>JALRMN010000027.1:302500-652500 GCA_024760905.1 Plotosus lineatus | reverse complement strand
GGTTTCCTTTTGTTTGGTTTATTTTGATCCAAAATAAAGTGAGAATGGAAGATAAAACACATCGATATTCACTAGTAAAAGAGGAACTTTACTGTGGAACTGAAGCAGAGTAAAATATGACGAGGACGGATAAAGGAATAATTTTTGGAGGGACGGAGACGAGGACGGGACGCTCAGGGATGATGGATGTTACTGTTTGTGTATTTTTAGTAAACGATGAGATTTACCTGAAGGACTCCTGCATTATAGGTGTTTTAACGATGTAAACATGATGAAGATCATCACTGAATTAATTATAAAGTTTTGTATGAAGGAGATCAGAATAATGACTGAAGAACCTCAGAACATCTTAATAATGACTTCAATAAAGCAATAAAGATGAAATTGCAGTGTTTTGTTATTTATATAGTTTATTTGGGTGAATTTTGCTAACTGTGACTTTCTCATTAATATTAACAGTGAGAAGATGTTACCTGTGTAGAAGTGATGAGGTTCCATCTCTAAAGCTCAGAGGAGTAGCCATAGACCTTTCACTCTTCATGGAGATGTGGCTGGGTATATGGAGATATATTCTCTGAACTTCACTACACATTATACACACAACTTTAATGATTTATAACTTTAATTATAAACACTCTTTGCTGTTTTTAAATGAACTTATTATAAATAACAAGGAATTAATTTAATTGACAGTAAACTGAATTTATATCCTTTTATATGAGGTGATGACTGTTAGATTTTCATTAATAATATCTTTGTATATTTCTTTTCACACATCCTGAGTTAATAAACTTTATATTTATTAAATGAAACTGCAATGTTCTTCTCTTCGGCTTTTTCCCTTTTCTCAGAAGTCGCCTTTGGTTCGCACCTTTGATTTGACATAGGTTTTACATCAGATGCCCTTCCTGTCACAGCCCTTTAGCAAAGGGACAGAAACACGCTGACGACTTTGCAGCTACTCTTTACGAAAGTCAGCAATGGTTCTTTTACATGAACCTCTCACCATAGACAGTGAGAGACATGACCCGCCTTTGATAACGCAGTCAGCTGCACTGGGGGACAGTGACAACCTTGTGGGGACTCAAACCCCCAACCTTAGGATCAGCGATCCTGCGCCCTATCCACTCGACCACCACTGCCCCACTAAATGTAACTGCAATATGTACTGAAAATAAAATAAAAGTAAATCGTGTTTACTTCACCGTCCACATCCCCGAGTGTGACTTACATCAAATACACATGTTACTAAACATCTGGAGAGAAATACAAGCTTCATATTTCATGTAAACATAATAATAAAATCTTTACTGATTATATATTCAATAAATATTACACTTTGGGATTGGGTCAGTACCAGAATTCTGGGTTTTGTTACATGGTACTGTATACACTGCATTAAACTGAAAAAATAGTGACTAATGATTTCTCATTCAGGATCTTCAAACACATCACTGCACACAGTCATGAATGTGAGCTCTGCTTCTACTGCAGCGTGTGTGTGTGTGTGTGTGTGTGTGTGTGTGTGTGTGTGTGAGAAAGAGAGAGAGCGAGAGAGAGAGAGAGAGAGAGAGAGAGAGAGAGAGAGAGATTTTTACTGTTACAAAAATAGATAATGTAATGACATAAAATGTTGATCCGTGTTTCATATTTCCGTAAGAAGAATTTAAATAAACTTTATTATGATAATCTGGCAGATTATTAATTGCGGGTACCTGGAGCAGCACTAATTTATATATAAATATATAATAAATAAAATACCTGGGCGTGTCGGGTTTCTGTGGTTCTGCAGGTGGGAAACATTCTCTGGGTCCAGATCAGGAGGCTCCATCTTTGAATATTAGTCAAGTTTCCACAAACACACAGATGAGTCCTGAAGAGTCTGATTTCTTCTACTGGAATGAATTTCACTCCTAGAGAAACACAAATAAACAAACATGGAAACTTTCATCCAAATCACTTTCACCTCAATGTCCTCAAGAAAAATGTGAGTGTTTTAGTCAAAAAGATCTGTCCTGTGTTTACAGTACTGAGGGATCGTCCTACAGACAGAGACTGAGATCTCACATCATCCCTCTCTCTCTCTCTCACACACACACACACACACGACATACACTACACACCATATTCACACACAGCACACACACACACACACAACATCCTCACACACACACACACCCACTACATACTTATACACACATACACACCCTCACACACCTACTACATACTTACACAAACTACATACATCACACACACAGAGAGAGAGAGAGAGAGAGAGAGAGTTTATGTTGAACACGGTTGAATGTAAATTGTTGGATCATTAACAGTGTTGGTCTTCTGTTGATGTTCCAGCTGAACAAACTCGTGATGAGCTTTCAATGATGGAAATCTAACATTGTTCTGGAAGTTTCTTCCCACCACTGCTGCACAACTTCCATTAAATATGTTGCACTTGTCGGTTGCTTTGCCTTCACACTGCTGTTCACTTCATCCGGAACCGGTTGGACTGGGTTTTAGTCTGGAGACGGTGCTGGACGCCCCATGATTTAAAGCCGACCGTCTTGTTCTTTCCTTCTAAAGTAGTTCAGATACACCGCGTACCTTTCACTCTTTTCAGCTCGTTCACTCCACTTCAACTGATTATATTTCAATCCAACTAAAACACAGCAGGCTGATCGAAAACTTTTCACCTGTAGTGGAAATTACAGACTCTGGATCACCAAGTCAAATAAATTCAAACCCAGAGTTCAGATCAGTCTGTAAGAGACACCGAACAATAACACACAATGATGTTTAGGGGCAAAAACTCCTGCATTACATCACTGATTCTCGCCATCACAATTCTCACCGTCTTCATATCTGCAGTCCGACCACAGAATAAACAAGGATTAATATAAATCTTTACTATATGGATGGATAGAGAACTCTTTCATGATGGTGTGAACAAAAATAATAATGAGCACTTCAAAATGTACAGAGAAAACGTAGCTGACATTCCTGAGCTCTGACATCATCATCATTGTGTTCAGGTGGAAGAACCAGAAAATTAATGTGTGCGATCACATGACCAAACTACCCAATCATGTCAGGGTTTAGTTTTAATACTGACTAAAGTATATGAGGAACATTAGTGGTGAAAAATTTGGAGCAGTGGGATTAAATGGGTTCTTGTGGACCAGAACCGACTCCAAGAGTTCTACCGAGTTCTTCTTTCCAAACATGTCTGAATTCCCTTTTACACAAACTCACATTTAACACAAATTTATTTCTCTACAGAGTGAATTTGTTGTATTTTTAGAAGTCTCCAGATGGGTGTTGAGTTTGTGCTGAATCTGATTTCACTCCTCAGTCCTACAGAACCTGTTTCCAGCCCACACACCTTACCTTCTGCTTCCAGAACACAACTGAGAGAAATCTCCAACAAATAGAGCTTTATAAACACTTCCTGTTTGTTCCCACACTCAGAAACTCCTCCACAAATATTAGAAGCTTTAATTGATGAGAAAATGAAGAACGGAGGTAAAAGTCCTGGAGAGGTCCATAGGGTGATAACAGCTGTTTTACAGATGAGAGTTCTCCCTGCATCTCACACACCACAGGTTTCACTCCAGCTCATTTTTCACCAGCTTTATTTCCTCTATATCCACCTCGTCCTCCTCTAAACTTATTTATAATAAACACATCACTCACCTTCACTCTTCTCTTCTCTTCTCTTTCTTTCCACATCCAGCTCCACTTTTCTGCCTTCAAGTTTCTCAGGAACTTTTCCACCCCATGACGAAATGGAATCGAGACCGAGACAGAAACGCTTTCACTTTAAGAACGAGGATTCATTCCGGATCACGAGTCGATTCTTTGAATCAGTTCTTTTAGTGAATCTTTGGAGCCGAGTCGCAGTGGAATTTCTGGTTTTTCCTGAAACTTGCCCAGGATTCAATGTTTTATATACCCTGTATTATATCACTACATATTCCCAAAGCATTTTACATTCCAATGATTATATACACCGTGATGAGTAATCAGTCCACGTGAGCCACACCACACACATTTAAAATGTATAACTAACAGACAACATCCAGGGCAGCATGGTGGCGACAAACTTTCAGTGTATCACAATCCATGGTGATAATCAAGGTGCTCTAGCTCTTTGTAAAACAAAGAGAACAAAACATATTGATGTGAAATACCATTTCATTAGAAAAGAAGTTGTCAGTGGTAGAGTAAAATTGATGTTTGTTCCATCACAGGAAAACATTGCTGACATGTTGACAAAGCCCGTCAGCAAAACAAAGTTGAAATTGTTGGCAGTTAATCTCATGGGTTAAAATTGAACAATACTCATATAAAACTGTATACTTGAAGTGTAAGAATTTGAATTATTGTTTTGTTAGTTGTTTATTGTTTAACATTTAGAAATCATTAAATTTGAAGTGTTAAGAGTGCAGAGGAATTAGAAGGTAATATTTTGATTTATGCTGTGCTAAACTTTTGCGAAAGAGTGTTTCTTGAAATATTTTATTGTTCAAGTAGGATCGTTAATAACCCCAAAATAATTCTTTTTTATTTGTGTAAGATTTTTTTCTGACATCCCTAACATGACGCAATAAAAAGGGGACAGAGGCGATGAGCCACATCGCCCTCTCCAAAGCGCACCAGAGCAGCATGGCTTTGTTGTCTCTGATGAATGTTTAATTTCTTGAGCATTTACACTCGAAGTCGAACTAGTTTAACATGTCACCATCCCCCTCTGAGGCGCGATCACTGAACCAGAACTTGAACGATTAATAAATTTAAGATCTTCAAATGAAATAGAAACTGAAATGAAACAGAAACTGAAAGTGTTTTTCAGGGGAAACACTGTCTGGCCATTGAATATCAAGGCTGAGCGGTTACCCTGTTACATCACACGCAGAACTCAAAGCGCTATGGACAGGACATTTAAAATTATGGATATTTATTAAATAGTCAATTTCTTCAAAATAATTACACATTTTATTAAAAATAATGCAAGCAATGAATTTGTGGCCTTGAAGTGACGGCCTGAGGCGGGAGGGACAAAGTTCACTAAAGACATGCACCTCCAGTGAGTGTGAAACCCAAACTAATGTTCCTGAGGCAGTTTCGTCTTCAGGAAATCAGCAGGTTTTAAATGAGCTTGTGGAAGATATTGTTCAGTGACTGAGACAGAAATAGAAAATCTTACAAAACAACAATACGAGCTGTCAGCATGTTTCTGTGCTTTGCTCAAGAACCTGAAATTCCTGTTCTGTGATGGTTGATGTGAACTTGAAAGATCTGCTGTGCTGTGCCATGGAGAGCGGATTAGATTCCTGTCTGAATGAACAGGTGTACAGGTGGGTCTTATAGAGAGCTCAGTCAGGGCCAAGCTGGGTATTGGCTTGTAAATTGGAAAAACAGAAATTAATTATGGGGGGCAGTGGTGGTCTAGTGGTATAAGGTGCCGGATCACTGATCCAAAGGTTGGGGGTTCGAGTCCCACTCTCCACAAGGTTGTCACTGCCCCCAGTGCAGATAACTGGGTTATCAAAGGCAGCCATGTCTCTCACTGTCTATGGTGTGAGGCAAGTAAAAGAACCATTGCTGACTTTCGACAAGAGTAGGCTGCAAAGCCGTCAGCGTGTTTCCACCCTGCGATGGCCTGGCGAGCTGTCCAGGGTGTACTCTGCCCTCGGCCTGAGTTGGCTGGGGTGGGCACCAGCCTCCCCGTGACCCTAATTAGGATGAAGCGGTTACAGAAAATGAACTGAACTGAGAAATGAATTATGACAGGTAGTCACGTCCATTTTATAGCTGGTACACCTCGTCAAATTCTGCCAGGTGACCACACCCACTTTGTATGATTTCGACATCTTGACAGATGACCCGAGGTAAAAAAAGAAATAAAATCTTTCCTGAAAAACTGCTTGTTTGTTTAAAGGAGGCTCTGAAATACTTGATATAAAATATGTGTCAGTGGGTAAAGTTTTTAAAAGTCTTTATTTGACTTGAGGTTGAAATAAAGCATGTCCGAGATGGTGTGATGAGATGGTACTATTCTTTGCTTTATAAATATTAAACAGCTCATTTCTGAAATACACTGTAAATATTCTTTTTCTGAACCGCTTAATCCTAATTAGGGTCACAGGGGGACTGGCGCCCAACTCAGCAAACTCGGGGTGACAGCAGACAGCTCTCCAGGCTATCGCAGGACTGAAACACGCTGACGGCTGTTCAGCTCCTCTTGTCGAAAGTCAGCAATGGTTCTTTTACATGAATCTCTCACCATAGACAGTGAGCGTCACGGCCGGCCTTTGATAATTCCTAAATATTTTAATATGAATATGATTTATAATTTAATATAGCTTAATATTACTGCTGCAATTACTCCTTGACTACAACTACTGCCACAGTCTAGATCTACAGCAAGAAGGTTTACAGGTCATTCTCAAAAAATTAGCATATTGTGATAAAGTTCATTATTTTGTGTAATGTACTGAAAAAAATTAAACTTTCATATATTTTACATTCACTGGACACCAACTGAAACATTTCAGGTCTTTTATTGTTTTAATACTGATTATTTTGGCATACAGCTCATGAAAACCCAAAATTCCTATCTCAAAAATTTAGCATATCATGAAAAAGTACTGTAAATGAGCTATTAACCTAATCATCTGAATCAACCAATTAACTCTAAACACCTGCAAAAGATTCCTGAAGCTTTTAAAAACTCCCAGCCTGGTTCATTACTCAAAACCGCAATCATGGGTAAGACTGCCGACCTGACTGCTATCCAGAAGGCCATCATTGACACCCTCAAGTAAGAGGGTAAGACACAGAAAGAAATCTCTGAGCGAATAGGCTGTTCCCAGAGTGCTGTATCAAGGCACCTCAGTGGGACGTCTGTGGAAGGAAAAAGTGAAAGAAGGGCCGATTCCAGACCTTGGGGACCTGTGGAAGCAGTGGACTGAGTCTGGAGTAGAAACATCCAGAGCCACTGTGCACAGGCGTATGCAGGAAATGGGCTACAGGTGCTGCATTCCCAGGTCAAGCCACTTTTGAACCAGAAACAGCGGCAGAAGCACCTGACCTGGACTACAGAGAAGCAGCACTGGACTGTTGCTTAGTGGTCCAAAGTACTTTTTCCGGATCAAAGCAAATTTTGCATGTCATTCGGAAATCAAGGTGCCAGAGTCTGGAGGAAGACTGGGGAGAAGGAAATGCCAAAATGCCTGAAGTCCAGTGTCAAGTACCCACAGTCTGTGATGGTCTGGGGTGCCATGTCAGCTGCTTGTGTTGGTCAACTGTGTTTTATCAAGGGCAGGGTCAATGCAGTTAGCTATCAGGAGATTCTGGAGCACTTCTTCATGCTTCAATCTACTGAAAAGTTTTATGGAGATGAATATTTCATTTTTCAGCATGACCTGGCACCTGCTCACAGTGCCAAAACCACTGGTAAATGGTTTACTGACCCAGTCATCTCGTTACCTTTGCGTCCGGCGTCCTAGACGCACGATTTTTCCTCCAGACGCACAGTTTCAAACAATGTGCGTTTTTGGGATGCAAGCAATTTTCTCCTGATGGCAAAAAAAATTACATGTCAGACAAATTATTAATAACATAAACATCGCCGTTCGCTGCGCTTGACAATCATCGCCATCTTTGTTTTGATCTCGCGGCTAAACCTCGCGTGACGAGACCGGCTGATAGCAGACGAAATTTTTCTCGCGAGACGAGAGCGACCTTCACCTCGTGGTAAGCAGACGATTTAATAAGTATTAATTAAATAAGTATAAAAAAGTATTAAATTTAATAAGTATAATAAGGCCGAATATTCCAAAGTTATGTCTCAGAAAAAGCAACAAAACCTGGATAGTTTTTTCTCTGTCAAAAGCAGTGTAAATAACAAGCGAAAGGCTTCGGATAAAACGGACGAACCTGAAGTGAAACGTAGTAAAGTTCGGACATTTCAGAAGCATTGGCTGGGATTGCTTGCCTGGTTGCGATACGACGAGGAAGGAGATTTTATGTATTGTTCGGCATGCACGGACAACAAACAAGTTAATGGCATGATTCAAGCAGCAAAATGCACAAATTTCCAAAAAAGCACCCTGGATGGACACGTGCAGATCCCAGGACATAAACTCGCGCTGGAAATTCCTACATTATGCAATAACAAGAGAAAAATCGAGTACAAGGCGTCGGAAACGAAAGATAAAGTCGTTACTGCGTTGTTAAAAATTATTCACTGGATGTCTGTGGAGGATTTACCATTCAGTAAATTCAGCAGCATGAGTCACTTAATGCATGAACTTGGTGTTTCTGACCTGGCTATTTTGAAGAAATACAAACGGAACTACGACTCTTATTTCACTGCCCATGATTTGTTGGATAGCATAGCTAAAGTAATCGAGGATGAAAAACAAATGCTATTACAAACTTCCCCTGTGATGACTGTTCTAGCAGATGATTCTACAGACTCATCAAATACAAAACGTCTCGTTCTGTATGCACAAATCCTCGACGATGCCATGCAACCTTCCACTCACTACATCTCAAATGTGGAATGTACAGATTCAACTGGAAAAGGAATTGCCACATCCATAAAGAAAGAACTTGAGGCAAGAAATGTTCCAATGGATAAGGTTATGAACTTTGGGAGCGATGGTGCATCAGTCATGACTGGCCACAAAAATGGCGTTGCTGCAATCCTGAAGAGAGATAGCCCCCACATGATCAACGTACACTGCATCGCACATAAAATTGCTCTCTGCACCTCTCAAGCTGCTGAAAATATCCCGGCATTAAAAAAAAACACCAAGAAACACTGACAGATCTCTTCTACTATTTCAAAGGAAGCAGTAAAATACAATCATCCTTGCAGGTCATCCAAATGATCATTGATGATCCTGTGCTCAAGATCAAGGAAGTACATTCTGTTAGATGGTTGAGCTACTTTAATGCTCTCACATCAGTCTATAGGACTCTTGAGAGTTTGCTGATTTATTTCAGGGATATTGACTACACAAAGGATCCAAAGGCTGAAGGACTTAGAAGAAAAATTGCAACAGAGAAATTTGTTGCACTGACTTATGTTATGATGGATGCTATGGCACCCATTACTGCTCTTTCTCAGTTTTTCCAGACAGAGAACATAGATGTAGCGTTAGTTGGGGTGAAACTGGAACAGTGCATCAGTGACCTGGAACAAATCAAGGAGATGGAAAGTCCACACCTAATGAAGCTGAAAGAAGATATGGTGGATGTTGTGTTCAAAGAATATCACAATCTCTCCAAATCACCATTCACACTGAACAAAACCATCAATGACTTTATTGACGAAGTGATTGTAAACATTAAAAAGCCCTTCCCTCAAGATAGTATCCTCCATGCCTTCTCTGTTCTGGGGATGAGACCACTGTCTTTCTTCCAAACCAAAGATGTTGAAGAGTATGGCAAAGATGAAATTGAAATGCTGTGCACATATTTTGGCTCTTCAAAGACTTCATCATAGGTGGAGGATGATGACAGCAGTAAGTCAAAGACATCTGAAGCAATCATCTCACCAGCAGCAACAAAGAAAGAGTGGAGACTATTGAAGAAGGTGGTTCTTGCAGAAAGATACCCAAGAGACAAGCTGAGCCATCTATGTATCAACCAGTATCATAAGGCAGAGTTTCCAAATCTGATCAGATTAGCACAACTTGCCTTGACATCAGCAGTGCACACAGCAGGATGTGAGAGGGGATTCTCAACACAAAACAAAATCCTCACAAAAAAAGAAACAGGCTGCAAGTCCAAACACAACACAAACTTATGACTGTGCAGTTGGCAGCAAGTGTAGATTTTGAAAAAGCACTGAATGTTTGGAAGGAAACCAAACAGAGGAGACTGTATGAACTCAAAGATTAACTTACCTTTATATTTTATATGTGTATCTATGAACTTTTCATATATTTTTTTTTTTCAATTTAATACATACAACTGTCAACATGCATGGAGTACACTTTGTCAATTGTGAAATAAAGGCATTAAATGTAAATTATGGTTATTGTTGTCATATGCACTTTCAGTTTTGATAAAGAATTTTTTCAGATTATGTTTCACGACATATTGCATGCATCATGGGACTCACACTTTTTTGACAAGGGAGTCCCATGGACTTGCAGAGTATGAATTGTAAAATTATCACTGCTGACCATGCTATTACTGTGCTCAATTGGCCTGCCAACTCTCCTGACCTGAAGCCCATAGAGAATCTGTGGGATACTGTGAAGAGAAAGATGAGAGACACCAGACCCAACACTGTGGATGAGCTTAAGGCCGCGATCGAAGCATCCTGGGCCTCCATAACACCGCAGCAGTGCCACAGGCTGATTGCCTCCATGCCACATCGCATTGAAGCAGTCATTTCTGCAAAAGGATTCCCGATTAATATATTATTATGATATAGTATTGAGTGCATAACTGAACATAATTATTTGAAGGTTGACTTTTTTGTATTAAAAGCACTTTTTTTTATTGGTTGGATGAAATATGCTACTTTTTTGAGATAGGAATTGTCGGTTTTTCTTTACTTTTTTTGCTAAAATTATCAATAAAAGGCTTGAACTACTTCAGTTCTATGTAATGAATCTAAAATATATGAAAGTCTAATGTTTATCAGTACATTACAGAAAATAATGAACTTTATCACAATATGCTAATTTTTTTGAGAAGGACCTGTAGTTCTAGTTTTATATCAGATGATGGACTTTGTTGACTTCAAAGCAACATCATTTTATTATAAGTGAAACTGAAAAACCACATGAATCCCAAAAGTTATTCTCATCTCTCAGCTCATCATTATTCCAGAAGAAAATACTGGACTCAAACATTTATCTATTCATTTATTACATTCAATTATTCAAGGAGCTTCATGAAATATGTTATAAATGTTTTGGTTCCTGGTGAACAACACAATGAACAGATAGTATTAATATCTTCAAAAACGTTCAATCCTCTCAGGCATCTGTTTAAATCAGTGGTTCTTAACGTGGGTTCGATCGAACCCTAGGGGTTCGGTGAGTCAGTCTCAGGGGTTCGGCAGAGGTCAAGACACACACTCAACTCATAGTTGTGACGACACTTCCCGCTTGGCCATCACTGGCTGCAGGTGATCACGCTACATTGCTTGGTGGCATTGGTGACTGTTGTGATGGTACGTCATGTGATTTCTTTCTTAATGTTTTAATTCATACTATGTTGAGCAAAAGAAAGTGGTCGGACTACATGGATTCACATAAATAACGGAACATGATGCTAGTCAGCGTCCTATCTGCATGATTTGCAAAGTAGGATCAACCCCCATGCTGATTGACGTATATGTACATGTATATGTGTATATGAGAGATGTATATAATATCAATAAATACATACTCAATGCTATAAATGCTTATAATAACAATTGAACATTCAAAAATAATGCATATTGCATATAAATAAAAAATAAATACGTATTCACACGTACAGACATGGCGCGCACACACAGATGCACACATCACATAAAAATGCAAGTAATTTTGATGGGGAAAGTTCATGCACTCTATTTTTTTTTTTTGTTCTTTGTACACAGTGATATTAATGCACGGTTCATTTTGGTGCCCCAGTACCTATGTCTTGAATTTGAAACAAAAAAAAATCATATTTTATTTTTCAATAAAGGAGGGTTCGGTGAATAAGCATATGAAACTAGTGGGGTTCAATACCGCCAACAGGTTAAGAACCACTGGTTTATATAATATGAAGACCTGATCTGAGTATATTACAGAAACGTTAACGAAAATAATCTTCAGGTATAAAACCAATTAGAACCTGTTCAGGTAAGCACCGTGAGTAGAGGCGATGGGATTTAGTGGTTTATAGTGAGAAGGTTCTGAGTGTGGAAAGGGGAATGACAAGGTTAAATAGGTGTATTTATTCACTATCCACCCAAAAGAGTCTTCTTCTTTTACTTTCGGCTGCTCCCTTCAGGGGTCGCCACATCAAATCATCCGCCTCCACCTCACCCTGTCCTCCGCATCTTCTTTTCTGACTCCAACGACCTTCATGTCTTCCTTCACCACATCCATAAATCTCTTCTTTGGTCTTCCTCGAGGCCTTCTGCCTGGTAGTTCCAACCTCAGCATCCTACTGCCAATCTACTCACTATCCCTCCTCTGTACATGTCCAAACCATCTCAATCTAGCCTCTCTGACTTTGTCTCCAAAACATCTTTCATGGGCTGTCCCTCTGATATACTCATTTCTGATCCTATCCATCCTCATTACTCCCAGAGAGAACCTCAACATTTTCATCTCCGCTACCTCCAGCTCTGCCTCCTGCCTTTTCCTCAGCGCCACTGTTTCTAAGCCATACAACATCGCTGACCTCACCACCATCTTGTACACTTTTCCCTTCATTCTTGCTGACACTCTCCTATCGCACATCACACCGGACACTTTTCCAACCATTCCAGCCTGCCTGCACACGCTTCTTGACCTCTTTTCCACACTCTCCATTGCTCTGGAATGTTGAGCCTAAGTACTTAAAATCCTCCACCTTCGTTATCTCTGCTCCCTGTAACATCACCGTTCCTCCTGGGTCCTTCTCATTCACACACATGTATTCTGATTTTCTGAGGCTAACCTTCATTCCTCTCCTTTCCAAGGCATACCTCCACCTCTCTAGATTTTCCTGCACTTGTTCTCTGCTCTCACGACAGATCACAATGTCATCTGCAAACATCATAGTCCATGGAGATTCTTGTCTCACCTCGTCTGTCAGCCTGTCCATCACCATAGCAAACAAGAAGGGGCTCAGAGCTGACCCTTGATGCAGTCCCACCTCCACCTTGAATTCGTCGGTCACACCGACAGCACACCTCAGCACTGTCTTACATCTCTCATACATGTCCTGCACCACTCTAACATACTTCTCTGCCACTCCAGACTTCCTCATACAATACCACAGTTCTTCTCTCGGCACCCTGTCATATGCTTTTTCCAGATCCACAAAGGCACAATGTAGCTCCCTCTGACCTTCTCTGTACTTCTCTATTAACATCCTCAAAGCAAACATTGCATCTGTGGTGCTCTTTCTTGGCATGAAACCAAACTGTTGTTCACAAATGCTGACGTCTGCCCTAAGTCTAGCTTCCACTATTCTTTCCCATAACTTCATCGTATGGCTCATCAACTTTATCCCTCTGTAGTTGCCACAACTCTGCATGTCTCCCTTGTTCTTAAAAATGGGCACCAGCACACTTCTCCTCCACTCCTCCGGCATCTGCTCACTCTCTAGTACCTTGTTGAATGTTCTTGTCAGAAAATCTACTGCTACCTCTCCTAAACACTTCCAAACCTCCACAGGTATATCATCAGGACCAACTGCCTTTCCATTCTTCATCCTCTTCAATGCCCTTCTCACTTCACCCTTATTGATCTTTCCAGTGCCGCTGCAGGAGAGAAACTACGGTCAATTTAGAACGGCCAATTAACCTACAGTGCACGTCTTTGGATTGCGGAGGAAACCGGAGCACCCGGAGGAAACCCGCACAAGCACGGGGAGAACATGCAAACTCCACACAGAAACGCCCAGGCCGGGAATCGAACCCGGGCCTTCTTGCTGTGAGGCGAACGTGCTACGCCACCGTGCCGCTTATATATATATGTATATATATGTATATATGTGTGTGTCTGTAAGGAAGTAAAAACGTCACTGGGTGGAATGTTGCGTTTCGGTGATTATAAATCACGTGACAATCAGAACGAAACCAAAGTGAAGCTTCTCCTGAACCTGCGGCTGAATTTCAGCAGCATGCAGCGCAGTGATTTCATCATTCCAGAGGAAAAAGAGATTGTCGGAGTTTGGTGGTTAAACCTGATATAATAAGTTTCCTGCAGGATTTTCTCGCCTATTTAAAGACTGAATGAATATTCATGAGGTTTATTAGATTTGTGGAAAGTTTACAGTGGAAGATGGAGGACGGCGGTGCTGTGTTTTCTCTTTTGCTTTTATTCACACTTCCTGTTCCTTTTTCAACACATGAGTGTATAAATATTAACTACATTTATTCACCGAATAAACACTTTATTACATTCATATTTAAATCATTATAAATAATATACAGCCGTGTGATGGATATGCGGGTCAATATTAACAGTAATAGTTTTACAGTATTATTATAATATATTATCATAGGGGCAGTGGTGGTCTCGTGGTATAGGGCGCTGGATCGCTGATCCAAAGGTTAGGGGTTCGAGTCCCACTCTCCACAAGGTTGTCACTGCCCCCCCAGTGCGGCTAACTGGGTTATCAAAGGCGGGCCATGTCTGTCACTGTCTATGGTGAGAGGCATGTAAAAGAACCATTGCTGACATTCGTAAAGAGTAGGCTGCAAAGTCGTCAGCGTGTTTCTGTCCCTTGCTAAAAAGGGTTGTGACAGGAAGGGCATCCGACGTAAAAACCTCTGGCGAATCAAATGATTCGCTGTGGCGACTCCCGAGTAAAAAAAAAAGGAAAAAGCCGAAAGGAAGACAGAATTATAATATATTATCATGTTAAAAGTAATCGGATCATTATTATATATAATATTATCAGTAATAATTGTATGCTGGTAAAAGTAAAGGGAAAGTTCTTTGGGTTTTTTACCCCCGAGCCCAGTGGCTGGTCAGGCCGGTGCTGATCCCCGGTTTCCGCAGCATCAAGCGACCAGGAGTTCAACTCGTCCTGGATGGGACCACTGCGCCACCGGCACCACTTTTATTATTATCTATTGTATTATAATATTAAAAGTAATCGTTTCATTATTATATATTATATATGAGTATTATTAATATTATTGATATTGTTATTTTTTTAGTTATTATTCTCATTTTACTCTTGTGTGTTAGTGATGATGTGTTAGAAGTTCAGCGTGTGTGTGTGTGTGTGTGTGTGTGTGTGTGTGTGTGTGTGTGTGTGTGTGTGTGTGTGTGTGTTCACTTCGAATGGTTTAAATGCAGAGCCAATTTTACATTTATATATTTAAAGGGATTAACACAGTGCATCCATTAATAAATAAATATAATTTTATTTGTTTAGTGTTTTTGCAGTTGAGATTGTTCCAAAGCAGCTTTACACAGTAAAACAGTGAGAGTTCAGATTGTTACAAAAGTGAAACAGTGAGAGTCGGGCTTACAAAATATAAAAGAATTTAAACCTCTCCGACGAGCCCGACATGTTCATCATGAACAACACGGTGGAAGGAAAAACTCCCTCAGTACTGGAGTTATGAAGAAGAAACTTTGAGAGGAACCAGAACCAAAAGGAAACCCATCCTCATTTGGGTAGAACCATAAAAATACAAACCTCATACAGTATATTCATTACAGTCCAAAATATATGCAACTGCAGGTCCTAATCAATCCATCAATCAATCAATAATAATACTGATAAATGTAATAATAACAATAATAATAATAATAATAATAATAATAATAATAATAATAATAATAATAATAATAATTATTATTATTATTATTATTATTATTATTATTATTAATATTTTTATTATTCTAAAGTATAAAATCATCCCGGCTGTGAGGAGAGAGTTTCCTGATGTGGTGGAAAATGTCCAAACAGCTGAAATGAAACAATAATATATCCCATCTGATCAGAACCACAACTAATAGATTTGTGTTTGCACAGTGAGTCCCGTCAGACCCAGAACAGAGTCGCATCGGAAAGCGCTGCGTCTCTCCTCACTGTACTGCACTGAGGGCTGTGGGAGAAAAGGGCCACTTCTGTCACGTGATCTGGGCCAGTCTAAATCAGCCATTACTTGGTTACCCGTCTCTGTGCTTCTTTTTCCTTTTCAGTAGATTCCTGATGAAATCATTTTATTTTGCATTGTTATCCTGATCCAGGTTGGAATGGATGGAGAAAAGTGTCCGGTGTGATGTGTGATAGGAAGGAATCGGCAAGAATGAAGGGAAAAGTTACAAGACGGTGATGAGGCCAGCGATGTTGTATGGTTTAGAGACAGTGGCCCTGGGGAAAAGACAGGAATCAGAGTTGATCTAACTTGGGAGGGGGAGATTGGCAAGACACATCAACCCATGACCTGGTTTTGTTCAGACTGTCATTGAGGCAATAAAGCTCTCTGAGGGATCAAAGGTTGATATTATACAATTCATGGTTAAATTAGGTAAACCAAGGGAACAGGTTGAATCTAAACTAGGGATAAAAAAGTTGAATCTAGACCAATCAAAATTCAGTTGGGAAATCCGGAGATGAGGCATGACATCATTAAAAGAGCTTACAAATAGGCCAACAACGAGGACAAGGTTTTACAAAATGTGATATTGGCATACGACAGGACTGTAAAAGAAAGGAAAAAATATAACTTACCAAAGCAAGAAATGAATAGAAGAACTTTAGCTGGGGAAAGGGAGGGGCTTAGCCATTAGGCGGGGACAAATTGTGGTAGTAAACCCAAAAGATTCTTTAAATCCAAATCAGGATGTAAATGATCAGGTATCTAATATCAGGCACAACCCTAGAAATACGGACAAGAAAAATACATCCACACCTGAAGGGGCAGTTAGAATGCAAACTAACATTGTGACAGAACTGGTAGATGAGTTACATCGCTCAACATCTACAATCGACCCAGTATCTGACAGTGATTTAGACAACACAAATAGTGAAATTGAACAAACATCCCCAAATACAACAGTAACAAAGCCTAAAAAATCCTTTAAAACCAAGCTAGATAAATGAGTTAGCAAGGCAGTTCAGAAAGAACTACAAACTGGTAATATCGAGGTTATAAATGAAATCAGTGAAACTGTCATTATTGACAAGAGTGAGGTGGCAACTAATGTCAAATGGGTGAAAAATAACTTCTGAGAAATATCGGACGACGAGTTTATCTAATGAAACCCCAACCAAGGTACCAGATGTCTACAATAAGGAATTGAATATCTTCTATACAAATGCTGATGGCTTAAGGAATAAACTGATGGAATTATATACATTAGCTCATACTGAGAAACCTGAAATAATAGTTATTACATATATCTTTCCTAAAAAAACAATATTCGTTGCATTACAAGATCACAAGCGGCAGTTAAAAGGGTATAATTATCTTCCAAGGGTTGCTGATAACTACAATAAAACTAGAGGAAATATTGTATATTCCAAAAAAAACAATCAGTAAAGAGGTTATTGAAACCCAGAGAAAATTCAAAGAATACTTGTTGATTAAAATGACAGTATGTAAACAAGACGGGAAGGAAGTAGATTTATATCTACTAGCCATTTATAGAAGTCCAAATTCTTCTCAAAATAATAATCAGGCACTGAATGAACTGATTGATGCTGTTTGTAAAAAATCTTGGGAATAAAAAATTAGTTATATTGGGGGATTTTAACTATAGGAAAATCAACTGGGATACATTAAATACAGCCAATAGGGATAAAGATGATAATAAAGAAGAATCTTTTGTAAATACTGTATTAGAAAATGACCTCACTCAACATATAAATCAACCTACAAGAATTAGGGAAAATCAGGTGTGTGATACACTGGACCTGGTTTTGACTAAGGATTCAGTTTTAATCACAGGAGTGGATTTTTTACCACCGATAGGAAAAAGTGACCATCTGGTTCTCAAAATTAGCACTAATATTGATCTAAGAACTCAAGAAACTGTAATTTGTATGAAACTAATATTAGATGCAGGTGATTATCAGACTATGCAAAATAATATTAGTGTGTTAAATTGGAAGCAAATTTTCCACAAGAGCAACACGGAAGAAAAATGGCAAATATTTGTGGATATAGTAAATGATGAGATTGAAAAAATATACCAATGAACACAATTGATAATAGTATACAAAAGCCATTATGGTTTAATGTGAGGGGAAATCAAAACATCAGGATTAAAAGAAATGGGTGGAATAAATATAAAAGTTGCAAAATGGAGTAAAATTACATGAAATACAAGAAGGTACGGAATTATACAAATAATGTTTTGAAACAGGAACGCAAGAACTTTGAATCTAAAATAGAAAATCAGATCAAAGCAAACCCAAAAATCTTTTTGGAACTACATTAAATCAAAGTCGAAACCAAAACAAAACGTGGATGGACTGGTAGATGAACATGGTAACAATTTTGATGAACCATTGGAAATTGCAACTTGTCTAAATAGTTATTTTGCTCGTGTTTTTTCAAAAGATGATATTGATATAGGAAATAATATTGAACTTACACACAGGAATACAGAGTGTCTTAATGAAATAAATTTGTCAGTTAAAAGAGTTGAGCAAGAACTTGAGAAACTTAGGGCAGACAAAGCAGTAGGGCCAGACAATATATATCCCAGAGTGTTAAAAGAACTGAAAGATCAAGTCAAAAAGCCACCATTTCATATTTTCAAAAGTAGTATTGAAGAAGGTTATCCACCTCACGTATGGAAGGAAGCCATAGTAGTACCAATTTATATAAAGGGAGAGAAAAAGAACCCGGGAAATTATCGCCCTGTTAGTCTGACAAGTATTACATGCAAGATGTTAGAAGGTATTATTAGAGATGATATAATGAAATACTTGTTGGAAAATAACTTAATATCAGAAAATCAATATGGCTTCCATCAATATGGCTTCCTCCCCAGTAGATCTTACACATTACAATTACTGGATGTTTTGAATAGTTGGACAAATTTATTAGATAATGAAACATCCATACACGTAGTGTATACAGATTTTTGTAAAGCATTTGACTCAGTTTCACACAAAAAATTAATCTATAAATTAATCTATAAATTTTGGTTTTGGTATTGGAGAAAAGATTAAAAACTGAATTGTTGACTCTCTTACTGATAGAAAACCTGAAAGTAAGAGTAGAAAATGTCACATCAGATTGGGAACCGGTAACAAGTGGTTTCCCGCATGGTTAGTCCTGGGGCCCTTCCTTTTCTTGATTTACATCAACCATCTTGAGTATATGGTTAAAGAGGGAAGATCAAACTTTTTGCAGATGATGCGAAATTTTTTAAGGCAGTTTCTGATGTAACTGGGGTAAGTTTGCTACAGAAAGACATTGATAATATAGTACAATGGACTAAGGAATGGAAACTGTCTTTTAACACAGATAAATGTAAGGTATTGCACCTGGGATCAAATAACCCTATAAGTGATTACTATATGGAGAAGGGAGATGAGAGAATTAACTTAGAATCAGTGTCTTTTGAAACGGATTTGGGTATTATTGTTGACAATAAACTAAATTTTGAACAAGACATTGGAGAAATGATTAAAAAAGCCAATAGGAATTTGGGATTAATAAAGACAAATTTTAAATATATGAATAAAGGTGTATTTGGGCAATTATATAAGACAATAGTGAGACCAATAGTTGAGTATGGTAGTCCAATTTGGAATCCACATAAGGCTAAATTAAATAAACAAATTCAAGGGGTACAAAGAAGGGCCACCAAATTTATTCCTGAATTAAATTCACTGACTTACCCGGAAAGGTTGAAAAGTTTAAATCTAGATACATTAGAATACAGGAGAACTAGGACTGACATCCTACAAGTCTATAAAATTTCAAGGGAATAAATAAATATAATCCTGATAACCTTTTCCAAAGAACTAGCAACAACAGTATAACTAGGGGGCATCAATATAAACTGGTTAAGAATAGGTATAATACAAATGTAAGAAAACATTTTTTTTCCGAAAGGGTCATCGATGAGTGGAACAGTTTGCCTAGCTATGTAGTGGAAGCTGATAATATAAATACCCTCAAGAGGAGACTTCAAGATTTTTGGAGTAACAAAGATATTAAATATTGTTCTTCTTTTATGATAAATTAAATGAGCAATTGTAACTAGATTAAAAATGTATTTAAATATATTGTAGATTAAACCAGACTGAGATATGGCTTATCACAGGCAAAATCAAAGGATGAAAATACATAGAACATGGTGTCCAAACAATGTGTACTTTAACGAAGAACATCCACAATGGCCAAATCCATGTCAATTTAGGCTTCGTGAGTATCAGGTATATTGGCCAGGTAAACTAAACTCAAGGACAAACTTGCTGATAGGGGACAGTATTGTGAAATATGTAAATGACCTGACAGACATGTATGTACAGTCCTACCCGGGAGCAAGTATTGAGGACATTATTGCTAAAATAATGAGTGGAAGTATAAGTCTAACAGGCTACAGGAGAATAATTTATCATGTTGGCTGCAACAGTTTGGCTGACAAAATGGTGCATGTTAGAAATATTCTTGAGGCTTACAAGAAATTGATTCAAGTGACAAGACATCAGAATAATGATGCAGCAATCGTTCTATCAGAGATAATTCCAAGGACAGACGAAAATCATCATGAGATAAACAAAAGAATGTTTGTCAACAGAACAATAGAGTATTTGGTTAAACATGAACATACACAGTTTTTTTTTTTTTTTTTTTTTTTTCAGAACATATAGAGCATTCACTTTTGGCAATACACTTTGGATGAATAGAGATCTATTTGCAAGAGATGGTAAACATATGAATAGAATCAGGACCGGGGCCTTACGGGGTTCACTTAATGCAAATATAATAATATTAAAAGGAAAATTGAAAAGACCGTTTAAAAAGCCTCCCCAGAGTCAGCGTGACGAAAAGGTGCTTGGAAAGCCTTGATCTGTGTTTTTCTTTGTAGGAAATTGGGTGTGCAGGAATGCTATAATGTGATAATTCTCTTAGAGGACTCATGGGTTGTGGAATGTGATAGCATGAAACCACATTGAGTGACCGGGCATCTTTTGGAAAAATAAATGTGGTCGTGTGTAAGCTGCATTTTTTTTTATTATTATTTTTTCCAGAGTCTTCTGAAGTACAATGAATGTTGTGAAAGTATTGCGTTTAACTAGCCATATCTGTCAAAACACTTTTGACAACACTTTGGAAACCTGTACAAACATTTTTCCGCAGACATCGGTTGGTCAGGATTCAGTCACGTGAACGTTTCTCTGACATCTGCGTCTTAAACACGTTTTTATATCGGATGAAGCAACTGCTCCCACTCGCTTAACAAAATAATGTTTGCTAGGTACATACAAGTGTAACGTCTCTGAAATGTCAACTAGGTTGTGCTTGGATGAAGTGTTTGACTTGATATTCATGTCGGGGTACAAGGTTTCTTCCACATCCTCCTCATGGGTAATGAAAAGCAGACCGGCGAATTCGGAGCCAGGACTGAGGTCCCATCAGTTCTTGTCACATAGATGGCGCTTTGGGTAATCCACACTGGCAGAGCCAGGAAAGTTATGAAGTGCATCTCCTCTGTGCATTTTTCATATTAATCTGCCTCTCAGCAGAGGAGTTTATGTCACAACAACAGCAGAACAGAACCAGTCAGCGATAGACCACCTGAACATGCCTCATAGAACATGTTGCCTTTTTTTTTTTTCCTTCGAGCGCGAGAAGGGCAAACGATTTTTTTTCCTCATTCCTCCACTCTCCTTGTAATCTCCCATGTACGGCTGGTAAAGGCTTGTGCCATATTCTTCTCCTTGCGTGAGAATTATGAGTTCCCTGAAGTGTTCAAACATAATAAACAGAGGGCTATAGAGCTCAGTGCCTCTGTGCCTACAGTCTGTTTGCTGAATCATTTTATGGGATAAATCTTTCCTTAGAGACAGCTAGAAAATATCATTCACACTGAAAAGTGCAATTCAACTAAATAAATTGCTTGGAAACGCAGGTTTATGACCACTTTTCGAAGACAGATGTACCTATATTTGGGACCGGCTGAAGAGGCGTCTTCAATATTTGACAGCAATACATACAGGTCACTCATTTGAGTTCCTGCAATTTGATCCTCCTCAAAGTATTATGAGACATCCCATTTAGGATTTGGTAAACATCATTTCATTACAGAAATTTGTACTAATTTAATGTTAACAAAAATTTTAGTGAAATTACGAATTTATAAATGTACCCTTATATTTAAACAGTATTCATGCAGAATCCGTGATATATTCCATTTGAATTTGTTTTGTTCTCATAATAATGCCAAATCACAGATGAGGAGAACCCCAGACATACTATTTGTTTATATTAAATAAGGTTCCTTGATTGGATTTATTTGCCAATTGATGCGCGGTAAGTGAACGCCTCCTCGTATCAAATGGATCTGTATTGACATCATTTCAATTACTACATGAATTTTTAATAAGTACAGGAAAATGTCCTCATTTCAAAATTTAATTTCATCAATTTGAAGGCCTATCTATGGGCCTATACAGCCTAATAATCTTTTTCAAATTTCATATATACAATTTCAGAAAAAACTATTTGGACTCTGTCCTAGCCCGGATCAATTTTCAGTTCAGTGTTAGATAAACACCTCTTGTATAGATAAATTTATAGAAATAAAGTAGCTGCTATTCTCATCAGGCCTTTGTGTCACTATGGTAACGCTATACTGTATACAGGAACATTAATGATCATTGCTAGAGCATAAAATGAGGAAAAATTCTGTAACAAGAAAGAAAATTGTTAGTCGTATGTGACAATTGGTTGGAATATTAGATAATTGAATCAGGATAGAAAATAAAATAAAATAGTAGTCTGGAAATAGTTTCATGAAATTTCGGTCAGTTTTGATAACGTAATTTTATCTCAGAAACAAATATTGATTACAGGGGATGGGAATTTTTTTTCTCATCTTTAATAAAATATAAATTTGTATTATATATATTAATATATATAATATATATATATATATATATATATATATATATATATATATATATATATATATATATATATATATATATATATATATATATATATATATATATATATATATATATATTATGCTGCCCACAAGTAAACTAAATCGCTGTGCGGATACATCGTATTAAGTTGCACAAAGAATGACGAATCATTTACTTGAGAAGAAATTTGTTCTTGGCTGCACTTCACACATCAGCACAATAATATCAATTTGGATTCAAGTTTTGCAAGTTACAGCGCACCACATGTACAAGAATTGAAGAAGCATCACCACATATTGCACCAAAGACTGAAGGAAAAGTCGAACAAATAAAGGACAAGAAGACCCTGAAAGGTCTCTTACGGGCTTGTTAAACGGCGGCCCAGGTAAACCCAGTAAACCCAGGTGAACCAGACTGAGTCATCTACCGCCGCTTATGTGTTTGTGTCCAGATTTTCAGTGAAGAGAGAGAGAGAGAGAGAGAGAGAGAGAGAGAGAGAGAGAGAGAGAGAGAGAGAGAGAGAGAGAGAGAGAGTGAGAATTGTCGGTAAATGTTGTGAAAAGAAAAAATCAGCTCAGGAAACAAACATTTCTTGGATCTCATCCCCCTCCCTCTTTTCTCTCTTTTATTTCCTCAGCTGATTTCTTACATTCACAACATTTAATTGCGATTCCCTGATTATACCTGACATTCAAACAGTTCACCTGTCACGTGACCAGCAGTTACTTTAATTTTATTTTATTAATTGGAAAAAAGAGTGAGTAATTTATAGCCGCTTATGTGTTTCTGTCCAGATATAAAGTGAAGAGAAAGGAGAGGGAGAGATGTGAAGTGAAAGAAGATAGAAATAGAGGGATAAAGAGGAAGAGAAGGAGAGAGCTGACTCTATGAAATGTTTATTTCCTGAGCTGATTTCTTATATTCTCAACATTTACTTGCGATTTCCTCGTTCATACCTGACATGCAAACACTGCGATGTGAAAGGTGAGGCGTGTGCAGTGTTCCATTCTCAACATCTTCACTGCACTCATCCTTTAAAGTCCATCATCCGGGTCCTAATCATGCGCTGCGTGTAATCTGCTCTGTAGCTGCCTGCAAACTAAAGGTCAGGACTGAAATAAATTGGTGGTTAAATAAGTTAAAAGTGAGATAAAACATGTATAAAGTGAGATCATTACGTTAAAACGTTAAAAAAACACTTGGTCCTTTAAATTTCTGTGAATTAATGTCTGTGAATTAACTGTGAACAGCAGTAAATGAATAAATATGAAGGAATTTCCTGTAATGTGGATAAAATGTGCATATTTTAATGTTGATATTAAATTGAAAATGTTTCCAGTGCAATCAGTATAAACAGTGATCTCAACTCAGAATTTATATTCAGTTAAATTTTATTTTTATGATAATTACATATAAACCTCAGTTTCTTTAATAACTTTCTGATTCTGTAAAATCTGAGTTTCAGATCCTGCACCTGTTCCAGGCACTGAACTCGAGCTACTCAATCAACAACCAGGAAGTGACTCTGATTGATCAGGACTGGTTTCCTGTGCAGGATTTCTGGTACGAATGGTTCGAGGCAGATTGTGAAGTGTGTTCAGATGTATTTGGTGTATAATTGATGTGGGAGTCGCTCAGTCTCAGTGTTCAGTCTCCTGTACTTTATCCCATTACTCTCACTGAACCCTCCCCTTCATTCTGCATTCGCTCAGCACCAGTGTACAATTAAAGTCACACTGTAGGGTTTCCATCAGCACAAATGTGTAAACTATCTTCACTTCCATCCCTTTTTCCTTCTTTGTTTATTCGGAGGCTCCACCTGAATTATATGAGAACTGTTTATGCTCCTGGATCGATGTATTAAACAGAATTGGAGATTCTTGATCAGCACATCGGACATAAAGGACATTTCTAGCAAAAGGGCTTCAACACCCTACAGCTCTGTATTGCTTCAAGCCAAAACAATCCCGACTGCACACATGCTGGGAACAAATTCAGGGAAAAGTCTCAGGTTTTCTTCATTAATTGTCGGGAGTGTTATGTGTCGACTTTCATCATCTGCATCAGCCGTGTTCTCGTCATCGTCCCTCATCCAGTATCTCCTTTAGTTATAATCCTCAACCAGTCAACTTTTCCAAAAACTTTTATAGAATCTTATTTACATCATGCCGTTGTGCACCTCATTTTTATTTTTCTATTAAATCTATTGTTGGCTTTTCTCAGAGCAAAACATGAACGTTATCACTGCTTCACATGGGGGTCGCCATCATTACCCAGCCACTTCTCATATCTATGCAGTATATCTATGTGTAGAAAAACTGTTTCATGTTTTGTACTGAATGGGACCCTAAAGCTCTCAGTCCGTGATATACAGTCAGTGGTTGAAGTAAATAAATAAATAAATAAATAATATGCGGATGTTCGAGGTCTAAATGAAGCTCCTCCTCCCGGATCTGAGGTTTGGTTCGTATGAAAGGTCTCTGGACGGACTTTCAGGCAGAATAGATGGTTGCAGAGGTGAACACTGGGTGCTTGGGAGAAATTCTTGAGACGTTCCACCCGCAGTTTCTTCTTCTGGTGTGTAATACAATCCATAGAAAGCCACGGAGTCTCCCTGCTCCTTCCAAACACTTTAAATGGTGAATTTCATTCTCCTTCCACACTGAAGGGTAAAAGCTGTGTGTGCAGAAAGGAAAACCATCAAACTGAACCCGAAACCACTTCAGTTCCCTACAGACGTGTTTTTCTTCTTCTCCCTGAGACTGAACTTCCTCTCTATTATAATGAGGAAAGATACACGAGGTCGCTGTAAACTCGACTGTCAGACGCTTTTAAATCCAGAGTCACATGATTTGATTGATGTATTTACATTTATAAATCACTTCCTGGATTCTGTCTCATAAAATATTCTTCATATTTTCTAAATAATGTTTGGATTTGTGATAATTAGAAACTTTATGCTCAGCTTTACTTAAACTTGTAGCTCAAGTGCAAAATAAAAATATTAATCCTTCAGCAGTGAAAATTATTGCCGTTATTATATAAGTGTTACTTTTGATTGATTATAATATATTTATTTTTACACAGATCATTAAGAAGTGAACGTGACTGGACTTTTAAATTCTGAGCAGGAAAATGGATCAGGATGTGAATTTAAGTTGCACTGATGAACTCCATCAATAAATTGGTCCATTCTTGAAAATAAACTGGAGGAAGAAACACCAGATGTTGATGATCGACAGCAGTCAACAGCTGGAGTGCTGCAGGAAGCTGTAGGATCACGACATTGTTTCTGGGAGCACAGCGTTTACATGACCTGCGGCTGGCTGCATCTTTTTAACACATCTGGACATCTTTCTTTTAAAAAAAAATCAGTTTCTGCTCGTCACGCTGTGCAACAGCAGCAGACGTCACCTGTTGATTGTTTCTCACGTCCCAGTATATGAACGACACACGAATAATCCATCAGAACATCTGAGCAGCTCATGAGCTAAAAATCAGGGTGAGACAGTAATTGGTGATCATGTGACTTCGGTGCTATTAGTGGGTTTCATATCAGAAGTTTTATTTTTATTAATATAATGAACATTTATTTCTCTTGTCAGATATACTTTCAATTATTTTAATCTGTTTCCTGAAAATCTCGGGGTTTTATACTGTGATACTATTATTTTTATTAGAATATAATCAGGTGTGTACAGTATATGAATCACATTCAGATGTTTCTTGTTGTGTTGCAAATAATCAAAATCCTGTTTACTTCTAGTTCATTAAATTTTCTAAAATATTTATTTTTGCAGTGGTTTAGTTTTTTGGGTTTTTATTTGATGGTCGTTGGGTTTGTTGTTGTTGTTGTTCTTGTTTATACTGTAAGAAGTTGGTACTTTTTGTCTTTACTGAGTTGAGTGTGGTACAAATAAATTAAATTTAAAACAATGATGGTTTATATTATTTCAAATTTTACTGATTGTAAAACTGTATAGAATATTTTATCTCCTGTCCTCATTCCTTCCTCTCTCAGGAGAAATGCTTCATCAACTGTTTTCAAACCCGTATTCCCCTTTATTCCCCTTTCGAGCTGAATAAAACACATGTGCCTCACTGAAAAAAAGGTCCTGGGTTCGAGTCCCAGGCTCAGACTTTTCTGTGTGGAGTTTGGATGTTCTCGCCACACCTGCATGGGTTTCTACCCACAGAGTACAGACATCTTCATTCACCTGACTGGCTGTTCCAAATCGCACTGAGGTGTGTGTGTGTGTGTGTGTGTGTGTGTGTGTGTGTGCGTGTGCGTGTGTGTGTGTGTGTGTGGGTGGGTGTGCGCGCGCGGAGGCGGACTGTTCCAGTCTTTTATTCCCTGAATATAAAAAATGATTTGAAAGTGCATTTTTAAGATTTGGAAGATAAAACCATACATACTCGGTCTTGTATTATTTTATTTTGTTGAATTCGTTCTGTCCTACATGCGTTCCAGGCCGCATTAGATCTAAACCTGAGCGCTTTATTCTGTACAGTTTGTAAGTTGTTTTTGAAAGGTTTGGATCGAGCACTGTTCCAGGCTGTTGATGCAGATTCCATATCACACAATGCAGTGCATTACACAGAGTGTTTCCGGTGTATTTATATTGGAAGAGGAAAACTGATTCAGAATTTAACCTGCAGTGAACAGACGATTATTTTTCTGTTCAATGCAAAGAAAAGGCTGTTTGTGTCATCAGTCGAGAGGCGGTGGCGCTATTCAGAGAATCCTATGTGCACCGACACCCTGAATCCCGTCACACAGATCAGTCTGATCGCGTCCAAGGCCAAATCCGAGCAGAAAGCCCTCAACGCTACAGAGTGGACCATTAGCTCAGGACAATGAATTTGGACTGGAAGCCCAGCAGAACCGGTCATCCGGTCGGGCAGCTTTCGGGTCGCTCACCTGATCGCAAGCAGCGGTGAAGCTTTCACTGGTGGACAATTTGGAAGAATGACGTCACGAAGGAGGCGTGTTCCGAGAAGAATGACGTCTATACTGCCGTGAGTCTGTCGGCGAGGACCAATGACGTAGAAGAAAAACGAGACTGCGCGCTCAGCATACATTATACATGCCGCCGTGGTCAGTCGGCTCTGACTTCCGGTTAGGGCAAAAAGCTGGGAAACAGACAGACATCGATATGGAAAACGATGCGATAAATGTAAATACTTGGGATGTTTTGGATCCCTGGAGACATGAATATAATGTAAACATTTGCAGCAATACCCAGGAAGGTTTGGAAGATACATCGACACATAATAGGAGGCACAGACCTGAATAATATTCCCCATGCCAAACATGTCAACTGCCACGCCCACCTTTCTTGTCCTTGTATAGTGTATCAGGGATTTCAATTCATATATTCCACAAATTACAAGGAATTTTTCGGACACTTTTTGTGACAAAACTGCACTACACATTTATAACCACAAACACTTACAGTTAAACTACACATGTAATATTATATCATATAAATGAGCAGAAGAATGCAGCCATGAGGGGGGGCACTAACCAGTGTCTCTCCCCTTATGCCGGTCCCAAGCGGCTCAGAGGGACAGCACATGTTAGATGTTTTGGAGACAAAGTCAGAGAGGCTAGATTGAGATGGTTTGGACATGTACAGAGGAGGGATAGTGAGTATATTGGTCGTAGGATGCTGAGATTGGAACTACCCGGCAAAAGCCCCAGAGGAAGACCAAAGAGAAGATTTATGGATGTGGTGAAGGCGGACATGACGGTCGTTGGAGTAAGAGAAGAAGATGCAGAGGATAGGGAGAGATGGAGGCAGATCATTTGCTGTGGCGACCCCTGAAGGGAACAGCCGAAAGGAAAAGAAGAAGAAGAAGACAAAATAAAACCAGATAAGGCCGGAGTAAAAATAAATAAATCCTGGTTTCTTTTATAGACACACACTCATACAAGTGCATTTCAATAATTCAAAACATCCTTTATTTATTTTATTTATTTAAATAACTCAGTTCAAAAGGTGAAACTGTATATTATATAGATTCATTACACAGAGGCTGATGCATTTGAAATGGTTATTTCTTCTAAATTTGTTAATTATAATTGGCAGTTGATGAAAATTAGAGAATTACAAAAGACCAATAAAAATGATTTATTCGCACGGAGTTTGTTTTTTTTTTAAACACAGTTGGACGATTTAAAAATATAAACAGGAATCGCACTCAGTATTGGCTGGCGCTCTCTTTGTCAGAAACTCAGGCACCTTTCCGGGTGAACATATCACAGAGTGGTTGTCGAGCCCACTTTTCCATCAGTTATAACAATCTCTTCTCATATAACCAATCATCAAACTTTCAATCATCAAACTTTCAATAAAATAACTTTCAATAAAATAACTTTCAATAAAATAAGAAGTCTTTTACAACTGGATGAGGAAAAGCAGGTAATTTTTATTGAGCAATACACCCAACATGCATTCCTGGGGAGAGGCAGCTGAATCTGAAAATCTATTGAACATATCATGGATTTTGGACTTTTTGCGCTTTTATGGCGCCTCCTCTTTTGATCTGATCGTACCAACCCATTTTCCATTCATTTCTACCTTCAAGTTGATTTTAGCTCAGGTTACCTAATCTTTTTTTTTCCCCATATGTCCCGATATGTCCCATTATGTCCCGATATCTCACAGTCACTCTTGATTACCGCCCTAATTTTGACATCACCTGCCCCTAATTACGGCAGTTTTTTTCATGAATTATTTCTAGATCAAGGTGTGAAGGTATCATGAAAAAAAATATATATATATTACTTCAGTGGCTACTTCCTTGTTTGACTTCATATGAAAATATTCACACTGCTCCGCACAACAATGTGTAAATACATTTTTCTCTTTTCTTTTCCTGAGTAAATATTCTCAATCTTCTAATTACTTTCGGGTTTAAAAGGTCTGTAGGAAGTCTCAGTAGATAAATAGATCATGATATCGTTCCATCGTGTTCCTCTATCATCAGTGTACCAGCGTTTATTTATGTTGTTTCTCGGTGCTTATTTCAGTCAGAAGTTTTTCATGTGTTGCATTTTACGTGATTTCAAGCGAAGCGTAACATATTAAGATTAAATTCTCACAGGTCACGCACCTGCTGTTCTCAATTCATTTCTTTGTTTTCTTTGTTTTCAGCTCAACCACACTATCGTTTAAAGAAACCAGATGGTGCACTTAAACGTTATCAGGACTTCCAGCTTACAGTCCTGGCCCTGGAACCTGCTCCAGTTTAGGAACATTTGTCAGGAGGTTCTATTCCCGAGGATCCTTATCTCACACACTACATTGCATGTGATGTCACGCGCCATGAACGAGGCTCCCAGTTTATATTCATATTTATATTAATGTTTATCTTCATTTACTGCTGTTTTTTCCTCACTAACGTTCATCCTCCTCTTCATCTTCTTCTTTATCCTCCTCTTCATCAGGATTACAACACCAACAATCACTACAACAACAATGCCAGCAATCTGCCCTTCACTTAATCCTCCATCTGATCTGCCCCCGGATGTTCCATCTGATCCTCCACCTGTGAAGTGAGTACAGAGTGTTGATGATGTTCTGCAGTAATGAATCACTTTCACTCTGTAAATCTGGAGTTTTAGAGGAAAGTGTTTCTCCGACCTCTCAGGATTCGGCGCTCGCTCACAGGCAGCACTAACTCCTCCCCCGAGCTGCTGTGGCGAATCACACAGGTGTAGTTGTGTTTCTGCAGATCCTCAGCTGGGACTTTCAGAATACTTCTCTTCTGGAAGGTTCCATCCTGGTTGAGTAACGTCTCTCTGAGATCCACATCCTCAGACACGTCCCTTCCGTCCTTCTGCCAGGTGATATTCACTGATTTGGGAAAGAAACCTGTAGCATGACACACCAGCTCTGGAGAAGACGAGTGTTTCTGGAACAGTGACGTCTCAGGAGGAACTGCAGAGACACACAGAGAGATCGATATTAAACTCTCAGATGGGATTAATTTATATAATATTATTAGAGATGCACTGATTCCACTTTGTTACAAACTGATGCGGGTATTTTTATTTGTGTTGTTGGAGACCGAGTACTGAAGGAAATATTTCAGATTGGGTTTCCATGAAAGTGGAAGTAATTGGGAGGCACTTTTTATTTTCTCCTCTGCAGACAAAATAAAACCAGAATGCAGCCATGAGGCCGGGAAGGGGGGGCACACTAATCAGTGTCTCTCCCCCTTATGCCGGGCCCAAGCCCGGATAAATGCAGAGGGTTGCGGCAGGAAGGGCATCCGGCGTAAAACGTCTGCCACATTTAAAAATGCAAATGATCAATACAGAATTCATACCGGATCGGTCGAGGCCCGGGTTAACAACGACCACCATCAGTGCTGTCAACCAAGAGGGTGCTGATGGAAATTGGACTACTGTTGGTCGAAGACGTCGAAGAAAGAGAGGCGGGAGGCGTGTCCGTAGGCAGAGAGAGAAGAGGAAATGCGTGAGGAACTATGCAAGGAAAAGATAGGGAGAGTATCCGCAAGAATGAAGGGAAAAGTGTACAAGATGGTGATGAGGCCAGCGATGTTGTATGGTTTAGAAACAGTGGCACTGAGGAAAAGACACGAGGCAAAGCTGGAAGTAGCAGAGATGAAAATGTTGAGGTTCTCTCTGGGAGTAACGAGGATGGATAGGATCAGAAATGAGTACATCAGAGGGACAGCACATGTTAGATGTTTTGGAGACAAAGTCAGAGAGGCTAGATTGAGATGGTTTGGACATGTACAGAGGAGGGATAGTGAGTATATTGGTCGTAGGATGCTGAGATTGGAACTACCAGGCAAAAGGCCCAGAGGAAGACCAAAGAGAAGATTTATGGATGCGGTGAAGGCGGACATGAAGGTCGTTGGAGTAAGAGTAGAAGATGCAGAGGATAGGGAGAGATGGAGGCAGATCATTTGCTGTGGCGACCCCTGAAGGGAACAGCCAAAAGGAAAAGAAGAAGAAAGAAGAAAATAAATGAGCAGAAGCAACAGGATACTTTTTTACAATGGCCGAACATCTGTACAGTACATGCACATACCATCTCAGTACCAGTTTAGGGGAGAACACATCTGGTCTCCTTACAAGAAGTAAGATATCTTCGACCTGCAAGAAATCTTTGTGAGTGCACGCACTACCCATCCAGCAATGTATTCTAAGATTCCCTCAACAAATGCACTCAGCCCAGGTCCGGTAACACTTGTTAGGATCCGTTGAATGTGGAAGAAGACGACTGGAGACTGGTTTTGAGTTGAATATGAGAAGCTTTATTGCGTCGTCTGCAGAGGACGGAGACCCAACAAACATGCCTAAAAGACACACTAGTTAAGGTCTGAGGTCTCCCTCGCTGGGGGTGCTTTTAAGGGCTGCAGACCAGGTTCCTCCTTCTGGAATTTATGATTGGGTCTTTGATGCGTTATTATCTCAACAAGATGCAATAAATCTGGGGTGACCCCAGGCCCATCTCAGCCCCCATAAACCTTCACCTCCTGACCTCGGAGTTATTTACAACTAGAAACTATTTGGTCTGTTGAAGGTCACCCTGACAGTGAAGGTCTCGGTGTGGCACAGTTACCCATCATGCACTTTTACAACAGACATGAATGGCCCCCTTTAAGCATTCCATTTGATTATTCTCAACAAGCCTTTAAGTATAGGAAAACACAGAAAAATGAAGCACCATTATACAGTGATATAAAGCAGTATGTGCACCAGAGAACATGATATTGTGATACACTTTTACAATTCCCCCTTTTGATCTCCTTTAGGAGATCAACCAAGGAACCATTCATAACAAAAATAGAACAGCGGAGTAAACGTACACAAGCAAATAGAAAGGCTATATAAAAGACAATTATGAAGTCCGTAAAGATCTAAGCAAATATGATGTCTATAAAAACTCTAACTGCATGCAAAATGGCCCATAGTAAAATCTAATCCGAACTGGGGTCTAAGTGCGACCTCATCTACCAGAGACCCCGGCGAAAGGAGAGCTTCCGACTCGGTTACCAACTGAGGAAATTGATATGGAGGGGGAGGAAGAGGGCCCCCTTTTTCCAGAGTGGAAGAGATGCACCTAATACATAGGGAACGAATACAGGAATGCAGCAGCACCCACACAGGGCGAGGAGTCCGGCCACCGAGATGATGGATATCACAACTGAAACGATCAAACCTTTCCACTTACCGAAGTGTCTGTCCAGCCAATCAAGTATGACATTATCAACACCTGAGTGTTCCTTCAGTTCGGTGGCCAGAGTCCGCAGCCCATCCAAGGCCTTCATGACAGACCCGTCTGGCGCGGTGTTGTTGGGTATGAAGGTGCAGCACTCTTCCACAAACATGGAGCAAACGCCCCCATGGGCACTAAGTAAGAAATCTATAGCCATGCGGTTTTGATATGTCATAAGTGAATTGGCCCTGAGCTCGGCTGCCAGTCCTTCCATGGCATCCCTGGTAAGCTTGGTCAAGCGTTGAACATTATAATGGATATAAATACACATCAGTGGACTCGAGGAAAGACCCCATCTGGCTTTACCTTCCATATAGAAAGTAGCAAGCTAAACCTTCAATATGACAGAGTAAATTCTTCACTGTATTCAAGGGAGGGTCACGCGCTACACCTTAAAGAGCTTACGACCTTCAATACTCTGTCACACAACTCAAAGCAAAAGCACATTACAATATAATTAAAAACAATATAATTGGAATAACACTCTTCAAAACTTGCGTTGGTAGCTTGGCACGCTACTTGTTGCAGGGGCGCGTTGTTCCTCCGCCTTGCCGTGAGGGTGAGGGTTAGACTACCTCACCCCCTTTTGCCACCCAGGGATTATTCTGCCCTGCGCTGTTGGTGGTCTTTTCTTCGTCACCGGCCGGTGATGAGGTTGCTGCTTCACACAGGTCCCTGTGTGTGTTGACGAGTGATCTGGCGGAAGCTTCTGCCGCTGCGTACTGGCTCCAGTGATACCAGGTGTCGCCCTTGCTGTCCAGCCGGACGGCGTACGAGGTGCGCTCTTTGATCTTGTAGGGTCCTGTCCACCTTGGCTCCGTCTACTTTCGCTTGAGGACTTTGAGGAGGACCCACTCTGTGTCTGGAGGGCTGCCGGTAGATGCCTGCTGCTGCTCCCTCACTTGATCTGAAAAGGCTGCAACGAAACTTTGCAATTCACAACAGTATTGTTTATGGGTTAGGTTTTGTGGGTCAGTGTCCAGTGCTGTGTGTGGTCCAGGAAATGGTCTACCGGTCTGTCGTTCGTGTGGAGTCATGTGTGTGCTGTTGCAAGCAGTTGGGTTACCTTGGCCGTGAAGGGGGTCCCTCTGTCCGAGTCTAGTCCCACCGGAATTCCATATCGCGGGATAATTTCTTGTGTCAATTTCTGAACCACCACTCTAGCATTCTCAATGCTGCATGGGAAAGCTTCCACCCAGAGTGAGAATGTATCAACCATTACCAATAGATATTTGTATGGTCTCTGTCTTGGCATGTGGGTATAATCAATTTGCCATTCCTGGAATGGTGTATTTGGTTGTGGCAGATGTTGATGCACTGCCAGCGGCTTAGAAGAATTATTCTGTGCGCATGTTAAGCATCTGTCTATCTCTTGGTCAGCAGATAAGATGTACGCGCGAGTAAGAGCAAACAATTCTGCAGCTTGAGCCGACGTAAAGGGGAGTGAATGAGATTCGATCACTATATCTGAAAGGCGGCAGACGGCATATCCACAGTGAAAGGTACCGTCGGTAGGTTTAGAGCATGACCCGTCCACAAACAGGACCTCAACTGGAGGTAAAGGTGTAGAACACAAATCAGACCTAATGCTTGTAGCAACAACAATTTCTTGCAAACAGTCGTGAGGGCAGGGCTCACAGTCATTTTGAGCATTAAGCAGACGCTGTAAGGCGTGAGCCACGGTATCAAGAGAAGAAGTAGATTTAATCGTGAGGTTATCAATGGCGCATAGAATTGACCTCGTATCCTGACCTGCGCTGTTAGGACATGTGTTGTGTATTTAAATTTCGTAGGATCTGTTGGACCTGATGTTGTGAGAGTAAAATCAAAAGGTGCGACAAAACGATCCTCTCGGCGTCTAAAACCATTAACGCACAGGCAGCCACAGCACGAAGACACTCTGGTAAACCTTGAGCTACAGTGTCTAGTGTTTTTGAAAGGAAAGCACAGGGCCTCATCCCCCCGCCATGCTCCTGAGCCAACACCCCAGAGGCAGTTCCCCCTTGGTGAGCAACTTAAAGGTGAAAGGGCAGTTCATAGTTCGGCAGGCCCAGAGCTGGAGCCGAGCAGAGGGCCGTTTTGAGGGATGCAAAGGAATTTGCATGTCCTCAGTCCATACGAGTGGTTGCTGGAGTGGGTCCGTGTGGTGGATTGCGGACCGGAGGCACTTGTCATAGAGAGCAGTCTGGGATCCACTGCCTGCAGTACTTGATCAACCCCAGGAAAGCAAGTAAGGCATGCTTGGTAGCTGGTCGCTGGGTGTCGATGATGATCTTGACGCGATCTTGGCTCAATTTCTTTGAGACCCGAGAGAGCTGAAGGACAGCGAGTGTGGCTTGAAAACAGATCTTGGAGCTTGATGCCGAAGTCATCTGCATAGGCGTGGACACAGGAACCATCAAGGGGAACAAAGCACCCTAGTGCGTCCCGTACAACGGTGGTAAACACCACGGGAGAATCAATGAAACCCTGTGAGAGGCGTGTCCAGGTGTACTACTGCTGCCCATGTGTAAATGCAAACAGAGGCCGAGTGTCTGGTTCTACAGGGACGCTTCGCCTCATAAGGAGTACAATCGACGCAGCCCACATCATTCTTATGCTCGACCCATAATGTCCTGGGCAGTTGATCCAGGGGCGAACACTGCTCTGCCACCTCACTCACTGCACATGCTGCGTTAACATTAAAAGGTAATTCACGGGAAGTTAATGCAATCAAAGAAGGGGACAATGATTCTGACGTGGAGATGATCATGCTCGAACCATGAAAAGAAATTTGTAAACCGAGGAGACTCATAAGATCACGACCGAGTAAATTAAACGGACATTCCTGCATATACACAAAAATAAGTGATTTATAATGCATCGAGAGAGGGGGTCGTCGGGACAATGCGGAGGGAGCGGGAGTGTAAGCTGTGACGAGAAAGGAACCCCATCAATACCCACAGAGCTAAGTGACCGAGAGGAGAGAGCACCTGAGTATTCCCTCCCAAATCATTCTATGGGCCGAAGTCAAATATCGGGCATCAAATGTCCCTCGGCGGGGATAGCTTGGAATCTGAGGGAGCCCTTCAGTCCATCCAGCTGCATTACTCTTTCTTGTGTTGCACCATGCAGACCATTTTTCCGGTGTATTGCAAATGTTTGGCCCCCTGTTGGCCTGTCATCCACTTTTAATCGGAATGCTTTCTTTTTCTATCTTATTTTTACAGTTCCGCCTAATAGCTCCCTGTAATTCTATTAATCTTGTTTCCTTTAACTGTCCGTTGAATCCATACTTACTAACCCATAAATCTAAATATTTATTTCTATCTGGTGCCTGTTTTTCTACTGCTTTCCAATCTTCACATTCTAATTTATCTCTAGGTTTACTGTTTTTACCCCCCATTTTAACCCAATTTGGACCAGTGGTTTGTTGCACCTAGGGTGTCCAAACACTGGTTTGTCTTTTCCTATGGGACAACGATTAATTACTTCTGTGGTAACTCTCAAGCTTCTACCTTTTCAGACGGAGGGTTCTTGCCTCTGCATCAACAAAAACTCATATTGATCCCACAGTTGTTTATATGAGGAGGTTAATCAAGGATTATATCCTCCATTCATACACACGTTCATTTATCCACGGCTGTTCAGTCTATAGACAGGGGAGTCCGTCCCTCCCTTCTTTCCCTAATAAACCGAGCTCATTCACTTTTTTTCTTCTTTTTCCTCTCTTCCCACGGAATTTAACTGTCTCGTTACTTTTTCTAATTACACATGTCATATTGATTTCCTAGAGGGGAGGGGTGCATGTAAATCAGCATCATGACCATCATTGTTCTATGCTTATCTACTTTGTCTAGTTTAGAATGTTCATTTCAGCTCTCTATCCAGCTGCAGTTAGGGAGTCGTCCTGTTGTTGTGTGAGAACTTCAAGGTTGTGTCCACTTGGCTGCCTCCCATGGAGATAGAGATGTTTCTGCAAAATACCTCAACAAGCAGTTTCCAACATTTATACTTATCGAGTAACAAAACAGGTTAGAGCTGTGATAATTCATACAATTATTCCAACATTTCCCTCCTGTTTATCACAGCTCAAACAAAAGATATCATTTACTAACACTTCAAACAGATTTTGGATTCGTAAATTCATTAATTTCATTCGGAACTGTTTACACTCCGACAGAAATGTCATCTTTCTTAGTAGCATTCAGGATCTTATAACCCAGGGCAGTGACGATGAGTTGACTCAACAACAACAACCACAGAGTGTAAAAAAGCTGCAAAAACTACCCAGATTTTAATACAGATGATACAAGGAGACTATATTTTCCGAACACACTGAACCATGAATCCCATATGGATATATCTACCCCCGAATGTTCTTTCATCTTTTTATTAAGAGATTTTAGGCCTTCTATTGCTAGTGTTAAACTTCCATCTGATGCAGTGTTGTTTGGAATGAAAGTACAACATTGTTCCCCGAACACTGCGCCTACACCTCCTTTCTCTGATAGTAACATGTCGAGTGCAGTGGATTTTGGAAAGCCATCAGTGACGTTGCTGCTAATTGACTCTATACTGCTTTAAAACCTGTCTCTATCCAGTTGTCTAGTTTTTGAACATTATTGTGGATGTAATTTATTCTATCCGCACTTTTATTAATAGCGCTGCCTCCCCTTCTCGGTGGACGGTCGGTGTGTGTGTGAGTGATCGGGGTGTGTCTGCAATCGGCGGGGATGGTGCGCGCGGGCGCTCGCAAGTCTCGCCGCCCTCAGTTCATAGAGACCCCGAGGTGATATACAGAGTGGGATTTTCACTGTTAACGCTGGGTGTCGGGGGTGCGTATGGTGGAGGGCGCGTAGGTGCAGTGTCAGGTGCTGTTACCGCTCCTTTGACTTTCGGGTTCGTCTCCTTCAACTGGAAATGGTGAAGATGCGCGACACTCTGCCAGCAGACCGCGAGATCCATCCAGCCCTGTTGGGCGTTCTCCATTTCCTCCACCTTTTTTTTCAGCTTGGGTCTAAACATTAGATTCGCCTTCTCTCCCTGCTCTCTCGCTTCTCTGACTTTTTCTGAATATTCTTTAACTTTTTCCCATAACCAGGATCCTAAGTGGCCACTGTCCCCCAACTGTTTGTTTTTAGATGTCACCAGCTCATGCAGCTTTCGTCTGGCTTCATCTACAACTTTATTTTTCTGTTTCAGAGTGCTCTTCAGCTCCACTGATTTCAAGGTGTTCTCAATCTGTGCATATAATGGCTTCAGGGGTTCATGACCTAGCCCCCGTTCATTTATTTCTTTATCAAATTCACCCTCCATTTATCTTAACTCAGAGGCCAGAGAGCGCGGGTACACCCGTTCACTCTCCCGGATCGGGACTGTTTAGACGGTCACAGCCAGTCAGTCCGTCAGCGCTAGGCTGAGCGAATGACCCAATTAACCACGGCAGGCGGCTTGTGTTGTCACCGTTAGGTTTCCACCGCACAGACAGATTATGTTAACACCGCCAGGTTTCCTCTGTCTGTTTCCCTGCCCAGTTAAGACACTGTCAAACGTCAGCGTCCCTCTGGACACCTCTGAATTTTATTCTTCCCACTTCCCACTTTCCCTCACACACAACACCACGTTGCAACACAGTACATACATGAAATAGAAAACAATACGATTAATGTCACGCACGTTGCAATACAATACATACATGTAATCGAAAACAATACAATTAACGTCACACACGTGGCCACAGAACACACACATAAAACAGAAAACACTACAATTAATATCACACTCTACTAATCTCTTTAATGCTTCCAATATCTCCCGTATTGGGGGCCTTTCACCCATTCACTGATGCTTTCAACGGCTAGTCCGTTGAGGGCCTTTCACCCAATTATTAATGCTTCCAATACCTCAGCGTATTGGGGGCCTTTCACCCGCATAGACGCATGCTTTCAACGGCTAATCCGTTGAGGGCCTTTCACCCGACTACGACGTACAGTTTTATATAGCACTGACGTGGTACTTTGGGGAGCCTTCAATCCCCCGGGACTCCAACCCAGCCATTACCACGGCCCCTCGTCAGAGACCGGGAGGGCACGCCACCTCCAAGGCGCGTCTATGTTCACTCTTAAACCTCTTTACCTTTTATTCCATTTCCTTTATTTTTAACCTTAAAATTAGGTTCTCATACAACTCTTTTTATCCTTTTCCTTCAAACTTCCAGAGAGGACACAGTTTTTAGTTTAGTCAATATGCAGAGTTCGATTTAAACAGGTTCTGCTTACCTGTTAGTGATTGCCGGCCTGTGTCCTTCTCCTTGGTTCACGAGGAAAAAGTTTGGGTCGAATTTCCTCAACTCACGTTCCTCTACCACATCCCGGACGAGCCCCCAAAACTGTTAGGATCCGTTGAATGTGGAAGAAGACGACTGGAGACTGGTTTTGAGTTGAATATGAGAAGCTTTATTGCGTCGTCTGCAGAGGACGGAGACCCAACAAACATGCCTAAAAGACACACTAGTTAAGGTCTGAGGTCTCCCTCGCTGGGGGTGCTTTTAAGGGCTGCAGACCAGGTTCCTCCTTCTGGAATTTATGATTGGGTCTTTGATGCGTTATTATCTCAACAAGATGCAATAAATCTGGGGTGACCCCAGGCCCATCTCAGCCCCCATAAACCTTCACCTCCTGACCTCGGAGTTATTTACAACTAGAAACTATTTGGTCTGTTGAAGGTCACCCTGACAGTGAAGGTCTCGGTGTGGCACAGTTACCCATCATGCACTTTTACAACAGACATGAATGGCCCCCTTTAAGCATTCCATTTGATTATTCTCAACAAGCCTTTAAGTATAGGAAAACACAGAAAAATGAAGCACCATTATACAGTGATATAAAGCAGTATGTGCACCAGAGAACATGATATTGTGATACACCTTTACACACTGTATGTATGATCACAGAGAGCTGAATCAAAAGAGATTGCAGGCACAACCATATCAGCCCCAGTATCAACAACATTCAATAAGGATGTGTCCTGTGATACACAATTTAATATTACATACAATTTACAATATACAATTTAATGGAACCAGTGATAGATACACCAGCATGACTCAGCAGGGATCTGAAAGCAGTGGAGAACTGCAAAGCTGATGAATTGTTTTTGCACCCACCACGTTGTCGCACAGAGAGAAAAGGAAGTGACTGTTTCGTGGTAAGTTTGTTTGCAGGATGTAAACCTTCAGAAGATTGAAGTTCCTGCAAAAGTCCATTATCTTCCATTTAGTTGTACCAACAGATGTTTAAATTTCACTTAAAGAATGAAGTGCACCTCTGACATTTGTAAGCAGGTGACAAGTATCAAAGAACTCATGTATATGACGAGAACTGGCAGATGGGTATGGAAAACTACTATTGATATCATCATGTCCAATTGAACAACCTAAAAGATTTGCCATTTTTTAAATTTGTTGTATGACCATCCATAACAAGAGCCAAAACATGTACATTACAATCATACAGTGCACAAATATCATAACAATTGACACTGGATTTCTGCTGATAAACTATTGGTTAAAAAATATGCACCAGGCACTTTCCACTGGCCCTGGAGGCCAACAGCCATAACAACAAGTGCCTCAGTAGCCTCTCCTGCACCACCTTCCAGTGACCCTGCACCAAGGTCAACAAAGCCAACCATCTCTTGATGCTTTGGATCCCAATCAAGATGCTTCTTCAGAGACACTCCATCAGGCATGATGCTGCAGTAGCTGTGGTTTCTTGAATCAACTGCAGCCTTTGACTGAAGCAGGTTTAGCACCTGCTGGGAAATTCCAGGCTTCGCTGTTATTTTACTCACCCATCTAGAATGCAAAATAAGATCTCAATGTGAATTGTATTATCCAACAAGAGGTCTAGGGACCAGGTTCCTCATCTGGGCAAGCTGATGCGGGATTGACTCAGAAAAAAATACGTACTAGAATTATTTAGCCTTAGGTACACTGAAAAACAAACAAACAGACATTTGAAGTAAAACCGCACAAAAACTCAGCGTTCATAAGGATCATTTTAATAAACATCTGTATTTTTTTCATGGAATTCAATTACTGACAGGTGGCACCACCACATGAACTTCTTTTATCGAGGGGCTCTATGTAACTTCACACTCATAATATAAAATAATTTCCTGTGGTAGGGGATCACACCTCTTAAGCTCATGAGATGGACCCTGTCACAAATTATGTCCCACCTATGGGGAAATAGGAGAGGACACCCACCTCTACATTAGCACTTCTGACCTGGCAGACATGGCAGATTAGTCGATAGGCTATTCCAACTGGCATGGAAGGCAAGTCAGCACAGTTGTGTGGACAACTGTAAAGGGCAAAGTATGGGTGCAACAGATACTTCTGGCCATCCACTGCAGCTGAACACACCTCCAGTCATCTTGATTCATTGAGTCATTGGATCAAGATGTGAGCAGCCAAGAGGGTGGGACAGACTCAGCACATATCTCTCCCACTATAAAATGATCACGTGCAGGTGCCAAATCAATCATTCCTTTCAGATGGGCAGGACACCTAGTCCGTATGTCTGACAAGAGACTGCTAAAAGCAATCTTCTATGGACAGCTCAAAACTGGTCAACGCAGCCATGGTGGTCAATACAAACGGGATAAAGATACACTCAAGGCCAGTCTGAAGAAGGGCCTCATCGATGACAGCCAATGGGAGATCCGAGCAGAGAATTTTATTCCTGCGCCCTGTCCACTAGACCACCACTGCCCCTGCTTATCATAACAATTAAGCATTCAAAAATAATGTACAAGATGCAAATAAAATATAAATACACACTCAGATGCGCACCGCACATAAAAATGTAAGTAGCTTTGATGGGAGGGTTTGGGTTGTTTTTTGTTTTTGTTTTTTGTTCGTTTTTGGGCATTTTCGTAACATTTTTCTTTATTCTTCCTGAATTTCCTTATTTTTAATTCGATGAATATAAAAAAATAAACACGATGGACTGAAGCCGCATGAATTGAAGTGCAAAGTGGGATCCCTGTGTATGTACACACACACACACACACACACACACACACACACACACACACACACACACACACACACACACACACACACACAGTATATGTGTGTGCCATGCCGTTTATAATCAAGTCTTTATACTGGAGTAAAAGCAAGACGTCACTCCGCGGAGCGTTAAGTTGACTATTAATGACGTGACAATCAGAAACGAAAGCAACTCCTGAACCTGAGGCTGAATTTCAGGAACACGCAGCGCAGTGATTTCATGATTCCAGAGGAAAAGGAGATTGTAGGAGTTTGGTGGTTAAACCTGATATAATAATTTTCCTGCAGGATTTTCTCGCCTATTTAAAGACTGAATGAATATTCATGAGGTTTATTAGATTTGTGGAAAGTTTACAGTGGAAGATGGAGGACGGTGGTGCTGTGTTTTCTCTTTTGCTTTTATTCGCACTTCCTGTTCCTTCATCAACAGGTGACTTTATAAACATCAACTACATTTATTCACCGAATAAACACTTTATTACATTCATATTTAAATTACAAATAATATACAGCCGTGTGATAGATATCTGTGTCAATATTAACAGTAATAGTTTTATTATTATACTACACTATAATATTAAAAGTAATTGGATGATTACTATATATTATATTATAATATTGCCAGTAATAGTTTTATTATTAAAGTAAAAGTAAAGGTAAAGTCTGTTGGGCTTTTTACCCCCGAGCCCAGTGGCTCATCAGGCCGATGCTGATCCCCGGTTTCCGCAGCATGAAGCGACCAGGAGTTCAATTCCTCCTGGATGGGACCACTGCGCCACCGGCACCACTTTTATTGTATTATAATACTGTATTAAAAGTAGTAGTATCATTATTATATACCATATATTATCAGTAGTGTGTGTGTACTTCGGATGGTTTAAATGCAGAGCCAATTTTACATCTATATATTTAAAAGGATTAACACAGTGTATCCATAAATAAATCTTCTTTTAGTTTCGGCTTTTCCTTTCAGCGAATGATCTGCCTCCATCTCACCCTATCCTTTGCATCTTCTTCTCTTACACCAACGACCTTCATGTCCTCCTTCACCACATCCATGAATCGTCTCTTTAGTTTTCCTCTAGGTCTTCTGCCTGGTTGTTCCAACCTCAGCATCTTACTACCAATATACTCACTATCCCTCCTCTGTACATGTCCAAAAAATCTCAATCTAGCCTCTCTGACTTTGTCTCCAAAACGTCTTACATGTGCTGTCCCTCTGATGTGCTCATTCCTTATCCTATCCATCCTCGTTACTCCCAAAGAGAACCTCAACATTTTCATCTCTGCTACCTCCAGCTCTGCCTCCTGTATTTTCCTCAGGGCCACTGTTTCTAAACCATACAACATCGCTGGCCTCAATATCGTCTTGTACACTTTTCCTTTCATTCTTGCCGATACCCTCCTATCACACATCACTCCGGACACTTTTCTCCAACCATTCCAACCTGCCTGAACACACTTCTTCACCTCTTTTCCACACTCTCCATTGCTCTGGATTGTTGAGCCTAAATACTTAAAATCCTCCACCTTCCTTATCTCTGCTCCCTGTAACATCACCGTTCCTCCTGGTTCCTTGTCATTCATGCACATGTATTCTGTCTTACTGGGACACGAGGTCTCATCAGTCGAGAGGCGGTGTCGGTATTCAGAGAATCCAATCTGCCCCGACACCCTGAATCTCGTTACACAGACCAGTCTGATCGCTTCCAAGGTGTTCCGAAACAGGGTATGTCTGTGAATATATCCCCAGTTCCGTTCAGTAAAATTTCTTGTTCATGGTGATTTGACGGACATTTTAATTTCCTCGGCTATGTCATGCAAATAGCTGTTTTTGTCAGTTTAACTTTTTGCTTCATATTGAATCAATCTTTTGTTCTGTTGTGAGAAATTGTATATCAGCAGTGAGCTTATGATCAGTACAAACTGACTTGACTTAGTGTTGTGTATTGAAATCGAGTATCGATTGTTTCAGACATTAAAAGATACCCAATACCTTGTGGAGGAAAACAACTTATTTATTGATCCAACTAAGGTGGAGTTCGCTCAAGCCCAGTGGCCTACCAGCATAAAAGTCACATGAATACACAATACATGCGCAGTAGCATGCAGACCTTTAAATAACATAAATACCCAACTTTGTAACTGGAGCATATACAACACTCCTCCTCCCTTAAGTTCAACCATAGCTATGAGAATAAAGTCAATCATGCCAACTCTTGTCCAGAACTTAACACTTAGTTCCCACTCCCTCTAATCCCCTCTTCACCCCCTCCTTATCTTTCTCTCTCTCATGTTTGTTTCCCGAGCTGATTTATTATGTTCACAACATTTACTTGCGATTTCCTCATTCATACTTGACATTCAAAGATTTTTTCCCTGTCACATGACTAGCAGTTTAGTAAAAGCTACAGAACATTATGAAATAAACCTGTGTTGTGTGTGATTTGTGGTCAGATTCAGATCTCGAATTAAGCACCACACGTGGTGTACCTGGAAAAGGCAGCAATAAGTGTAACCAGCTGCTGCCCAGACTTAAAGACTCCGACAGTTGAATGAGACACGTGTGCAGTTCTCCACTCTCAACATGTTTACTGTACTTATTCCTTGAAGTCCATCATCCGGGTTCTAATAATGCACTGCATGGTAATCTGCTTCAGTGTGAACGCACATGTGGACTCAAAATGGAGTATAATACACAAGGCTGGAAACTGAGACAGTTTAATGTGGGCTGCCTGCAAACTAAAGATGAGGATTGAAATAAGTTGATGGTTAAATAAGTTAAAAAGTGAGATTAAACGTGTTTAAAGTGAGACCATTACGTTAAAACATTAAAAACACTTGGTCCGTTTGATTTGTGTGAATTAATAAATCTTATGCACTGCCAGTGGTGAGGAATAAAACTGCAGGCAGGAATTCAGTTGAGTTGAGCTCAGACAGGAAACGATATTGCTGTTTTCATTGCTGAATCCTGCCGCGATGTTGCCTGGAGATCATTTGTCTTTTTACAAGAAAAAACACAAATGTTTAAGAGGAAGCAGCACTTCAGTAAAATCCCAGAAAGATCCAGCCTTGTGTGTTACTGGAGGAGTTTTGCATGGGAACCTGCTGCTGAGCTTTGCATGGGATGAACCACTGCAAGGTCCTCCAGTGAGAGATCATGGTTTTAATAAAGTGTAACTTTGGCCTGTTGCAATTATAAATGATTCACTGTATCCTATAAATAATGCAAATAATCATTTTCCTGACCGTGATTCATTCCTGGGATGAATGTGTTCTTATTAACATTTTGCTGCAGCTCACTTTCTCTCTGCTTTTCTTTTTATACTTTTGAATTTCTTCTATTTTTTGGACTGGATATAATATTATATGTAAATATATTTTAAATTACATTTCGGCCCTTTCGAGGTTTTAAGGCAATAAATAGGCACTGATATTTAAAATCATGTGCTTCTATTATTATGTTATCATTATAGCTGTGAATAAAACACGATGAATATATTTATTTTTAATTTTAGTACACGCTGTATTTCACGGTTATATCACTTACATGTGATTACATCCTCAATCTGTTCCGTCTCCATGGACAGTAATTGTTAAAAAGGACGTTCACCCTGGCGGGGGTGGCACTAACCAGTGTCTCTCCCCCTTATGCCGGTCCCAAGCCCGGATAAATGCAGAGGGTTGCGACAGGAAGGGCATCCGGCGTAAAACTTCTGCCACATCTAAAAATGCAAATGATCAATACAGAATTCATACCGGATCGGTCGAGGCCCGGGTTAATAACGACCGCCATCAGTGCTGTCAACCAACAGGGTGCTGATGGAAATTGGACGACTGTTGGTCGAAGACGTCGAAGGAGAGGCGGGAGGCGTGTCCGTAGGCAGATAGAGAAGAGGAAATGCGTGAGCCTAGGACTGAGAGTCGGGACTTTGAATGTTGGAACTATGCAAGGAAAAGATAGGGAGCTGGTTGACATGATGCAGAGGAGGAAGGTGGACACACTGTGTGTTCAGGAGACAAGGTGGAAAGGTAGAAAGGCTAGAAGCTTAGGAGCAGGGTTTAAGCTGTTTTATCATGGTGTGGATGGGAAGAGAAATGGAGAAGGAGTCATCTTGAAGGAGGGGTTTGTCAGGAATGTTCTAGAAGTGAAAAGAGTGTCAGACAGAGTGATGAGTCTCAAGTTAGACATTGAAGGCGTGATGGTCAATGTTGTTAGTGCTTATGCTCCACAGGCAGGATGTAAGCTAGAAGAGAAGGAGAGATTCTGGAGTGAGTTAGATGAAGTGATGCAGAGTACCCCCAGAGGTGAAAGAGTGGTCATTGGAGCAGACTTCAATGGACATGTTGGTGCAGGCAACAGAGGGGACGAGGAAGTGATGGGCAGGTTTGGTATCCAGGACAGGAACACAGAAGGACAGATGTTGATCGATTTTGCAAAAAGGATGGAAATGGCTGTGGTGAATACTTTCTTCAAGAAGACACAGAAGCATAGGGTGACTTATGAAAGCGGAGGTAAGAGCACACAGGTAGACTACATCTTGTGTAGGCGATGTAATTTGAAGGAAGTCAGTGACTGCAAAGTAGTAGTGGGTGAGAGTGTTGCCAAACAGCATAGGATGGTGGTGTGCAGGATGACACTGATGGTGAGAAAGGTGAAAAGGCAAAGGCAGAGCAGAAGACAAAGTGGTGGAAGCTGAAAAAGGAAGAGTGTCGTGTTGTCTTCAAGGAGGAGTTGAAACAGGCTTTGGGTAGTCAGGAAGTGCTTCCAGAGGACTGGACAACCACAGCCAATGTGATCAGGGAGACCGGTAGGAGAGTACTTGGTGTGTCCTCTGGAAGGAAAGTAGATAAGGAAACTTGGTGGTGGAATGAGGAAGTGCAGGAGTGTGTACAAAAGAAGAGGTTAGCCAAGAAGAAGTGGGACATTGAGAGGACCGAAGAGAGTAAACAGGAGTACAGGGAGACACAGCGTAAGGCGAAGGTAGCAGGGTCAAAGGCCAAACAGAGGGCGTATGATGACTTGTATGATAGGTTGAACAGTAAGGAGGGAGAAAATGATCTATACAGGTTAGCACAGCAGAGAAATGGAGATGGGAAAGACGTGCAGCAAGTTAGAGTGATAAAGGACAGAGAGGGAAATGTATTGACTGATGACAGAAGTGTGCTGGGAAGATGGAAAGAGTACTTTGAAGAGCTGATGAATGAGGAAAATGAGAGAAAAAAAAGAGTAGAAGGGGTGACCGTTGAGGAGCAGGAAGTAGCAAAGATTCGTAAGGGAGAAGTGAGGAGGGCATTGAAGAGGATGAAGAGTGGAAAGGCAGTTGGCCCTGATGACATACCAGTTGAGGTATGGAAGTGTCTAGGGGAGGTAGCAGTAGATTTTCTGACAAGAATATTCAACCAGGTCTTAGAAAGTGAGCAGATGCCAGAGGAATGGAGGAGAAGTGTGCTTGTGCCCATTTTTTAAGAACAAGGGAGATGTATAGAGTTGTGGCAACTACAGAGGGATAAAGTTGATGAGCCATACAATGAAGCTATGGGAAAGAATAGTGGAAGCAAGACTAAGGGCAGAGGTCAGCATTTGTGAACAACAGTTTGGTTTCATGCCAAGAAAGAGCACCACAGATGCAGTGTTTGCTTTGAGGATGTTAATAGAGAAGTACAGAGAAGGTCAGAAGGAGCTGCATTGTGCCTTTGTGGATCTGGAGAAAGCATATGACAGGGTGCCGAGAGAAGAACTGTGGTATTGTATGAGGAAGTCTGGAGTGACAGAGAAGTATGTTAGAGTGGTGCAGGACATGTATGAGAGATGTAAGACAGTGGTGAGGTGTGCTGTCGGTGTGACAGAAGAGTTCAAGGTGGAGGTGGGACTGCATCAAGGGTCAGCTCTCAGCCCTTCTTGTTTGCTATGGTGATGGACAGGCTGACAGACGAGGTTAGACAAGAATCTCCATGGACTATGATGTTTGCAGATGACACAGTGATCTGTAGTGAGAGCAGAGACCAAGTGGAGGAAAATCTAGAGAGGTGGAGGTATGTCCTGGAAAGGAGGGGATTGAAGGTTAGTCTTAGTAAGACAGAATACATGTGTGTGAACGACAAGGACCCAAGAGGAACTTTGAGGTTACAGGGGGCAGAGATAAAGAAGGTGGAGGATTTTAAGTACTTAGGCTCAACAATCCAGAGCAATGGAGAGTGTGGAAAAGAGGTGAAGAAGCGTGTGCAGGCAGGTTGGAATGGATGGAGAAAAGTGTCCCGTGTGATGTGTGATAGGAGAGTATCGGCAAGAATGAAGGGAAAAGTGTACAAGACGGTGATGAGGCCAGCAATGTTGTATGGTTTAGAGACAGTGGCCCTGGGGAAAAGGCAGGAGGCAGAGCTGGAGGTAGCAGAGATGAAAATGTTGAGGTTCTCTTTGGAAGTAATGAGGATGGATAGGATCAGAAATGAGTACATCAGAGGGACAGCACATGTAAGATGTTTTGGAGACAAAGTCAGAGAGGCTAGATTGAGATGGTTTGGACATGTACAGAGGAGGGATAGTGAGTATATTGGTCGTAGGATGCTGAGGTTGGAACTACCAGGCAAAAGGCCCAGAGGAAGACCAAAGAGAAGATTTATGGATGCGGTGAAGGCGGACATGAAGGTCGTTGGAGTAAGAGTAGAAGATGCAGAGGATAGGGAGAGATGGAGGCAGATCATTTGCTGTGGCGACCCCTGAAGGGAACAGCCGAAAGGAAAAGAAGAAGAAGACGTTCACCCTGAACACGTCATCAGCCACGACTTTCGCATTTATGGACTTTATTCGGTTCAAGTAGGAATTACAAGTTTTGAAAAGTATTATTATTTAAATGTCGATGTCCGATGGTGAACTGTGCTCTTTTTATGTAGTTTATGTAGAATATAAATGTAACATGAAAATAACAGTGACATGTCTTCACACTGGAACCTTAATATAATAATAATAATAATAATAATAATAATAATAATAATAATAATAATAATAATAATAATAATAATTATTATTATTATTATTATTATTATTATTATTATTATTATTATTTTTGTTGTTGTTATTATTATTATTATTATTATTATTATTATTAGTTCCAAGCAATTATTTTGAATCAAAGCAAGATTTTTGTAACTGGGCATTTTAATTGTAAACAGCTTATAATTTTACTACGATTGGGAAAAGCCTTCCATCCCCACCCCCCCTTAATGTAATAGCTGATCAGTGTTTATATATAATATGATGATTTACTGAAACATTTTTGTGAACTTTTACAGTCACACACGCTCTGGTGTATCTCTACACTGCCGTCACGCCAGGAGGAAATCTCCCAGAGTTCATTGCTGTTGGTCTGGTGGATGAAGTGCCGATTATGTATTATAACAGCAGACAAGAGAAACTGATCCCTAAGACAGAGTGGATACAGAAGATCACTGCTGATGATAAACATTACTGGGACAGAGAGACAACTCGTATACAGGAACATCAGGACCACCTCAAAATCATTCTGGAGGCAACAATGCAGATCTTTAATCAAAATAAAGGTAATGTACACTCACATCTTCAATCATTCTCTCTCTCTCTCTCTCTCTCTCTCTCTCTCTCTCTCTCTCTCTCTCTCTCTCTCTCTCTCTCACTCACCTTGATGGGAGAAGTGGTGCTGTAAGATGCACATGCCTGGATTTCTCCAGTGCCTTCCACATTGTCCAACCTTTTCTCCTCAGGGGCAAACTGACACAGGTGGGAGTAGGCCCACACCTAGTGGACTGCATCACTGATTACCTGACAGAGAGACCTCAGTATGTGAAACTGGTGGGCTGCATGTCAGACATCATAGTCATCAGTACAGGAGCACCACAGGGGACCGTACTCTCCCCTGTCCTGTTCTATTGTAGGCTGTATTAAGAGTGGAGAGGAAGTGGAGTACAGGAAAGTGATACAGGACTTTATTTCATGCTGTGACTCCAGTCGCATCACCTGCACCCCAACACCAAAATGAAGGAATGGTGGTGGACTTCAGAAGTTTCACGACTCACCGTGATCCAGTGACAATCAGAGGGGAACAGGCTGAGATTGTGCAGACGTACAAATACCTGGGTGTGCAGCTGGATGATAAACTGAACTCGACTGCCAACACTGATGCTCTGTGCAAGAAAGGACAGAGCCGTCTGTTATTCCTCAGAAGGATCGCATCCATCAACATCTGTAAAAAAAAACTGTAGCAGATGTTCTCCCAGTCTCTGGTGGAAGCACCCTCCTTTATGCAGTGGTCTGTTGGGGAGCATTAAGAAGAATACTGGATAAACTGGTGATGAAGGCAGGCTCTGTCATCAGAATGGAACGAGCCAGTGGCAGAGCGATGGGCAGTGAGTCGGTCCCTGTCAATTTTAGACAATCCACTGTGTCCACTGCACAACATCACCACTGCACAGAGGAGCAGCATCAGCACCGGGCTGCTGCCATTTCCCTGGTCCACTGACAGACTGAGGAGATCATTCCTCTAGCATCGGGGATGATGACACACCAACACCACACACACACACACACACACACACACACACACACACACACACACACACACACAGAGCGAGAGAGAGATTGAGAGAGAGAGAGAGAGAGAGAGAGAGAGAGAGAGAGAGAGAGAGAGAGAGAGAGAGATGAGGTGGGTGTTGAAGCCCAAAATATTTTAAAGTTAAATGGAGGTAAACTGACTGAAGCTGAACAATGCATTCGAGATGATCAGTCTTTACGTGAACATTTCACAGAACGAGTCACAGTGCAATTGATTTTAAATATGTAGCAACAACAATTATAAAATAATCAAATTTTGATTTTTTTTTAAGAAATCTGAATAAAAAGTAAACAAGATGAGTTTTGAAATCCATGTGGTGGAGTTAATATAAGTAAATAGATGGTGCAAAAATAAATACTGTAAATAAATATCAATTTTGATATTCTTTACATACTTATGGAATAGTCACTCACTCAACTTCTGTGTGTGTGTGTGTGTGTCTGTGTGTGTGTGTGTGTGTGTGTGTGTGTGTGTGTGTGTGTAGGAAATCATACATTACAGAGGATGTGTGGCTGTGAGCGTGATGAACATAACACCGCTCGAGGATACGATCAGTTTGGTTATGATGGAGAAGATTTCTTCACTCTGGATCTGAAAACTGGAACCTGGACTGCAGTGAAATCTCAATCTGAGATCGTTATAAAGAAGTGGGATCCTCGAGGAGAGGAGGCGAAATACTGGAAGGACTTCTTGGAAAATGACTGTATGGATTCTTTAGTGAAGTTTAGCAGTCAGATTATCGAAAGAAAAGGTAAAGTGTGTGAGATTTATACATTTTATTAATCCTCTAAACCCCATTATAGGATTTTATTAATCCTCTAAACCACATTACAGGATCTGATTGATCCTCTAAACCCCATTACAGGATCTTATTAATATTCTAAACCCCATTACAGGATCTTATGGCCTGTTTGTATTTCATGGTAACGGCTGAGTTTTTTAAAGTCTCGTCTGATAAAACAATAATCTATGAAATAATACTGTGGTTTGTTTCCAGTGAGATTTCTGATGTATTTATTATGGAGATTGATGCAGCGCTTAAAAGTGGAGCCTCCATATGATTACTCGTGATAAGTTTTAGTTGGGAACTCTCAAACCTCATACACGTATCGGGCATATATCAGCACTGATCCATTTTATAATCATATTTCATAGAAGGGAATAAAAATGAGGAAATCCAGCACAAAATGTTTCACCATATTTAACTATTTATAAACTGTAGCTTTAGAGCAGGGTTCCCCAACCCCCAGTCCACGGACCGGGACCGGTCCATGGATCATTTGATACCAGTCCACAAACAAAATCTTTCTTGGTACAAATTATTGTAATTTTTATTAAAGCTTCCGGATCTTATTTTGAAAAATGACTGATGTTGACATTACGACAGAAGCACTAAAAGCCCTTCTTCCTTTTCCAACCACATGTCTTTGTGAGGCGGGGTTTCCTGCGGTGACGGCACCAAAACACGGAGTCGACTCTAACCGGTCCGCGGAAACATTTTCATGCAGAAAACTGGTTCCTGGTGCAAAACAAGTTGGAGACCGCAGTTTGAAAGAACATTTTAATAACACAACAATATCCTAGTTCTTGATTTGTGAATTGTTTACTCTGTAAAATGATTTATTTGCTGACTAATCAATAACAATTAACTACAAAATATCTCAGAAATCATTCGTTGTACTGAATGTGACCGGATATCTATGGGGCGTGAACGCCATTAGCATCGCTCAGAGTTCACAAACATGATCATATTAAAAAAAAATATCAACTCTAATGAATACAAGAGGAAAGTATGATAATTAGAAATTTCTTTTTAATTTCACAGCCCGGCAGATGCAACAAACTGGGATTTTTTGCTTCCCAATCAATGCACATGCAGCTGAAAAATCAGATCGAAACCAAGCGATCATTTCTATTGGTTCTCGTCCATAAGCACCATAAACACGTGATACGAGCCAGGAACGTCATTACTTAATGTGCTGTTCCTCACTGTGATTAAATTAAAAAATGTTCTATTCAAATAAGTAATGCACTTCCTGGTAGTCAGTTTATTTCACCAGCTAAAAAAACAAAGATATCTATTGTATATGGCACCGAGAAATCTGACTACATTGTTAAAAAGTAAAAGTAATTTCATTCAAAAAGTGTATTTTATTTTATGGCTTTAATCAACTAATAGTTTGGAATGGAAGAGTAGAAGTTCCCATCAATCAGACTTTCATCCCCATGACGACATGTATATTTCCTCTGTTATAAAGATGATATACAGTATTGTCATGTGTAGGTGTATGCTGGAGGGACGGTCGGACACTTTTTGAGATCCTCATCTGTTTTCTCTGTGGTTCTTCTATTAATGTTATATTGATGGCGTGGCTGAGTTTTTATAAGTTACAGCAGGCTATTAAAAGTACATGCATCTGTTCTTATAAAAAAATATTTGCACCAGTGATGATGTGTAATAAAGAGGGTTGCACTGATAGCAGTGTTGGGTATCGGGCTGATAGTTCATTAAAATACTCGTCCTTGTAATCGTAAATAAGTTGCCAACGTCGCACACCGATACCACTCAAATATATTTCACTACATAAAACTGGTCTCTGTCGGCAGACGTGGTTTGTTCTCCTCCCTCACTCCCGTGTCCAGGGGGAGATGATAAACTGAAATATGAGGATCAGTGATACTGCACCCAAGCTGATAGAGTGTGGAATTCTTCTCTACTTTCCTTCCAGATGACACACCAAGTATTCTACTATCTGTCTCCCTGATCACATTAGCTGTAGTTGTCCAGTCATCTGGAAGCACTTCCTGGCCACCCAAAGCCTGTTTGAACTCCTCCTTGAAGACAACCCGAAACTCTTCCTTTTTCAGCTTCCACCACTTTGTCTTCTGCTCTGCCTTTGCCTTCTTCACCGTCCTCACCATCAGCATCATCCTGCACACCACCATCCTATGCTGTGTGGCAACAATCTCACCCACTACTACTTTGCAGTCATGGACCTTCAAATTACATCGCCTACACAAGATGTAGTCTACTTGTGTGCTCCTACCTCCACTTTTATAAGTCACCCTATGCTCCTATGTCTTCTGCAAGAAAGTATTCACCACAGCCATTTCCATCCTTTTTGCAAAATCTACCAACATCTGTCCTTCTGCGTTCCTGTCCTGGATACCAAACCTGCCCATCACTTCCTCGTCCCCTCTGTTTCCTGCACCAACATGTCCCTTGAAGTCTGCCCCAATGACCACTCTTTCATCTCTGGGGGTACTCTGCATCACTTCATCTAACTCACTCCAGAATTTCTCCTTCTCTTCTCGCTCACATCCTGCCTGAGGGGCATAAGCACTAACAACATTGAACATCACACCTTCAATTTCCAACTTGAGACTCATCACTCTGTCTGACACTCTTTTCACTTCTAGAACATTCCTGACAAACTCCTCCTTCAAGATGACTCCAACACAATTTCTCTTCCCATCCACACCATGAAAAAACAGCTTAAATCCTGCTCCTAAAGCTTCTAGCCTTGCTACCTTTCCACCTGGTCTCCTGAACACACAGTATGTCCACCTTCCTCCTCTGTATCATGTCAGCCAGCTCTCTCCCTTTTCCAGCCATAGTTTCAACATTCAAAGTCCCTACTTTAAGTCTTAGACTCATGCCGTTCCTCTTCTCTCTCTGCCTACGGACACGCCTCCCACCTCTCCTTCTTCGACGTTCCTGTTGGTTAACAGCACTGATGGCGGTTGTTGTTAACCCGGGCCTCGACCGATCCGGTATGTCTTTCTTTGTTGTGTTTCGCATATTTTATTTGCCCTTCCTTATGCAACCCTCTGCATTTATCTGGGCTTGGGACCGGCGTGAGGGAGGGACACTGATTTGTCGTCAAGCCCGGCTGCATTAATGTATCCATAAAGAAACAAATAAATAAACCTCTTACATGTGCTGTACCTCTGATGTAGTCATTCCTCATCCTATCCATCCTCGTTACTCCAAAACAGAACCTCAATATTTTCATCCCTCCTACCTCCAGCTCTGCCTCATGTCTTTTCCCCAGGGCCATTGTTTCTAAACCATACAACATCGCTGCACTTTGTTTTCGCACTTTGTGTGGACCTTAACCCAGGACCTGTTTGCCTTGGGTGACCCTACCAGGGGCATTATGCCCCCGACAAAATAGTTCCTAGGATCATTAGGTCACGCAAACCCCTCCATCACGATAAGGTGACGATTCAGGGAGGGGATAAAGTGCGATTCAGAAGACCCCTATGCCATCTCAGAGGAAACAATGCAAGCAGTCTCCCTTGCCCGGACACAGGTCACTGGGGTTCCCTCCTGGAGCCAGGCCTGGGGGAGGGGCTCGAAGTCGAGCGCCTGGTGGTTGGGCTTATGCCCATGGAGCCTGTCCAGGCCTCGCCCGAAAGGCGACATGGGTCCACCCTTCCATGGACCCACCACCCGTGGGAGGAGTTTTAGGGGTCGGGTGCAATGTGAGTTGGGTGGTAGCCAAAGGCATGGGTTCTGTCAGACCGATCCTCGGCTACTTATTCTGACCCTCGGGACATGGAACATGCCCTCCGTGGAAGAGATAGACCCTGGAGGTTCGGGTGGGGGTCTGCCCATCACTGGAGTGGAGGTCACTAAGGTTGTCAAAAAGCTCCTCAGTGGTCGAGCTCCGGGGTTGGACGAGATCCGCCCGGAATATCTCAGGGCTCTGGATGTTGTAGGACTGTCTTGGTTGACACGTCTCTGCAACATCGCGTGGCTATCAGGGGCTGTACCTCTGGATTGGCAAACTGGGGTGGTGGTCCCAATTTTTCAGAAGGGGGAGCGGAGGGTGTGTTCTAATTATCAGGGAATTACACTCCTCAGCCTACCTGGAAAAGTCGATGCAGGGGTATGAGAGAGGAGGATCTGACCGATAGTCGAACCTTGGATTCAGGAAGAGCAATGTTGTTTTCGTCCTGGCCGTAGCACTCTTGACCAGCTCTTTACGCTCCACAGGATTCTGGAGGGGGCATGGGAGTTTGCCCAATCTGTCTACGTGTGCTTTGTGGATTTGGAGAAAGCTTTCAACCATGTCCCCCGAACGATCTTGTGGGGCGTGCTCCGAGAGTACGGCGTTCCGGACCCGTTGCTATGAGCTATTCGGTCGCTGTATCACCAGAGCCAGAGTTTGGTCCGTATTGGTAACAACAGGTCGAATTCGTTTCCGGTGGCAGTTGGAGTCCGCCAAGACTGTCCTTTGTCACCGATTCTGTTCATAATTTTTATGGGCAGAATTTCTAGGTGCAGTCGAGGCGATGAGGGGTTCTGGTTTGGTGGCTATCGGATCTCGTCTCTGCTTTTTGCGGATGATGTTGTCCTTTTGGCCTCATCAACTCGGGACCTCCAGCTCTCATTGGAGCGATTCGCAGCCGAGTGCTAAGCAGCCGGGATGAAGATCAGTACCTCCAAGTCTGAGGCCATGGTTCTCAGTCGGACAATGGTGGAAATGAGGTCCTGCCCCAAGTGGAGGAGTTTAAGTATCTTGGGGTCTTGTTTACGAGTGAGGGAAGGATGGAGCGAGAGATCGACAGACGGATCGCTCCAGCCTCTGCTGTTAGGCAGTGCCTGTACCGGTCCGTCGTGGTGAAGAAGGAGCTGAGCCGCAAGGCGAAACTCTCAATTTATCAGTCGATCTATGTTCCAACCCTCACCTATGGTCACGAGCTTTGGGTAATGACCGAAAGAACAAGATCACGGATACAAGTGGCTGAAATGAGCTTCCTTCGCCAGGTGGTGGGGTTCTCCCTTAGAGATAAGGTGAGAAGCTCCACCATCCGGGGAGAACTCGAAGTAGATCCGCTGCTTCTCCGCATTGAGAGGGGCCAGTTGAGGTGGCTCGGGCATCTGGTCAAAATGCCCCCCGGATGTCTCCCTGGTGTGGTGTTTTGGGCATGTCCAACCGGGAAGAGACCCCGGGGTCGACCGAGAACACGCTGGAGGGACGATGTCTCTCGGCTTGTCTTGGACCACCTCAGTGTCCCCCCGGGAGAGTTGGAGGAAGTGGCTCGGGAGAGGGACGTCTGGACCTCTTTGCTTAGGTTGCTGCCCTGTGACCCAACCCTGGTTGGAAGATGAAGATGATGATGATGATGATGATGATGATGATGATGATGATGATGATGATGATGACGACAACATCGCTGGTCTCAACACAGTCTTGTACACTTTTCCTTTCATCTCAGGCCATTTCAACTATACATCTATTTTCAACCACACGTGTTCTGATTTGAAAAGACAGACAGAGAGAAAGCAGAGCAGAGCTGGTAAGTGAATACAAAGGGACAGACATGAAAAAACTTCAACCTGCAGACCAGCTGATTGTCAAAAGTTGGCACACACGTCTTGTCACATCCCAAACACTGCAGCGTGTGAGTTTTGCCGTATTGACCATGTTTGGCTCTACGTATGCATGTGAGCAGTCGTTCTCACACCTAAAAAACATTAAGACCGACGCACAGTCACATTTAACAGATGGAAGCCTAAACGCCTGCATGAAGCTGAACCTCAGCACGTATTAATCAGACGACAAAAACATCAGAAAACCGCGCAGCACCAGAAGCTGCATTAATAGTAAGAAGTAGTTTACTTAATATTGAATAACTTTATTATAAAAATGTTATTAAAAACAAGTTCAGAGTCGTATTATACTCTGAAATTGTTGTTTTTCCTTTTGCTTCCAGTTGTATTCAGTATTTAAAAATATATGGCTCTCAGAAATTACATTTTTAAATGAGTTTTCGGGCTCTCTCAGTCAAAAAGTTGCCGGTCCCTGATCTGAAGGCTCACCGTAGCGCTATGTACACAGACTTCACTAACGCTGGGGCAAGACTGCAGCAACCAGTGTGAATGCAATATAAAATGTACAAAGACCACTCACTGGTCAGAAAAATAACAGAGACTCTTCCCCACTTTATTGCGATCGAGAACCAGCCACTTTGGGTTGTTAATTAAAATGCACCAACTGAGTAATAGTGCTGCTCAGGTTCGGTTAAGTTGGCTGTGATCACGATGTAGTGCATTTCATTTCCTTCAGGCTGGATCAATATTTCTAGATTTCATCAGCTCCTTCTTCTTTTCCTTTCGGCTGTTCCCTTCAGGGGTCGCCACAGCAAATCATCCGCCTCTATCTCACCCTGTCCTCTGCATCTTCTTCTCTTACTCCAACGACCTTCATGTCTTCCTTCACCACATCCTGCATCTATTTATTTTTTAAATCACTCAAAACCTGAGAAAACACCTCAGACCAGGTAAAAACACCACACAAGGTGATTGGCTGTTAGAAGGTGTGATTGTGAGGTGGTTTTGTTCTGTTTGAAATGGTTCTGTTTTCGAAAGATTTCTGAACTGCAAGGCTGCTGTTCGATCAACAGATGTTTAGTTTTTCAGTGTTTAATCCATGTGAAATGTTCATGTAAAGACTGATCATCTCGACTAGACGTCATTTTATCTCCATTTAGCTTGAAAATATTTTGGTCTTCAACACCCACCTCATCTCTCTCTCTCTCTCTCTCTCTCTCTCTCTCTCTCTCTCTCTCTCTCTCTCTCTCTCTTACAAATGCTTATTTCCTTGATTTTTTATAATTATAATATACAGGTAACCCAAACCCAAAACCAAAAATTCAGTACCTTAGAAAATTAAAATATTGTGATCAAGTTCAGTATTGTAGACTCCTGATGTCACACTCGAATAAGAAAAATAACTCAAAACACCTGCAAAGGTTTATTGGGCCTTCAAAGGACCTGTCAGTCTGGATCAGTAAATCACACAATCATCTCCATCTCACCCTGTTGTCTGCATCTTCTTCTCTTACTCCAACGACCTTCATGTCATCCTTCAGACTGACGACTTGACAATCATTCAGAAGATAGATCATAGAAGACGGATCATTGACACCCTGCACATGTAGGGTAAAACACAAAAGGTCAATGCTAAAGAAGCTGCATGTTCACAGAGTGCTGTATCCGAGCACAGTAATGGAAAGTTGAATGGAAGGAAAAACTGTTGTCGAAAAAGTTGCGCAAGCATCACAGATCGTCGCAGCCTTGTGAGGATTGTGGAACGAAACCCATTCAAGAATTTGAGGAGATTCACAAGGAGAGAACTGCTGCTCGAGTCAGTGCTTCAAGCAACTTTTGAACCAGAGAAAATGTCAGAGGCGGCTTTACCAGGCTATGGGCAAAAAGAACTGGACTTTGCTCAGTGGTTCAAAGTTCTTATTTCAGATTAAAGTAAATTTTGCATTTCTTTTGGAAATCAAGGTCCCAGATTCTGGAGAAAGAGACAAGAGGCACAGAATCCAAGCTGCTTGAGGTCCAGTGTAAAGTCTTCCCAGTTAGTGGTGGTTTGGGAGCCATGTGATCTGCTGGTGATGGTTCACTGGGTTTTATCAGGTGCAAAGTAAGCAGTGGCATCTGCCAGCAAATTTTAGAACAATTCATGCTTCTCACTGCTGACCAGGATATGGAGATGCTGATTTCATTTTCCTGCAGAACTTGGTACCTGCCCACACCGCCAAAAGTACCAATTCCTGGCTTAAGGACCACAGTATTGCTGAGATTGATTGGCCAGAGAACTCACCTGACCTAAACCCCAGAGAGAATCTGTGTGGTACTGTGAAGAAAAAAAAAATGAGACACCAGACCCAGCAATGCAGAAAAGCAGAAGGCTGCTGTCAGAGAAACCTGAGCTTCATATCACACGTCTGACTGATTGTCTCCATGTCATGTCACATTGTTACAGTAATTTATGTGAAGGCATCGAAAAATCAATTATATCAACTCAATAATTAATGTGTGATGTTGAAAATTGTTGATATTAAGCTCAGAAATTAGGATACTTGATGAATGAGTAGTTTATATAGGGCATGTACCGGTTCAAAAGAACAATGCTGAGAGGATAAACAAAGTAAAGAGATCATTTATTAAACAATGCTGCAAATCAGGGAACATTTCGCCTCAGGAAATGAAACCGTGTTGGCACATACATCGCCGCTCCAAAAGAATCTCTGGGATCAAAATGCCAGTACTTGTAGGTGGCACCTTGGGGTCGATGAGGATATTGGTGTGTAATCGTTTGTGGAGTCTGGAAAAGAGTAGTCAGCTGAAGAAAGGGTGATGCGGTTTAGGTCGGATGAATGCGGCAAATAAACAGGAGAAGGATCAGAGGAATTAAACCCATCATCAGCTGGGACATCTTCTGTCTGGTACACTGGTCAATGGTGAGAGAAAATAAGCATGAAGAGAGAGAGAGAGGGTTCCAGTGCAAACCTGAGTCATGAGTTTGAGGTTGAGACTGGGAGCCTCGTTCATGGCGCGTGACATCACATGCAATGTAGTGTTTGAGATAAGGATCCTCGGGAATAGAACCTCCTGACAAATGTTCCAAAACTGGAGCAGGTTCCAGGGCCAGGACTGTAAGCTGGAAGTGCTGATAACGTTGAAGTGCACCATCTGGTTTCTTGAAACAATAGTGTGGCTGAGCTTAAAACAAAGAAAACAAAGAAATGAATTGAGAACAGCAGGTGCGTGACCTGTGAGAATTTAATCTTAATATGTGACGCTTCGCTTGAAATCACGTAAAATGCAACACGTGAAAAACTTCTGACTGAAACAAGCACCGAGAAACAACATAAATAAACGCTGGTACACTGATGATAGAGGAACACGATGGAACAATATCATGATATATTTATCTACTGAGACTTCCTACAGACCTTTTAATCCCTAAAGTAATTAGAAGATTGAGAATATTTACTCAGGAAAAGAAAAGAGAAAAAGGTATTTACACATTGTTGTGCGGAGCAGTGTGAATATTTTCATATGAAGTCAAACAAGGAAGTAGCCACTTAAATAATCTTTTTTTTTTTCATTATACCTTCACACCTTGATCTAGAAAGAATGGATGGAAAGAACTGGCATAATTAGGGGCAGGTGATGTCAAAATTAGGGCGGTAATCAAGAGTGACTGTGAGATAAAGGGACATATTAAAAAAAAAAAAAGTAAAAAAAAAAAAAAAGATTAGGTAACCTGAGCTAAAATCAACTTGAATGTAGAAATGAATGGAAAATGGGTTGGTACGATCAGACCAAAAGAGGAGGCGCCATAAAAGCGCAAAAAGTCCATAATCCATGATATTTTCAATCGATTTTCAGATTCAGCTGCCTCTCCCCAGGAATGCATGTTGGGTGTATTGCTCAATAATAATTACCTGCTTTTCCTCATCCAGTTGTAAAAGACTTCTTATTTTATTGAAAGTTTGATTATTGAAAGTTTGATTATTGAAAGTTTGATGATTGGTTATATGAGAAGAGATTGTTATAACTGATGGAAAAGTGGGCTCCACAACCACTCTGTGATATGTTCACCCGGAAAGGTGCCTGAGTTTCCGACAAAGAGAGCGCCAGCCAATACTGAGTGCGAAATTCCTGTTTATATTTTTAAATCATCCAACTGTGTTTCAAGAAAAACAAACTCCGTGCTAATAAATCATTTTTATTGGTCTTTTGTAATTCTCTAATTTTCATCAACTGCCAATTATAATCAACAAATTTAGAATAAATAACCATTTCAAATGTATCAGCCTCTGTGTAATGAATCTATATAATATACAGTTTCACCTTTTGAACTGAGTTATTGAAATAAATAAAATAAATAAAGGATGTTTTGAATTATTGAAATGCACTTGTATGAGTGTGTGTCTATAAAAGAAACCAGGATTTATTTATTTTTACTCCGGACTTTTCTGGTTTTATTTTATCTGCAGAGGAAAAAATAAAAAGTGACTCCCAATTAATTCCACTTTCATGGAAACCCAATCTGAAATATTTCCTTCAGTCCTCGGTCTCCAACAACACAGATAAAAATACCCGCATCAGTTTGTAACAAAGTGGAATCAGTGCATCTCTAATAATATTATATAAATTAATCCCATCTGAGAGTTTAATATCGATTTCTCTGTGTGTCTTTGCAGTTCCTCCTGAGACGTCACTGTTCCAGAAACACTCGTCTTCTCCAGAGCTGGTGTGTCATGCTACAGGTTTCTTTCCCAAATCAGTGGTGATCACCTGGCAGAAGGACGGAAGGGACGTGTCTGAGGATCTGCAGCTCAGAGAGACGTTACCCAACCAGGACGGAACCTTCCAGAAGAGAAATATTCTGAAAGTCCCAGCTGAGGATCTGCAGAAACACACCTATACCTGCGTGATTCAGCACAGCAGCTTGGAGGAGGAGTTAGTGCTGCCTGTGAGCGAGCGCCGAATCCTGAGAGGTCGGAGAAATACTTTCCTCTAAAGCTCCAGATTTACAGAGTGAAAGTGATTCATTACTGCAGAACATCATCAACACTCTGTACTCACTTCACAGGTGGAGGATCAGATGGAACATCCGGGGCCAGAGCAGAGGGAGGATCAGGAGGAGGACCAGATGGAGGGTTAAGTAAAGGACAGATTGCTGTGATTGCTGTTGGAGTGATTGCTGTTGTTGGTGGTGTGATCTTGATGAAGAAGAGGAGGTTGATAGTAAAATGCATGAGGAGAATTCAGACATATGGTTCATAGGATTTTACATGAAAGTGTGAGTATGACCAGTGGTCGGAGAGTAGAAGAAATTTCCCAGAATGCTTTGTGATTGAAGCAGTGCAACATGGGTCGGACTGTTTATGCTCCTGGATCGATGTATGAAACAGAATTGGAGATTCTTGATCAGCACATCGGACAAAAAGGACATTTCTAGCAAAAGGGCTTCAACACCCTGCAGCTCTGTGTCGCATCTTCAAGCCAAAACAATCCCGACTGCACACATGCTGGGAACAAATTCAGGGAAAAGTCTCAGGTTTTCTTCATCAATTGCTGGGAGTGTTATGTGTCGACTTTCATCGTCTGCATCAGCCGTGTTCTCGTCATCGTCCCTCATCCAGTATCTCATTTAGTTATAATCCTCATCCAGTCAACTTTTCCAAAACTTTTATAGAGTCTAATTTACATCATGCCATTGTGCACCTCATTTTTATTTTTCTATTAAATCTATTGTTGGCTTTTCTCAGAGCAAAACATGAACGTTATCACTGCTTCACATGGGGGTCGCCATCATTACCCAGCCACTTCTCATATCTATACAGTATATCTATGTGTAGAAAAACTATTTAATGTTTTGTACTGCATGGGACCTTAAAGCTCTGAGGCTTAAAGCTATTTAAATAAATAAATGAATAAATAAATAAATAAACAATGTGCAGATGTTTGAGGTCTAAATGAAGCTCCTCCTCCTGGATCTGAGGTTTGGTTCGTATGAAAGGTCTCTGGACGGACTTTCAGGCAGAATAGATGGTTGCAGAGGTGAACACTGGGTGCTCGGGAGAAATTCTTGAGACGTTCCACCCGCAGTTTCTTCTTCTGGTGTGTAATACAATCCATAGAAAGCCACGGAGTCTCCCTGCTCCTTCCAAACACTTTAAATGGTGAATTTCATTCTCCTTCCACACTGAAGGGTAAAAGCTGTGTGTGCAGAAAGGAAAACCATCAAACTGACACCAAAACCACTTCAGTTCCCTACAGACGTGTTTTTCTTCTTCTTCTACCTGAGACTGAACTTCCTCTCTATTATAATGAGGAAAGATACACGAGGTCGCTGTGAACTCGACTGTCAGATGCTTTTAAATCCAGAGTCACATGATTTGATTGATGTATTTAAATTTATAAATCACTTCCTGGATTCTGTGTCATAAAATATTCTTCATATTTTCTAAATAATGTTTGGATTTGTGATAATTAGAAACTTTATGCTCAGCTTTAATTAAACTTGTAGCTCAAGTGTAAAATAAAATATTGATCCTTCAGTAGTGAAAATTACTGCCGTTATTATATAAGTGTTACTTTTGATTGATTATAATATATTTATTTTTACACAGATCATTCAGAAGTGAATGTGACTGAACTTTTAAATTCTGAGCAGGAAAATGGATCAGGATGTGAATTTAAGTTGCACTGATGAACTCCATCAATAAATTGCTCCATTCTTTAAAATAAACTGGAGAAAGAAACATCAGATGATCAGCAGTTGATGATCGACAGCAGTTAACAGCTGGAGTGCAGTCCCCTCCAACATCTGTCTCCATTGGGACAAAGGGTCAGCATCTGGAATTTTATTGACTGCTCTTTGATCGATTTCTACAGAAACTTTGTCCAAAACTCAGGTCTATTTTTTTGTATTGTATATGGGTACTTTTATCTGACACAATCACACACACACACACACACACACACACACACACACACAAACACAAACACACACACACACACACACACACACACACACACACACATATATATATGCAACAGCAGATGTCATCTGTTGATTGTTTCTCACGTCCCTGTATATGAATTGCTTTCTTCCTCTCGGCTTTTTCCCGTTCTCGGGAGTCGCCACAGCGAATCATCTGATCCGCACATTTGATTTGGCGTAGGTTTTTCCGTCGGATGCCCTTCCTGTCACAACCCAAGGGTTGTTGTCACAACGCAAGGGACACACACACACATTTCCAAATGAACTGCCCTCATCTATCAAGTAATTCACTTGGGAGGGGAGGCCTTCAGCATTGACCCCAAAGATGGCACATTTACTGGGTGCCTTAAAATAAATAGGACCAGGCTGCATTGGGTTACAAAAAAAATGAACTTGTTGAGCAAAATCGAAGGAATCATGGAAAGCAGTTTCTGTGGAACATGGCAGTCTTAGTTAGCTTTGTAATGTTCAATGCAGAAACAACCGTCTTAGACTCTGCACACATCTGGCGGTAAAAGTACCGTTCTGTAGTGGCAATGAAAATATGATCTTCCTGCTTCTTCAAAACAGCGCTCTTTTCTTCTTCTGGCACATTCACTTGAAAAATTTATATACACAAACATCAATTCCTTTTCTACTATGTGTAGCTTTGTAGCACTGGATACATTTTCTGTTTCAATTATACCACAAGTGTAAGTCCTTTTTTTTTTTTTCTCAAATTATTTTTAAATTCATTTCATTAGTTACAAATGACACATGTCATGTTACTTGAACTGATCAGGGCGTGCCTTGAGATAGACACATTCTAGGCCATTCAGATTGTGACTTACTTGATTTCAAGAGATTCATAAGCAATAAACAATGCTAAACTTACATTTTTTACAATCAGGTTATTGCTTTTCTGGCATGTCCAACAAAGGTCACTTGCAGGCCTTGCTATAACAACATATGGAAGAAGTTTATTTTCCGGAATGTGGATAGTCCCATGGCACGCTCATCTGCTTTAAGGGCTGAATCATGGTAGAGTCTCCACATCCTGGCCTTAAAGAACTCACTGGGTAAAACTTTGATATCTGTTCGAGTGAAACCTGGTGTCCTGCCACGCAACATAATGCCATGCTCCTCATGAAAGTTGAGGACAAATCGAACAAAGTTTTGTCGCTCCTCCAGAGTCAAGGCTTTCTTGGTATTGTTCTGCAGTCCACCTGAAAGAAATGGGAGACAGTTAATGGATAGAGATGCCATGTCATCATCAGGGTTGATACAGAATAGGATTGTCAAAATAACCAATTTTTTTTTTCTCATCGGTACAAATCCATGCTTATGATAATGCTCCTTCAATGTTGTTATTTTGGCTTTAAAGGGCTCCATCAAGAAGATAAATGTGTCACAGCATATGCGTTTGTGCCCACAGTAAAACCAGCGTATGCATGTGTGGACGCGATCAGATTGTTCGGCCTCTTTGCTGCGCATGGTTTGTTTAGAATCATTCAAGCACACGCTGATCATTCCTAGGAGAATTACGTCTCTCTCATAAGGTGTCAGCTCTTGTATGGTCATCCTGTAACACAGAATGTAGGCTACTATTAGACAATAATAATCAAAAACCACTGATGCTTGATGCTAAATTTTCAGAAGCAGCATTAGCAAAATTTTTGTTTATCAACTGAACTCTTGAACTCTGGCTTTTAGTTTAAATAGACATGATATCTAAAATATATATTTATTTAAAAATCAATGATAAATTTACATTAAGGACTCATTATAAAATTTTACTTTTTCTATGAACCTGAATAATGTGTGATTTCTGAGACCATACAGCTACCTGTTACAAGATCTCTGTATGAACTGTAGATTCATTATTAAACATGACGATTTCAAAATACTTGCTTGATTTCATATTGCTCATTTTCAGTGAACTGGTTAATGCATCTTTCTTTTTCATTTGTGTCTGGATTGAGATAGAGCTGACAATGACAGTGGATTTTACAGCGTTCCATCTTGACAAAATCAAATGATTCTTCCACCAAGATGGTAGCTTCATCAACACAACGATGAACTTCATCATCATCATCATAATCATCATCCCGTTTAGCAGAAGGAATCACATCACCAGAAACACAACCAGCTGACTCATGCACACTTTAAGAGCTATCTCTTCTTCATCAATATCAAAATAAAAATCTTCAACATAGCTGGCATCAGCATCAGCATCATCATCATCATCAGTTTGTTCATCTGTAAAAGTAATGAAACATTTAAGTATTTTTTCGGTCTTGACCAATTTCCGTACAAAACTAAACAACCCACGATCCAGCATGTCCAGTCTAGACAAGAGTACTCACAAATAAAATAATCAAAAAAATTCCATAATCAAATTTTGCATGCAGAGAAAAATGCTCACTGGATAAATAATCTTCAAGAACGATAAGCATTCCGGCATCGTCAAAGCTCAATACTCTCGTCGAATTTAGCATCCGAGCGATACTAATGCTGCTAGACATCACAGTCGACATTTCATTCTCCTTTTTCGGAAATGACGTGTATTCACAATCTTATAAATAAACTTAATGATGAGAAGAGAAAGCCGGAGACAAGTTCTGCATTCAGGAAAACACATGACTAGAGTCCGGAAGTAACCCGGAAGTTAAAGTGTGACTTGCATTGCATATGTGCAAGCCCGAGCTGACCAATCAGTGTGCTCTTTTCTAATCTTCCTTAGCAACAAGCCTGCATTGTTTACGTGCATATCATCTTCATAACCTTTATTTTATTCACTGAAATGGGATTTTAATATCAAAACAGTATCCAATATGGAGAGACGACTACACGATCGTTCTTCTGGTGTATGGATTATAGTGTGTCTTGTACCAAACTCGGTGAAGAATTGCAACAAAAAACGGTAAGTTTTGCTTTTGTTTTTATCTAGTTTTATGAGGCTACTCGTCAGAAAAATGGGGGGAAAAAAGACATTTTTAGTGAGTTTTTAAGTCGATTTCACTTGAGCAAGTGATAATTGAATACTTGTTTTAATAGTTTATGCAAAAATCCGAATTTCGAGAAAAATGACCATTTTTACTTTTTTGGCCATTTTCTCAAAAGTAGTCCGTACAACAAGCACCTACATTCGGTGGACTGCCTCACATATATAAACCTCTGATGACAGTTTAACCGATCTCACTTCACAAATTCTTTGACAGCCAAAAGGACACATTAGATAAGAATGTAGAGGAGAGAACATCCTCCTCTCCACAGCAAACGCATTCTGTGTATATTTGCAAGCAAACTATTGTCATTTCTTGAACAGAAATATTATTAATTCGCTGCGCTGCTTACCAGGGTTGCAGGGAGGCTGGAGTCTATCTGAGACAAATCTTGGAATAGGTGTTGTACACCCCGAACTTCTTGCTAGCCCATCACAGGTCGACACACACAACTATTCACACTCGTAACTCAGGGCAATCGGGAACAGCTAATTTGCCTAACAGTCACGTGTTTGGTCTGTGAAAAGAAATTGGAGTATTCGAAGAAAACCCTCAGAAACACACGGAGAACAATCACACTGCACAGAGAACTACCTTCATGCTATGAGGCAGGCAGACTCACCACTACACACCACCTTCTTCTTCTTCTTCTCCTTTCGGGTGTTCCCTTCAGGGGTCGCCACAGCAAATCATCTGTCTCCATCTCACCCTATCCTCTGCATCTTCTACTCTTACACCAACTACCTTCATGTCCTCCTTCACCACATCCATAAATCTTCTCTTTGGTCTTCCTCTGAACCTTCTGCCTGGTAGTTCCAACCTCAGCATCCTACGACGAATATACTCACTATCCCTCTACATTCACATACAGTATACACTATACACACTATCCCTCGACTATCCCCACTACAGCACTATTCCGCATTATTTGCAGAAACTAAATTCTCACATTGAAATGACACAAAGCAAAATAATTTCTAATGAAAATAAATATTTCATTCTTAACTGAATCAGGAACAGTGGGGGAGGGTTTATAGTCCAGCAGAAGTCAGTACTGTAAACAGCTGTGGGTGAAGTGGTTCAAATCTTTCTTTCTTTCCTTTCGGCGTTTTCCCTTTTCTCGGGAGTCGCCACAGCGAATCGTCTGATTTGCACATTTGATTTGGCATAGTTTTTTTTTTTTTTTTTTAAACGTTGAATGCCCTTCCTGTAACAACCCTTTAGCAAGGGACAGCAACACGCTGACGGCTTTGCAGCCTACTAGTTACGAAAGTCAGCAATGGTTCTTTTACATGCCTCACACCATAGACAGTGAGAGACATGGCCCGCCTTTGATAACCCAGATAGCTGCACTGGGGGGGGGGGGGGGGGCAGGTACAACCTTGTAGGGACTCAAACCCCCAACCTTAGGATCAGCGATCCTGCGCCCTATACCACTAGACCACCACTGCCCGAGTCAAGTGGTTCAAATATACAACTTAATAGATTTACCTAATTGTAGTTGACTGAGCTAAGCTTTTTTTAAACCAACTACTGACTGTAAAACATTTTTAAAATATGAGTTCAACATATTTATTTATTTCCATGACTTATTTAGTTTGCAATTTCAAATTGAGCATTAAACAGATGAAGGGAAACCGGGATACGATATTTACTGTACAGGCCTCCTTCATATCTGCTACTGATATGCATTCGTTGTACTTTAAATCTACACTTGGCAGAGTCGGACAAGGTAGCATGTCCACCACAGAATGAAAGTCCTGGATTTATGTCCTGGGTTCAGATGTTTCTGTATGGAGTTTCCACGTGCTTACGTGGGTTTCCTCCCACAATACAAAGACATGCACATTCAGCTCACAGGCTGGACCAGGTGTAAGTGGGATTGGTTGTGTGCTGCCAGATGATACTGTAGTAAGCTATTCAGGGTGTACTCTGCCTTTTCCCAGTGTCAGTAGCTTCAGCTTCCCAGTGACCCTAGAAGTACAATTAAGCAATTAAGTAAATGAGCGAGTTGTTTTTCGGAGGCTCCAGATGAAATACACTGTCGTGTTGTGATTTCACATCTTCTGGAGTTCGTCGGTCCAGGTAACTTTTAACTACTAATTAATGCCTACTAAAGTACAGGGACATCCCACCACTACATACAGCTATGTGAATTAATAACTACTTCTATTAGTAACCATCAGCAAATTGTCCCGGCTGTACCCCCAGAGCGGCTAACTGGGTTATCAAAGGCCAGCCATGTCTCTCACCGTCTGTGGTGGGAGGTTCATGTAAAAGAACCATCGCCGACGTTCATAAAGTGGAGCTGCATAGCCGTCAGCGGGTTTCTGCCCCGCGATGGCCCGGTCAGCTTTCCAGGGTGTACTTTGTCCTTGCCCAGAGTCAGCGGAGATGGACTCCAGCCTCCCCGTGACCCTTATTGGAATTAAGTGGTACAGAAAATGGATGAATGAATGAGTTTTAAACACAGCCAGTCTCTATTTAGTAACTCTGAAGCTCTGACACACATTAAAGTGTAACAGACACGACGCTAAAAGCTTGAAATGTGGATTAAAATTCTTTCATTTCTTGTGGATTAGTCTAAGAGTTTACTTTAAACTTTTTTATTGGTCAGAATTCCAAAATTTCAGCTTTACATAAATTGCAGATGTTTAAAGTAGCTGTCCAAAAATTTTAAAATGACTTCAATAAAAGAAACAAACACAATTACAATGATCCAGAAGATGCATTTTATTAAAATAGTGAAGAAAAAAACAAAAAACAAACAAAAAAACCACTCACATCTTGAACAGGTCCCAAACTTTGCAAGTAAAACAGAACAAAATACTGTAAGCAATAAAAATTTATTAGCTTTGAATTCTCTATTAAATAAAATATATTTATACATTCATACATTAATTAATACAGTCTATTTCTGGCTGTGCAATTTCGTCTCACATGCTGCAAAATTACAAAACCAAACATTCACTGAATCTCTCGTCACTGGTCAATTTATTTCATGTAAACTTTGCATTTAAAACATTGTGTTGGCCAGGGCGTACGAATCTTATAAATAATCAATAAATTCATGTTTTCCTTTTCCTTTTATTTTATTTATTTATTTTTTTTGTGTGTGGACATTTTCTTGCGATAAAGATTCGAGAATGCTTCCTTTTTCCAGTTGGCAATAATACTTTGCAAACAGATACGATTGGAAAGTAAAAGATGACACAACCTGAGAAAGTACCAGAAGTACAAACATGAGACCAAGATAAATAAGTAAAAATAATACCAACAATAAATTGAATCTCTTTGTGACCTCTAATCCGTATAAATCAGCTGGAAAACAAGAAAAACTTTTAGGAAGAAAATATTGAAGTTGCATAACCTGTTTGCGTAAATCTGTAAACCCCGAAATAAATACCATGTTGAAACAGCTTTTGATTTCATGGCAGAATTTAATCTATTTGTGTGGGAGTCTGTCATCACAACACTTCTTCAGAATCTTTGCCCATCCTTTCTTGGAATCTCCAGGAGGGCATCTCCGATACAAGGCCCATGTCAGGTCACAATACAGATCCAAGTCTGGCCTCTCATGGGGACAGTCCTAAGCCTAAGTCTTAAGATCTTCCTTTGCTGGTTTGAAGGTACAGTACGCTTTGGGTCAGGCTGAAAGTAAAGGACTCGTGGCAGGCTCGACATTTTTGTTCCGGTGTTTGGAATGATTGTTTTCAAGATGTGCACTGACGGGTTTGTGGCAAACTTACTTTTTGGAATTATGAACAAAAAATTCAACTTTGGCCTTGATTTTTTACTTCTCTTGACTGATATCTTTAAACGTTGAGGCTCCGACTGGAATAGCTCAACTTTATTTGGGTTTAATCAGAGCCACTTCACTTATCAGCAGCTAAAATATGAGTTTGAATGGAATCGGTTAATCCTGAACACAGCCACGTCTCCAATTATAACAGGTTATGCAGACTTATGCAAATGTTTATTTATTTACTTATTTTTCCCACTAAAAAGCCCAGTTTGTTTTTCAACTTATTTGTACAGATTCCAGGTCACATACATGGTGTTCTGAGAGGGTTTTTTTTTTTTTTTAAATCTTGGATTAATTGGAAGAATGAAAAGGCAGTGTCGGCATGATTTTACATAATATTACTTATAAACATTAGCACACACAAAAAAAGCATGTTTTTGAAATTTTTGGGATGGATACTGAAATCATCATCATCAACAACAATAACAACAATAATAATGATAATAATAATAATTCAGGCTGTGCATTACCGAATTCTTACATTCCAAATTTTAAATACAGTTAATGTCATCACATGATATCAATACAAGTTATTTCAAATTCAGACAATGATATTACAGCATAACTCATTTAAGCAAACCAAATAAATAAATAAATCTATTTTTGTTTAAAACAAAATCAGACATATAGCATTTTTAAATTAGAAAAATCAAAATAGAGGTAAACAGTAAACATTCAATTGGTACAAGTGGAGCTTTTGAAAATGCTGGGCAATTCTAATATGACCTGATTAGCATCATAAAATATGTTTTTATCTTTTACTTTTATTGACTAGTTTAATTTTCTTGTTTCTCTTTGCAGGTTAACGGTGTAATGGCTCAGGTGTTGATTGTTAAAGTTGAACACTGGAAAAAATGTTGTGATTTGTAATTTTGTATTTTACCTTCGAAACGGTTAGACTATCCTTGGCAAGTAAACAGTTATGGTACGACATGCAGTTTCATGTTTTTTTGTGTTGGCGTTTTGGTCCATTTGTTGTTAATTAAATTGCTATAAACAAGTTAGTTTCTGTCTTTTATATTATCATAATGTATTACTCTGGAGTTTGTGTACTATTTTGAGCTGGCAATTTGAAAACAAATGGTCTCTTTGTGAATATAGGAATGGGAATTAAAAATGTTTGTGCTCTTTCCGATTCATTGATGAACTGAAAAATTAATAAATCAATTAATCGATTAAAACAATCATTAGTTGCAGGTCTAGTCTAAGTGTGGTTACTGACTTCATCATGAGTAATGCAGAGACACAAACATGGATAAGCCACAAAAAATACAGCCAGCTTTCCAGATAAGCCAAGAACCAGGTGCACTTTTTGAAAATAGAGGAATGCAAGAAGGTCTACCATCAAATAAAGAAAATCATGAGAACATTCCATTTACAGCATTTACAGCATTCCCCAGTTCCCCAGCAAAGTAGCAAATCACCAGGATACCCATCAATAGAAATGCATAAATCAAGAAGACAAGAAAGCCTGGTCCAAGCACAACCAAATCCATCCTGCAGGCAGAGGTGGAAAGTGGAAATTGAGCCCATCAACAATTACCTGTACAATGGTTGGCCACAATAGAAATGTGGGTAAGGAAACTGTACAGGCAAAACTGCAGAGAACTGCATCTGAGAGGAACTGCAAGTGAATTACTCGCAGTTACAAACAACAGAGGAGAACTCAGAAAAAGGAGGAAAATAAGTCATCAATTTTAAACACTTTCCTTACTCACAGTGTGGAACACAAATGTATTCTTGTCATTTTCAGCTTAGAGAAACTTTCACAGCCAGCAGCCACAGTGCCGCTATCTCAGTCCAAAAAGGAGGAACATCTGGCTTTTCAGGCCACATTCAACAAGCCCAATCAAATTAAAAATGCATGAAAGCACATCACAAAACTCTCACCTTTGTAGTGTTGATTCTGTTATCATTTACCTTACCTCTTATTTAACTTCTGCAGATTTGTTCTAATTTATAAACTGTGAGATAGTTATGATTCAAACCCAACCCTGCCTTGAAAATAAAAAATAAATAAATAAAAGACTACCAGTATTGGAAATCCTTCCAGCATAATTTGTGCACATGTCATAGGTTTAACTGCTACAGAAGCTTATTTTAACAAAAATAACCATAAAAATCACAAAACTGGTCATTAAAAAAAAAAAATACTGTGAACAGAACAAAAAAAAAAAAAAAAAAAAAATCAATATTCATAACACAATACTTACAATGAATAAAAATAACAACTGTAAACACACTAACTGACGGACGCAATAAAAAAAATCCATAAACTTAATGTGAAGCTTTAACAGCTTGGCTGTGGTTTTTGGAAAGGAACTGGATGCGTTGTAATATAAAACACGCAGAAAAACAAAGTGAACCAATACTAAAAACATTCTGTAAATATACTGAACACACAAATAGCAACACTTAAACAAAGCTCACAAATATCTTTCGGAGGGGTTCAGTTTTTCCTTCATCACTTCAAGACGTCGGTGAGAAATGAACCCAACACTGGATGGAAATAAATGCTATACTGCTCGAGTTTGTTGCAACAATGGCATGATGTTTACGTGCTTATGAACGAGGATAAAGGTGGAACAATATATTTGTGTGCAAGTTTCTTTTGGTTAGTTGGTGTATATTTAAATACATATGCTTTTTGTTGAAGTTACTGCACGATTCATCCAGTTTTAATTCGAATATTAGCATTAATTCTCCACATTTATGTGTCAAACATGAGATAGAACACTGCCTACAGTCACTTCCAACCAAGTTTGTTGTCAATATGGACATAAACAGATTAAATCCTATTATTATTTTTAAATTGTATGATCTCGGTGTACAGCCCCAGATTACAAAAGTTTACAGACTACGTGTTGCATATAGTTAATGTGCATAGGGAATTACAAATTGTTAACAGTTAATAAAGTCCTTTACCAAGTGAACGGGAATCTAAGACACCTTTCAAAACGGAAGGCAAAATGAAATTGGGCAGAAATACCTTTAATTTGGCTACACGAGAAAGTCATCAATATGTAAAAGGTGGATTCTCGCAGTATAACACTGCGAACCTTACACATCTAGACTGTATAATATTTGGTCAGAGAATTAATCCCAACAGATTTATGGCTGCAAAAAAGGGGAAATGTTTCAAAACTATTGGGATGTGCGTGTCATTTAGACATTATCTTGATTCTAATTGCGATCACTTTTTTCTGAATTCTTTTCTTGGGTATCGTATGGATCTCAAATGTCGCAAAATGCAAGCATGCAGCCTTGAAGCCAAAAATAAAGAGCCTTGAAATGTGCCAGACAACACTGGCAACGTTTATACAATGCCTAGTACAATTTCATAGGATTTCTGTTGATAAATCATTTCTGTGCTTTGGTTTATGGATTAAATTCTGCTAAGCGCCACTCTCGGGCTATAGATTTAATAGGACAGATAATAAAAGTAATTCTTAAAACTTCTCTCTAAAATTAGATCGAGTCTTAGATGGATTATGGCTCGTTGGGAAGGTTACTTAAAATGATGCATATCTTAAACTCTCTCTTGTTGAATTTATGCAGAATAGAATCCACTTGTGAAAATAGCTTAACATACGAGCACCACAGGATACACACCTAGCTTCAGAACTTGTGAAATTTTTGACCCTGATGGGTCATAGGAAACATTCATATAATGTAATTGTTCTTTAAACACAAAAGGCTAATGTGATAAGCAAATTTAAGTGGTTTATATATAAAAGTTAAGGTTCCGACATGCTGGCACATGCTGATAGTTTCTGCTCTATAAGGTGTTAAATAGGACAAAATGAGAACTTATTTTAAACCTTTGGCCTATATACTTACAGAGGGCAATATAAAGGGAACATCCATAAATAAAATTGTAATTCTGCTGGTTCCCTACCACATTTACACCGTCGACTACAGTTGGACAGCCACTGCTGGTCATCTGGTGGGCCTTTGTTGTCAACTGACAGATGACCTCATCACCCAGAATGTAAATTTTCATCTGTCTCTTCTCATTCCTCAAGAACACTTGGAATCATATGGGGTTTGTGGAGTCCTGAATTCTGACTGGAATTGCTCACAGCCTTCAGTGAAAGCTTTCCTTTAAAAAGTGTTGCTGCAGTTCATCAGTGGTGGCACTTCGATTCACAATTCCAAGTTGATGACTTTAATAAGAACATCCATCATCTGAACTTCGTGAGCTGTGTATAAATAAAATGCAGAAAATTAGTGTGTTCTAACTGAAACTTTCATCACTGGCAACTTCCCATACTCTTAACCCTCAATCTAATGGACAAAAGGAGGGGCCGGTCTGGTTTTGCCCATAGCTTCAGAGAATGATGGGTAATCACTTCAATTTAATTCCGGAAAAATGCAATGTATGTATATGCACAACCACATCATCCAGTTTAACACTACCGTGTATGCACTGATGCGTGTGCCAACTAATGACCAATTATCAAAATTGCCAACCTCCGACCCCTCCCGGACATATTCGACTACTCCAAGACTTTGTCTGCAGCTTCCGATATCTATTAAACTGGGGTCTGTAGAATGGAGGATGGAATGTGATTAGATTTAAATTAAAGAGATAATAAAAGTATAGCATAATGCCAACTACATGTATTGAAGTTCACACCTTCAAAATCATGATTTTAGAGTAAAAGTAACAAGATGTTTTTTTTTTTTTTTTTTGTGAGGCAACACAGGAACTGTATGTAAAATGTAACGCAATCAATCAAATGCTTCCTCAGTTAAGATACTCCATGTACACCGTCTCACACGGAGTTAAACAAATACACTCAGAGTATTTCGTGTTCCAGTCCTCAGCACTGAGAAAGTTGCCATTGATTGTACACCTTTTAAGTTAAAAAATTTTAAAAATAAATTAAAAAAAATAAATAAATAAAAAAATAAAAAAATAAAACTTCATTGATTTTATGACTTCATTTTTTTCATGAACAATTTTTTTCTTACCCCATTTTTGTCTTCCAGGCAATAAATCCAGCAACAAAGACAGCAAAAACAACAGCTACACCAATAAGTACAATAAGAACAGTCAGTCCTCCATCTGATCCTCCACCTGTGAAATGAGTACAGAGTGTTGATGATGTTCTGCAGTAATGAATCACTTTCACTCTGTAAAGCTGAAGTTTTCAAGGAAAGTGTTTCTCCGACCTCTCAGGATTCGATGCTCGCTCACAGGCAGCACTAACTCCTCCCCCAAGCTGCTATGGCGAATCACACAGGTGTAGTTGTGTTTCTGCAGATCCTCAGCTGGGACTTTCAGAATACTTCTCTTCTGGAAGGTTCCGTCCTGGTTGGGTAACGTGTCTCTGAGCTCTACGTCCTCATATACGTCCCTTCCATCCTTCTGCCAGGTGATCATCACTGATTTGGGGAAGAAACCTGTTGCATGACACACCACCTCTGGAGAAGACGAGTGTTTCTGGAACAGTGACGCCTCAGGACGAACTGTAGAGACACCGGGAGATCAATATTACACACTCCATCAGACTTATTCATTTACAGAATAAATGACATTCATGTGTGAACTGCAGGGACACAGTGTGCTATAACTTCAAGGGGCTAAACATTATAATATATATATATATATATATATATATATATATATATATAAACACACACATACACATTTTGCTTTGCTTTTCTTTCTTTCATTCTTTGCCTACTGTATTAATCCCACAAAGGAAATTACAGTATTGTCTCTGCATTTATCCAAACAAATGTGAACACACACACACAAATTTGATGAATTTATAGTTAAAAAAAAAATAATATTTGGTTGTCTACAATAACTGCATTGAGATAACGAGACAGACCCTAGACTTCTTTCATCATGAGTTATACCTTCCCAGGACTTGAACACATTTCGATAACTGTTTTACTTGGGAGTGGTACAGTACCCGCCTCACAGCAAGTATGTCCAGGGTCAGAGTCCCGAGCTTGGAGAGGGTGCTTGTGGGGGTTTCCTCCAGGTCCACCAGTTTCCTCCCACACTCCAAAGAAATGCACATGAGGACACCTGGCTGCGAGACTGCTGGCCCTGTGATGGTCTGGTTAGTTAGTAAAGGTGGACAGGGATCTCTTGCTACTTCGCGCTTCAATGCATGCGGCTTCAGTGCATCGCGTTTTTTATTTTATTTTTAATTAAATATTCAGCTAATTAAAAAAATAAGGAAAATAAGGAAGAACAGGGGAAAAGGTTAAGAAAAATGTGGCAAAACAAGGCCAAGTCTGCAAAAAAAACCAAACAAAACAAAAACCCAAAACTTCCCATCAAAGATACTTACATTTTTAGGTGAGGTGCACATCTTCGTGCGCGAAGGTCTGTATGTATGTGTAGTTATATTTTATTTATATCTTATACATTTCTCGCATTAAATATGTATTCATTGATATTATATACATATATGTATACGTCAGTCGGGGGGGTTTGTCCCACTTCGTGGAATATGGTGGTTGCGGGGGGATCTCGGTCCCAATTAATCATGGAAAGTGAGGGATCCCTGTACTCTGCTGTCACATAGTATCTATGCTAGGCTTGGCTAATTGGGTATTCCAAATTGTCCCGAGGTGTGAGTGATTGTTTGTTGTTGTTCCAATGAATTGGCAACCTGTTCGAGTGTTGGCAGAAATAGGCTCCAGCCTATTCATTACCCTCGTAGAATTAAGCAGTTCAACAAGAGAATGAATGTTTGGTTTCTTCCCATAGTCTTTAAGAAGGGGAAATTTATGTTGATATGGATAAAGATTTGGTTATAATTTAGTTATATTTACAACTATGATCCTCAGCAGATCCCAATATATATATTACACTACATTTTTTAGAACCCAGATAACCATTCACCAAATTATTTTCAAACATTCTACATAAGGAACTAAAAAAGACAAACTAAAACAATGTTTTCTTTTTTCATGATTTATTTTTACAGCATTCAAGGATCCAATGTGATGTGAATTATTCTAAATCAAGGAACCAATTAAATCGCACTAATCGCATATAATGTACATTAATAACAATTCTCAGAATTAGCAAGCTTCAGTGTGTGTGTTGTGGTTATTTTTTGTAGAATAAGTAAACTTACTGTATGTTATATGTAGTGACTGATTATGTAATATGATGTACAATCCGGATTCGAAAAAAGTTGCGATGCTATACAAATTGTGAAGAAAATCTGAATACAATGATTCGGAAGTGCTAAATTTCAATATTTCATTCTGAATAGAACATAGATGACAGGGTTAAAAGTTTAAACAGAAAATGTATCATATTAAGGGAACAATATGTTAATTTTAAATTTCATTCTGTCAACAAATCTCAAAAAAGTTGGGACAGGTAGCAATAAGTGGCTGGATAAGTCAATTGCACTTATGACAACCAGCTGGAAGACCAATGACCACTAACAAGGTCCATTGGCAACATGCCTGAGTATAAAAAAAGCTTCTCAGAGTGGCAGTGTCTCTCAGAAGCGAAGATGGGTAGAAGATCATTAATTCCTCCAATGTTGCACAGAAAGATAGTGAAGCAAAATCAGAAAGGAGTTTCCCAGTGAAAAATTGTAAAGTTTGAAGTTATCATCATCTTCAGTGCATAACATCATCCAAAGATTCAGAGAATCTGGAACAATCTGTGTGAGTAATGGTCAAGGCCGAAAAATCATACTGGATGCCCGTGATCTTTGGGCTCATAACCGGCACTGCACCACAAACAGGAATGCTACTGTAAGGGAAATCACGGAATGGCCTCAGCAATACTTCCAGAAACCTTTGTCCATGAACACAATCCACCGTGCCATCCACCACCACTAGCTGAAACTCTACAGTGCAAAGAAGAAGCCATTTATAAACAGGACACAGAAACGCAGGTGTTTTCTCTTGGACAGGGGTAATTTAAAATGGAGTGTGGCAAACTGGAAAACTGTTCTGTGGTCAGACGAATCATGATTCGAAATTCTTTATGGAAAACTGGGATGCCATATCATCAGGACTAAAGAGGACAAGGACAACCCAAGTTGTTATCGGTGCTCAGTTCAGAAGCCTTCATCTGTGATGGTATGGGGTTGCATGAGTGCATGTGGCATGGTCAGCTTGCACATCTGGAAAGGCACCGTCAATGCAGAAAGGAATATTCAGGTTGTAGAAAAACATATGCTCCCATCCAGATGTCTTCTCTTTCAGAGAAGACCTTGCATTTTTCAACATGAAAATGCCGGACCACATGCAGTATTAATTACAACATCATGGCTGTGTAGGAAAAGGATCCGGGTATTGAAATGGCCAGCTTGCAGTCCAGATCTTTCACCTATAAGAACATCTGGCGCTTCATAAAGAGGCAGGTGCAAAAAAGAAAGCCCAAGACAGTTGAACAGTTGCATGGTTTGCACAGACTGCTTAAAAATGTTTGAAATCAACACACTTGAAGACATATTATAGAAAAATTAGTTTTTAAATAAATAATACTAATAATCCATACTTTTATTTCAGTTATTTAATTCTGTTATATTGACTTCAAAATACAAATGATCAAATCATCTCGTTTTCTTTTAATACTTGGAGGTTTTTTTGCAAGTTCATCTTCCAAAGCAGTCTGATGATCTGTATTTTTCCTTTGCTGTTCTTCTCAAAGCATTTGTTTCAGTGACGAATTTCATTTTCCCGGTTTCCTCTGCGTTATTGTACAGACTGTTAACAGTTTTACATTCATGGATGTGGTGAAGGAGGACATGAAGGTCGTTGGTGTAAGAGAAGATGCAAAGGATTGGGTGAGATGGAGGCAGATGATTCGCTGTGGCGACCCCTGAAGGGAAAAGCCGAAAGGAAAAGAAGAAGATGTCAGCTTCCAAGTGTTGCTTTTTCTCTTCAGTTCCTCTATATCCTCCAAAAGCACCTTTCTCTTCCTCAGCAGTTGAGATGATTTTTTGTTTCTCTGATATCTTCAAGACATCTCTCATACCTTTGCCTTGACATGCGGCATGATGTCAATAGTTCCTTTGGCATCCTAACTTTATCCAACCCACCAACAGCATTGATATGGTCAGTAATGATTCTCAAAGCAATGAGAATTCTTGTTTTCATATTTTTAACTTCCACCTCTTTGTTAATGCGGACTCGCCGGCTACCATTAGCCTAGCGCCGGTTATATTTTATAATAGTAAATAATAATATTTAATAATATAATAATAATCTTTAATAAAAAATTTTTACGACTTTGTGAAGCGATGTTCTTGACAACACGATCACTTGTTTTGATAATTTCTCAATCGGTTCACTTCCGATATCCCATGCCACTATGCCACCTCACTCAAAAGCGCAAATTATTTCTTGATTGCACTGAGCGATAATAGTGAAAACTATCCCCCGACTAAACTAGTCTAAAGTTATTCTAATTGCCTAATCTTATTAATCCTAAAATGATATTACATAAACAGTTTTGACAGATTCGGGGAGCAGTTTGATTCACAAATGTTATACATTAGTAAGGTTACTGTAAGATTTTAAAAATAAGAAGTTTTATGTACTTTCCTTTAAGTAGTAAGACTGTTTTTCTAACAAATACTATTTTTTTAATAATATAAACATTTTATTTTGCTTCGAGCTTGTCTGATTTTCTCATAAATATGGCCCAGAATGCACCACAAAGCACATACATTTTAAAGATTTTTATGGGGGTGGTCACCCAGACCCCCCTGCGTGAGGGGACATCCCTCCAGCACCCTCCCCATGCTTGCCTCAAACAATTCCCACCCCCGACTTATCAATATCCTCTTTCTACTCTAAAACTTAATGAATACCCTGCCTTTGTGCTGACAGAAATGATAAGGTGAAAAGGCTTTGTGTTTGTTCAGTCAACCGTGTGGTTGTAAAGTTCACGTGTGACTCCTCGTTCATTGAGATGAGAGTTCATTAATTTTATAAGTCATATTAATACTTCCCAAAAGATTGTGTTTACATACAAGTCTTTGCAGAGACATTAGACTTGAGTGTATTTTTGTGCTATTAAATTAAAAAAAAAAAAAAAAATCTTCAGTAAATATTAATGCAAGGACAAATATTTATTTCAAGGAGTATGGTTCTGAAAACCAAGGAGGTTTTTTTTCTGATTTACAGGACTTTTACAGGTTGATTCACAGGACTTTTCTAGTACATTTGAAATTCCAGGACTTTCAAGGCCCTGAGCAAACCAAGAGTTAGAAGCCTGTTTTAGACAAGAATGGGACAGCATTCCTATTTCTAAACTTGAAAAAATTTGTCTCCTCAGTCCCCAGACGTTTGCAGACTGTTGTAAGAAGAAGAGGGGATGCCTCACAGTGGTGAACATGGCTGCGTCCCAACTTTGAGATTTGTTGACACCTTCTTTTCCTTTCGGCTGTTCCCTTCAGGGGTCGCCACAACGTATCATCTGCCTCCATCTTACCCTATACTCTGCATCTTCTTCTCTTACACCAACTGCCTTCATGTCCTCCTTCACCACATCCATAAATCTTCTCTTTGGTCTTCCTCTAGGCCTTCTACCTGGTAGCTCCAACCTCAGCATCGTACTACCAATATACTGACTATCCCTCCTCTGCACATGTCCAAACCATCTCAATCTAGCCTCTCTGAAAACCAAAACCTCTTACACAGCTGTCTCTCTGATGTACTCATTCCTGATGCTATCCATCCTCGTTACTCCCAAAGTGAACCTCAACATTTTCATCTCTGTTACCTTCAGCTCTGCCTCCTGTCTTTTCAGTTTAAACTTTTGACCAAGTCATCTATGTTCTATTCAGAATAAAATATTGAAATTTGGCACTTCCACATCATTGCATTCAGTTTTTATTCACAATTTGTATAGTGCCCCAACTTCTGTAAAATCCAGTTTGTAATATATGTTTATTTACTGTAATAGAATATAAAAGGTTTACCTTTTCTTTCCAGAGTCTCCCTGCCATAATCCACAACCTTATCCAACCAGTCAATACAGTTACTCTCCAGGTAGTTCTTCCAGTACTTTGCATGATGTCCTGCAGGATCCCATTTCTTTATAAAGCTCTCAGCTTGAGGATTAACTGCAGTCCAGGTTCCAGTTTTCAGATCCAGACTGAAGAAATCTTCTCCATCATAACCAAACTCATCGTATCTTCTAGTGGTGCCATCATCACAGCCGTACATCCTCTGTATGATATGAATTCCTACACACACACACACACACACACACACACACACACAAAACTCATATGAACTTGTATAATACACTAAGGATTTGAATAGTTATGCTCCCCTCTATCCATTTTCCATGTAGTTGTTTCTAGTAGAAAAGTGTTATTGAAGATGAGTCACAATAGAATATTCCAGGAATGTGTTGAGGGTTTCTCCGCTGCATGTTTTCACAGTTATAAAACAGAAACACGTTCTGATCATTTTAATCTGAAGGAATTTTAAGATTAAAGTCGACAGAGAAGATATTTAGTGTGATTGACTGTAGTTTGGTATGAAGCCCAAAGGACTCAGATCGCTACATTGGTTTGCACAGGCATTCATACTCATTTAACTTTTCCACATTTTATCAAGTTCCAACAACAAATAATAGTATTTTACTGGGATTTAAGTGTTCGACCAACACAAAGTGGTGCATAATTGTGAAGTAAAAGGAAAATTACACATTACGTTAATTCTAATCAATCACAATCTATTCCGGTTTGATTTTGATGAAATGTAAATTCAGATATCCCAGTGAGGTTTAGAAAAAATAGAGGAAATGGGTTTAGAAATAGAGGAAATGAAATATTACAGCTGGGAGTAAAGGGGACCCGAGGGCCCCTTGCAGCGTACGGGGCAGAGCATGTCATGTAAAAAAAAAAAAAAATCATGCAAATAATTTAATCATTGTTTTGTAAAATGCATAAACACGAAACAAAACAGCTTAAATAATGTAAAAAAAATATATATATATATATATATATATATATATATATATATATATATATATATATATATATATACTAAAAGGTTATTTCAGGGTAGATAAACACAATGCTGCCAAGAAAACCTCCATGAAGATGATAACCAGGGCATTATCCTTTATGATTGATTGATTGATGGATTGATGGATGGATGATTGGTCTGCTGTTATGTGTTCAAATATGTTGAAAGCTCACCCTGGAGTAACATAACTGTAAAGGCTCTATAAAAGTTCATTCTTACCTTCAGTGTCTCTAAAGTCTTTCATTACTGCAACGAGTTTCTCCTGCTGAGCTGCTGCATGCTGTGTCTCACTATTCCAGAACTGCTGCTCATCAGCTTCAACCTTCTTTACAAACTCTTTCTTTGGGATCAGCTGTCTGATGTCGCTGTCGTAATATACAAACTGTTCTCCATTCAGTAGGACAACAGGAGGGGATTTTACTCCTGATGCGATGACAGTGTAGAGGTACTGCAGAGAATGTTTATCTGTAAAAGGTGAAATGGTTTATTAAGTAATCACATAAAAATAATAAAACTGCAAGGCTGTACACACAACTTCTTAATTTAATACAGCCAACAGCTTTCTCTTTCATTATAGGTTATTATTCATAAACTGATGCTATCAATAAAGATGGGTCCTATAATTTCACTTTGGTTGTACTGAAAAAACTGAAATCTAAAACCAAGTGAACAAGAAAGAAAAATAAGCTACAGTGGTACCTCGATTTACGAGTGTCCCTTATAATGAATTTTCCATGATACGAGCGTCGATCCTCCCAAAAATTTGGCCCATCCAACGAGCAAATTTTCTACTTACGAGCTCTGCTGGGGAAATCGCTTTTTCGGGTTGATTAGCCTTGTATTCTTCCACATGTATTCCTCTGTGCTGGGAGAATGCCTTATGCAGTGCTTCCCCATAGGAAGAGAGAGGAGGAGAAGGAAGAAAGAAAGGAAGAAAAAAAAAAAAAAAAAAACATCCCCGCCCTGCCCATGACTACAGATAGTGTTTACTGCACTTCATATCGTTTGCACAGTGCCTTATATCTACACGATAGACAACATGGTGAGAGCGCCACACCCACCGAGTGGAGAGGATGTGCAATCACACTTATAAGGCTGGTCGACCAATATGTGTAAAAAAGTTAGTAACGGCATTAAGTAGCGTTAAGCCCCCACACCCCCCGCAGGTGGCTGATTAATTCAAGAGAAGAAAATCAATTTTTTCTTGAAATGAAGCTTGAAATCATAGCTAAACATGAAAAACAGATGAGAACAGACCATAATGGAAAAGGAGGAAAAATTGGCAGAGGTCAAGGGGGCCGCCGAGGCCCCCTGAGGGGGTGTGGGGGCAGTGCCCCTGCTGGGGGGGGGCAAAGCCCCCCAAAAGGTTTGGGGTTATACTTACAAAAAGGAGCTTAATTGATGTCTCCTGGAAGGAACTTTTTTAAAGAGAACCTTATGAAAAATAATATGAGAAAATATTTTACTTCACCTTTTTCTTCTTGATTAGCCAAGTGACCAAAGAGTTATAACCAGTGCTGTAGTGGTCAAAAAATAAGTGACGACATGATGGCAGTGAAGCGACCGAGGCGCACAGCAGCACCTCAGCCCACGAAGTGGGTGGAGGTGCGCGGAGCGCAGGGATGGTGCGGCTTTGGCTTTGAAATTATTTAGCACTTCATCTCCGCTTTTTATTTACACAGTCGCGGAAATTTACTTTGATCAACTATAAAGTAGACCAAATTAAGTCAGTCAGTACACGCAACTCAGCCACTAAAACAAGTGGGTACAGAACGTGTACCCACCACTACAGCACTGAGTATAACCCATGTTTCAGCTGCATCCATCCCTCAACTCATACATTTGTACATTAGGAGTCTCCCAAGTATATTTCATGTCTGATCAGCAAGTGAGAAATGGTTCTGTGAAGCACTTGACAGTGGATAGTTGGTTTTCCTTAGTGTCACCTTATCTATATGCATCTTACTTCTGGCATGGTTCTCAATGGCAACACAGCCTTTGGATCCATAGTAGATTAAGTCGTCCCAGTTTGTGCATAAAACTTTCCCGGTCACGTCTACTTTCCTGATTAAGTCCACAAGTATAAGCTCGGTGCTGGTTGATCCAGCACCATTGAGCTAATCTTTACTGTTTTCTTCAGCCATGCCCATCTAAATTTATTTTTAACGCTCTGGTCTAGTTCCTTGCCGAGATGTGCCTCGAACTAACTGTTGACTTCCTGAGGGGCGTGGCTGAGCTGCTCCATAGCACATACCTGAATTCACTATTCTCATTTACTCCCATTAAACAAAAGCACGCTCTAAAATTGTTGGTCTCAATATTAAAATAAATATATATTGGCTCTCAGTGGATTAGATATCATTTTTGTTTTGTTTTTTTGTTTGGGCTCTCTGAGTCTAAATTGAATATGTTGAATATGTGAGTTATGAAATTGAATATGCATTGAATATGTATTTATTTATATTATACTAGTCCTTCTCAAAAAATTAGCATATTGTGATAAAGTTCATTATTTTCTGTAATGTACTGATAAAAACTAAACTTTCATATATTTTAGATTCATTGCACACCAACTGAAATATTTCGTGTCTTTTATTGTTTTAATACTGATGATTTTGGCATACAGCTCATGAAAACCAAAAATTCCTCTCTCAAAAAATTAGCATATCATGAAAAAGTACTCTAAACGAGTTATTAACCTAATCATCTGAATCAACCAATTAACTCCAAACACCTGCAAAAGATTCCTGAGGCTTTTAAAAACTCCCAGCCTGTCGAACTCAAAACCGCAATCATGGGTAAGACTGCCGACCTGACTGCTGTCCAGAAGGCCATCATTGACACCCTCAAGCAAGAGGAGAAGACACAGAAAGAAATCTCTGCGAATAGGCTGTTCCCAGAGTGCTGTATCAAGCCACCTCAGTGGGACGTCTGTGGGAAGGAAAAAGTGGAGCAGAAAATTCTGCACAACCAGAAGAGGTGACCTGACCCTGAGGAAGATTGTGGAGAAGGGCCGATTCCAGACCTTGGGGGACCTGTAGAAGCAGTGGACTGGGCTTCAGGTGCCGCATTCCCCAGGTCAAGCCACTTTTTGAACCAGAAACAGTGGCAGCAGCGCCTGACCTGGGCTACAGAGAAACAACACTGGACTGTTGCTCAGTGGTCCAAAGTACTTTTTTTGGCTGAAAGCAAATTTTGCATGTCATTCGGAAATCAAGATTCCAGAGTCTGGAGGAAGACTGGGGAGAAGGAAATGCCTGAAGTCCAGTGTCAAGTACCCACAGTCAGTGATGGTCTGGGGTGCCATGTCAGCTGCTGGTGTTGGTCCACTGTGTTTTATCAAGGGTAGGGTCAATGCAGCTAGCTATCAGGAGATTTTGGAGCACTTCATGCTTCCATCTGCTGAAAAACATTATGGAGATGAAGATTTTCATCTTTCAGCACGACCTGGCACCTGCTCACAGTGCCAAAACCACTGCTAAATGGTTTACTGACCATGGTATTACTGTGCTCAATTGGCCTGCCAACTCTCCTGACCTGAAGCCCATAAAGAATCTGTGGGATATTGTGAAGAGAAAGTTGAGAGACACCAGACCCAACACTGTGGATGAGCCACTATCGAAGCATCCTGGGCCTCCATAACACCTCAGCAGTGCCACAGGCTGATTGCCTCCATGCCACGCCTCATTGAAGCAGTCATTTCTGCAAAAGGATTCCTGACCAAGTAATGAGTGCATAACTGAACATAATTATTTGAAGGTTGACTTTTTTTGGGATTAAAAACACTTGTTTTATTGGTCAGGTGAAATCTGCTAATTTTTTGAGATAGGAATTTATGGTTTTCATGAGCTGGATGCCAAAATCATCAGTAATAAAACAAAAGACCTGAAATATTTCAGTTGGTATGCAATGAATCTAAAATATATGAAAGTTTAATTTTTATCAGTACATTATAGAAAATAGTGAACTTTATCACAATATGCTAATTTTTTGAGAAGGACTAGTATACACCTGCATGTAGGTATAGCTGCCAAAATTAAACTCCACCCAAAACATAGACCATAACATAAAAGAACATGAAGTGTAATAAATTGGATACCAAAAGGATAAACATGCTACAACACAGTAAATAACATCTCACACACAAACATTCAAAACATTAACTTGGGTACTGTACTGGAATAATAACTGAAACACTTAGTTCAGATGATTATTCCTCTTCTGTTATGCCCCCGCATACTCACGGACTGCCTACAAACCAGGAAGTAACTGGCACATTCAAATTTAGCCAATGGCTGAGAGCTTTTGTTTTTCCCTCCTGCTGATTGGTTGAGATGTGTACGCCCCTTTTTCTTATTCATGCATAAGTTGTCAACGTGCATTTTTAGTGTGTTTTAATTACCAGTTAAGCTCTATGATGCCACAAAAACACCATGCATCTTCTCTGGCTTCTGGTTCGGAGCCAAAACACCAGAAAAAGATAATGTTGGATGTCTCTTCTGAAGCAATAAGAGTTTCTCCTGAAGTGCCTTAAAAGGAATGATCATTCGAACTGTTGTAAAGTACTGTAGTATTAAAGTGTTTTTCAATTATTATTCCAGTGCAGTACCCAAGTTAATGCTTAGAATATTTGTGTGTGAGATTTTATGTTCTGTTCTGTAACATGTTTATCCTTTTGGTAGCCAATGTATTACACTTATTAAACCGATGTTTATGACTGTGGGGAGAGTCCCATTGACCTTCGAGAAAGTTCGGATGACAGCTCGGAAAGTCGGCATGGGCCAGCAACCCGAAGCAGGAACCACGGATTCAAAAGATCACGAACCAGGCAATGAACCAAGGACTAGAAGTTTGATGCAAGCCCTCAAGCAAGTAGCACGTGGCCCAGGAGAAGAAAGCTAGATTACAACTTCCACCATCAACAGACAAGAGGTGGCAAGTTCTGGACAACAACCTGGACAGCATTCTTGAAAACTGCCTGAAAGGAGAAGCATGGAAAAAGATCCAGCTCTTGAGAAAGGTCGTTTATGATGAATGCAAGAGTTTGTTTGGAGCTCAAACTGTGAAGTCAAGACCAACCCGAGGAGGAGCAAGTAGAAGACAAAAACAGATAGCTCAGCTGCGTCAAAACCTCCGTAGTGTCAAGAAATCATAGAAGAAAGCTCCAGAGTCCGAGAAGGAAGGTCTGCAAGAGCTGCACCACACTCTGCAGAAGAGGCTGCTTCAATTCCGGTCAGCTGAGAGACTCCACAAGAGACAAAATGAGAAGAAGAAACAAAGAAAGGCATTGTACCAAGCGTAGTTCACCTGAATCTGGGTGCAGGCAGGATACACCCTGAACATCACAGAACCATCACAGAGCCAACCAACACACACACACCGGGCAGTCTGAAACATTTTTTGGAATGTGGAAGAGCTGGAGGACCCTGATGAAGCCCACTTTGTTTCTCACGTCACTATTTTGGAATTTCATAATAACGACTTGGCAACCCGGACCCGCCAACAGAAGGAACTTGAAAAATGCAAATAAATAAATAAACCTGAATTAATCCCGCAGCTTTCAGAGGATTCGGGTTTAAAACGCCTTCTTTTAAATAATATTTTAAGATTTTACTCCACAACGGAAAGAAGAAAATCACAGACAAGCTGCTGTCCTGGAATTGTTGGACTGTAGTTATAAATCTGACTTTTGTTCCCCCGAACATTAACTATGTTGTGATGGTTTCAAATTACAGAAACACCATCTGACTTTTATTTATTTACTGTATATTTATAAACACTGTTCCGTTTCACGCGTGCATATTATTATGCAGAATAATTCCTGATTATATCCTTCAACTCACCTGCTGATGAACCGAATGAAAATATGATTAAAATCAGTGGTTTTAATACAGCGCGGATATCCATAACTTAAATTAACGAACGGAACTCGTTCCCACTCAACTTCTTCCCGTTCAACTCCTTCGTGCTCCTGAAAACTTTTTCAAACTTTCCCACTCAAATTCGTTTTTGTTCTTCCTCTTTGTATCATATCTTATTACTTGGTGCATTACCACCACCGAGTGCCCTGGAATGGAAGCTCATCCTGGTTTCTTCTTCTTTTAATTTCGGCTTTTCCCTTCAGGGGTCGCCACAGCGAATCATCTGCCTCCATCTCACCCAATCCTTTGCATCTTCTTCTCTTATACCAGCTACCTTCATGTCCTGCTTCACTACATCCATGAATCGTCTCTTTTGGTCTTCCTCTAGGCCTTCTGCCTGGTAGTTCCAACCTCAGCATCCTACTACCAATATAAATCTTCTCTGAAGAAACCTTTTGAAAACCTAAATGCGGCGTACATGTTGTTGTTGTTGTTGTTGTCATCATCACCATCATCATCATCTTCCGCTTAGTCCAGGGTCGGGTCGCGGGGGCAGCAACCTCAGCAAAGAGGTCCAGACGTCCCTCTCCCGAGCCATTTCCTCCAACTCTCCCGGGGGGACACCGAGGCGGTCCCAGACAAGCCGAGAGACATAGTCCCTCCAGCGTATTCTAGGTCGACCCCGGGGTCTCTTCCCGGTTGGACATGCCCGAAACACCACACCAGGGAGGCGTCCGGGGGGCATTCTGACCAGATGCCCGAGCCACCTCAACTGGCCCCTCTCAATGTGGAGGAGCAGCGGATCTACTCAGAGCTCTCCCCGGATGGCGGAGCTTCTCACCTTATCTCTAAGGGAGAACCCCGCCACCCGCCGAAGGAAGCTCATTTCAGCCGCTTGTATCCGTGAGCTTGTTCTTTCGGTCATTACTCAAAGCTCGTGACCATAGGTGAGGGTTGGAACATAGATCGACTGGTAAATTGAGAGCTTCGCCTTGCGGCTCAGTTCCTTTTTCACCACGACGGACCGGTACAGGCACCGCTTAACAGCAGAGGCTGCAGCGATCCGTCTGTCGATCTCTCGCTCCATCCTTCCCTCACTCGTAAACAAGACCCCAAGATACTTAAACTCCTCCACTTGGGGCAGGACCTCATTCCCGACCCGGAGGGTGCATTCCACCATTGTCCGACTGAGAACCATGGCCTCGGACTTGGAGGTACTGATCTTCATCCCGGCTGCTTCGCACTCAGCTGCGAATCGCTCCAATGAGAGCTGGAGGGCCCGACTTGATGAAGCCAAAAGGACAACATCATCCGCAAAAATCAGAGACGATATCCGATGGCCACCAAACCAGAACCCCTCATCGCCTCGACTGCGCCTAGAAATTCTGTCCATAAAAATTATGAACAGAATCGGTGACAAAAGACAGCCTTGGTGGACTCCAACTCCCACTGGAAACGAATCCGACCTGCTGTTACCAATACGGACCAAACTCTGGCTCCGGTGATACAGCGACCGAATAGCTCGTAGCAACGGATCCGGAACGCCGTACTCTCGGAGCACGCCCCACAAGATCTTTTGAGGGACACGGTCGAAAGCCTTCTCCAAATCCACAAAGCACATGTGGACAGATTGGGCAAACTCCCATGCCCCCTCCAGAATCCTGTGGAGCGTATAGAGTTGGTCAAGAGTGCTGCGGCCAGGACGAAAACCACATTGTTCCTCCTGAATCCGAGGTTCGACTATCGGTCGGATCTTCCTCTCTAGTACCCCTGCATAGACTTTCCCAGGTAGGCTGAGGAGTGTAATTCCCGATAATTGGAACACACCCTCCGGTCCCCTTCTTAAAAAATTGGGACCACCACCCCAGTTTGCCAATCCAGAGGTAAAGCCCCTGATGACCACGCGATGTTACAGAGACGTGTCAACCAAGACAGTCCTACAACATCCAGAGCCCTGAGATATTCCGGGCGGATCTCGTCCAACCCCGGAGCTCGACCACCGAGGTGCTTTTTGACAACCTCAGTGACCTCCACTCCAGTGATGGGCGGACCCCCACCCAAACCCCCAGGGTCTTCTTCTTCCACGGAGGGCATGTTGGTGGGATTGAGATGGTCCTCAAAGTCTTCCCTCCTCCTCTCAACAACATCCCCAGTTAAAGTAAGCAGCTCCCCACCTCCACCGTAAACAGTATTTGTGAAGAACTGCTTCCCCCTCCTGAGGCACCGGATGGTGGCCCAGAACCTTTTTGAGGCCAACCGATAATCACTCTCCAGGCCCTCGCCGAACTCCTCCCACGCCCGAGATTTTGCATCTGCGACAGCCTCAGCTTGCAGCACGTTTGGCCTGCCGGTACCCGTTTGCTGCCTCAGGAGTCCCACAGGCTAATAAAACCCGATCGGCCTCCTTCTTCAGCTGGACGGCCCCCTTCACCGCAGGTGTCCACCACCGGGTTCGGGGATTACTGCCACGACAAGCACCGACGACCTTACGGCCACAGCTGTGGGCTGCCGCCTCAGCAATGGAGGCATGAAACATGGCCCATTCAGATTCCATGTCCCCCGCCTCCTCCGGAACGTGGTTGTAGCTCTGCCGGAGGTGGGAGTTAAAGGCCTCTCAGACGGGGGCTCCGCCAAACGTTCCCAGCAGACCCTGATTACACGCTTGGGCCTGCCAGGTCTGGAAGGTAACCTCCCACACCACCGAAGCCAACTCACCACCAGGTAGTGATCGGTATACAGCTCAGCTCCTCTCTTCACCCGAGTGTCCAGAACATATGGTCACAAGTCCGATGACACGACTACAAAGTCAATCATCGAACTGCGACCTAGGGTGTCCTGGTGCCAAGTGCACTTAAGGGTGTCCATATGTTCAAACATGGTGTTCGTGATAGACAAACTATGACGAGCACAGAAGTCCAACAACGAAACACCATTCGGATTCAGACTGGAGAGGCCGTACCTACCGATCACACCCTTCCAGGTCACACTATCGTTGCCCACATGGGCGTTGAAGTCTCCCAAGACAACGAGCAAGTCTCCCGGGGGAGCGTACTCCAACCCCCCAAAAGACTCCAAAAAGTTTGGGTACTCTGAACTGTCATTTAGTGCGTAAGCACAAATAACAGTCAGGACCCCCCCCCCCCACCCGAAGACGGAGGGGAAGCTACCCTTTCGTCAACCGGGGAGAACCCCAACATTTGGGCACCGAGACGGGGGGCAACAAGAATACCCACACCGGCTCGCCGCCTATCCCCATGAGCAACTCCAGAATAGAAGAAGGTCCAGCCTCTTTCGAGATGGATGGTTCCAGAGCCCAAGCTATGCGTTGAGGTGAGCCCGACTATATCTAGTCGGTATCTCTCCACCTCACGCACCAAATCAGGCTCCTTTCCCGCCAGAGAGGTGACATTCCATGTCCCGAGGGTCAGAGTAAGTAGCCAAGGATCAGTCCGACAGAACCCATGCCTTTGGCTGCCACCCAACTCACACTGCACCCGACCCCTAAAACTCCTCCCATGGGTGGTGGGTCCATGGGAGGGTGGACCCATGTCTCCTTTTCGGGCTAGGCCCAGCCAGGCTCCATGGGCATAAGCCCGACCACCAGGCGCTTGCCTTCGAGCCCCTCCCCTGGGCCTGGCTCCAGGAGGGAACCAAGGTGACCCGCGTCCGGGCAAGGGAGACTGGTTCCTATGTTGGCTCATGTATCATAGGGGTTTGTGTTGAATCGCACTTTGTCTGGACCTTCACCCCGGACCTGTTTGCCTTGGGTGACCCTACCAGGGGCATTTGCCCCCGACAACATAGTTCCGAGGATCATTAGGTCATGCAAACCCCTCCACCACGATAAGGTGGCGATTCAAGGAGGGGTTTATTTGCTTTTTGTTTTCAAGAGAAATGAGATAAATGATGAAGCCTAAAAGGTTTAAAAGCCAATTCTAGGTAAAGTGACAGAAGCTAAACAAGCATAACTAAACCAATCTCGCAATCACACAGAGTAAGATAAGATTGTTGCAGAAACCATGCAAGTCAATTTTTTTTCAGCTCACATGCATCATAAAGATGTGAATAAATACTGCTCTTTTTTGACTTTGATTCTGAAATCCTGTGCAAATCCTTGAGTGCAAAATGTAAGATGACAGATAGATAATGTAATCGTATTCTACTTTCGGCTGTTCCCGTTTTCTCAGGGGTCACCACAGCGAATCTATGATTCGCATGTTTGATTTGGCATAGGTTTTTATGTCAGATGCCTTTCCTGACACAAATGCAGCCGTGAGGGGGGCACATGCCAGTGTCCGCCCTCACGCTGGTCCCAAGCCCGGATAAATGCAGAGGGTTGCGTCAGGAAGGGCATCCGGCATAAAACCAATGCCAAATATAACATTCTAGTCAGTACAAAGAAATCCATACCGGATAGATCGAGGCCCGGGTTAACAACGACCGCCATCAGTGCTGTTAACCGACAGGGTGCGAGTGGGTATTGGACTACTGTTGGTTGAAGAAGTCGAAGAAGGAGAGGCGGGGGAGGCGTGTCCGTAGGCAAAGAGAGAAGAGTCTAGGACTGAGAATAGGGATTTTGAATGTTGGAACTATGATAGGAAAAGGGAGAGAGCTGGCTGACATGACGCAGAGGAGGAAGGTCGACATACTGTGTGTTCAGGAGACCAGGTGGAAAGGTAGCAAGGCTAGAAGCTTAGGAGCAGGGCTTAAGCTGGTTTTATGGTGTGGACGGAAAGAAAACTGGAGTATGAGTCATCTTGAAGGAGTGTTTGGTCAGGAATGTTCTAGAAATGAAAAGCGTGTCAGACAAGTTAGAAATTGAAGGCTTGATGTTCAATGTTGTTAGTGCTTATGCCCTACAGGCAGACTGTGAGCTAGAAGAGAAGGAGATATTCTAGAGTGAGTTAGATGAAGTGATGCAGAGTATCCCCAGAGGTGAAAGAGTGGTCATTGCGGCAGACTTCAATGGACATGTCGGTGCAAAAAACAGAGGGGACGAGGAAGTGATGGGCAGGTTTGGTATCCAGGACAGGAACACAGAAGGACAGATGTTGAATGTTGATAGATTTTGCAAAAAGGATGGAAATGGCTGTGGTGAATACTTTCTTCCGGGAGAGACAGGAGCATAGGGTGACTCTAAAAGCGGAGGTTGGAGCACACAGGTGGACTACATCTTGTGTAGGCGATGTAATCTGAAGGAAGTCAGTGACTGCAAAGTAGAAGTGGGTGAGAGTGTTGCCAAACAGCATAGAATGGTGGTGTGCAGGATGACGCTGATGGTGAGGAAGGTGAAGAAGGCAGAGCAAAAGACAAAGTGGTGGAAGCTGAAAAAAGAAGACTGCCGGGTTGTCTTCAAGGAGGAGTTGAAACAGGCTTTGGGTGGTCAGGAAGTACTTCCATATGACTGGACAACTCCAGCTAATGTGATCAGGGAGAAAGGTAGGAGAGTACTTGGTGTGTCATCTGGAAGGAAAGTAGATAAGGAAACTTGGTGATGGAATTCCGGAAGTGCAGGACTGTGTACAAAGGAAGAGGTTAGCTACGAAGAAGTGGGATATTGAGAGAACCGAAGAGAGTAAACAGGAATACATGGAGACACAGCGTAAGGCAAAAGTAGCGGTGTCAAAGGCCAAACAGTATGATGACTTGTATGATAGGTTGGACAGGATGGATGGAGAAAATGATTTATACAGCTTGGCAAAGCAGAGAAATAGGGATGGGAAGGATGTGCAGCAAGTTAGAGTGATTAAGGACAGAGTGGGAAATGTATTGACTGATGACAGAAGTGTGCTGGGAAAATGGAAATAGGACTTTGAAGAGCTGATGAATGAGGAAAATGAGAGAGAAAAAAAGAGAAGAGGTGAACGTCGAGGACCAGGAAGTAGCAAAGATTAGTAAGGGTGAAGAATGGAAAGGCAGTTGGTCCTGATGACATACCTGTGGAGGTATGGAAGTGTCTAGGCGAGGTAGCAGTAGATTTTCTGACAAGAACATTTGACAAGGTCTCAGAGAGTGAGAGGATGTCAGAGGAATGGAGGAGAAGTGCGCTGGTACCCATTTTTATGCACAAGGTAGACAAGCAGAGTTGTGGCAACGACAGAGGGATAAAGTTGATGAGCCATACAATGAAGTTATGGCAAAGATTAGTGGAAGCTAGACTAAAAGCAGAGGTCAGCATTTGTGAACAACAGTATGGTTGAGAAGACCAAAGAGATGAAACCAAACAATGGGAGAGAGGAGCACAGCTCAATTTTTGGTTTTTATGACCAGCTCACTCTTCTGTCATATGTAGACATGGTAAAGCAAGACTGGCACTCTCAAACATGCCAAGGGTTGTCCAAATAAATGTAATATTGTTCGATAATTATATGTTTTTGGCTGCTTTTTTGTAAAAATATATCAAATTCCATACCTTATTACCTAAGATGATGCACAAATATATTAGATAGTGAAATAAATATGACGAACCCTAAAACAATAATTTATGGAAATAATCCTATATAAAGTCAATGGGGTCACAAATGACCCCACTCGGTCATATTACTCACCAAAATAGCTTGGTCGGTTGAGGATTAAAAGGGATCTGGGTGACGTGCTAGAAAACCTCTCCCCAGACGAGATCCTGGAAGTTGCTTCTCCATAGCACAAAGCTGCCGAGCACAGAAGAAACATGATGTCTGAATGAAGTCCTACTGTTAAGGCATTTTGCTGAGCATTACGGGAGTGGGGAAAAGGTCACCAGCTTAGCCTCAGCATACTGGAAAAGCCTGTAAACAATCTCTCAGCCAGTATCTCATTCATTTAGCCAGGAATTAATGGAAATTTATAAGAGAGAATTGATGAGGGTATAAAAGCTCTTGCGCTAGAGGGGTTGGGATCTTTGAACGCTCATTTTAAGATCACGCTTGTAGGCCTACACTGCTATGGTATGGCATCCACTTTTTGTGGGGCCATATCTCTGAAACCCTTTGGAGTATTAACATTTTTTGCACGTGTACAGTATTCATATAGCGGTATCTCCAAAATAAATTAGAGCCAAATCAGAGTCGGTCATTTGGGGACTACTGGTTGAGTTCATATGGAATGACTACCACACCTCTTGGTAAATTGAACTGAGTCTGCCATGAAAATGTGTAAAGAAATACAGTTAATACCTGTACTGAAAGCCCTGGCTCTAGAGATTGAACAATGTGGAGCAGAGCAGAGGCTGCACTGTTGCAACACTCAAACACCTTAAGGAGGTGTCATCTGCCTTCTTATAACACCGTAACCCCAGAGTTACCACATCTCTTTTGCAAGAAAAAAACATAGAGCATACATGTACCAAGCTGTACATCAGTTCAATTTACAGCTCAACATGTACCAATTTCCCGCAGTTAATTTTTTTGTTTGATGTAATAGGCCTGTCAGAAAAAGGCCAATATTAACACACTGAAAAGTTTGGCCTTCAGGCAAGAAACAGTCAGTAAACTGTTGCATTTGTAATAAAATAGTTGTTTTATTATTATTATTATTATTATTATTATTATAATTATAATAATAATAATGAAAGCAGTATACCAAAAACATGCAGCAAAATCATAGTCAAATCAGAAGAGTTTAGATGACCAGTAAAGACTGTCATAAAACCAGCAACCAAAAGAAAATTAATTTATTCATTCATCTTCTTCCACTTATTTTGGACTTGGGTCGCAGGGGCAGCAGCCTACCCGGCGAGGTCCAGATGTCCCTCCCTCCAGCCACTTCCTCCCGCTGTTCCAAGGGTTACCGAAGTGTTCCATGAGACATAATCCCTCCACCGTGTTCCAGATCAACCCTGGGTATCTTCCTGGTTGGACATCCCCGAAACACCACACCAGGGAGGCGTTTAGGAGGCATTCTAACACCTCAACTGATAGCAGTTCCAAGCTCCTTTTGGATGGCTGTATTTCTCACCCTATCTCTAAGGGGAAGCTCTGGGACCCCACCCACCCACACACACACTCTGTGAAGGAAGCTAATTTCTCCTGCTTATATCAACAATCTTGTTCTTTCAGTCACTACCCAAAGCTTGTGACCAAAGGTGATGGTTGGATTGTAGATTGACTGGTAAATTGAGAGCTTTGCCATGCAGCTCACCTCCCCATTCACCATGATGGACCGATACAGGCTCCACTTTACAGCAGAGGCTGCAGAGATCCGCCTGTCGATCCCTCAGTCCATCCTTCCCTCACTCATGAACAAGACCCTGAGACACTTGAACTCCTCCACTTGAGGCAGAACCTCATTCCAGACCCGGAAGTTGAATTCCACCCTATTCCAGCTGAGAACCATGGCCTCGGACTTGTAGGTCCTGGTTCTCATCCCGGACATGTCGCACTTGACTACGAATCACTGCAATGAGAGCTGGAGGTCCCAGACTGATGAAGCCAGAAAGACAATGTCATCCACAAAAAGCAGAGACGAGATCCGATGTCCATCAAACCAGAAACCCTCGACACCGCTGTGCCTAGAAATTCTGTCTATAAAAATTATGAACAGAATCAGTGACAAAGGATCGCCTTGGCAGACTCCAACCTTCACCAGAAACAAATTCGACCTGTTGTTACCAATGCAGGCCAAACTCTGGCTCTGGTGATACGGTGACCGAATGGCCTGTATCAATGGGTCCAGATTGTCGTACTCTCAGAGCATGCCTCATAAGATTACCCAACGGACACAGTTGAAAGCCTTCTCCAAGTCCACAAAACACATGTGGACAGATTGGGAAAACTCCCATTGCCCCCTCCAGGATCCTGTGGAGCGTATAGAGTTGGTCGAGAGTGCCACTTCCAGGGTGAAAACCACATTGTTTCTCCTGAATCCGAGGTTCAACATTTTGTCAGATCCTCCTCTCCAGCACCCCTACATAGACTTTGCCCGAGAAGGCTGAGGAGTGTGATTCCATGATAATTGGAGCACACCCTCCGGTCCCCCTTTTTAAAAAGTGGGACTACCACCTCAGTTTACCAATCCAGTGGTATGACCCCCGATGACCACACGATATTATAGAGACGTGTCAACCAAAACAGTCCTACAACATCCAGAGCCCTGAGTTATTCAGATCTCATCCACCCCTGAAGCCCGACCACAGAGGAGCTTTTGGACTAGCTCAGCGACCTCAGCTCCAGTGATGGGTGGAACCCCAGCCAAATCCCCAGGGTATTTCTCCTCCATGGAGGGCTTGATGGTAGGATTGAGGAGGTCCTCAAAGTATTCCTTCAACCTCCGGACAATTTTTCCTGTCAAGGTGAACAGCTCCCAACTTCCACTGTAAACAATATTTGTGGAGAACTGCTTCCCTCCTCCTGAGGCATTAGATAGTGGTCCAGAACCTTTACGAGGCTAACCGATAATTGGTTTTCAGGCTCTCACCGAACTCCTCAAATGCCCAAGATTTTGAATCAGTGACAGCTTGGGTTGCAGCATGTTTAGCCTGCTGGTACCTGTCTGCTGCCTCAGGAGTCCAACAGGCCAATAAAACCCGATAGGCTTCCTTTTTCAGATGAACGGCTTCACTGCATGTGTTCACCCCCAGGTTTAGGGGTTACCGAAAAGACAGGCACCGATGGGCTATGGGCTGCTGCCTCCGCAATGGAGACATGAAACATGGCCCCTTTGGGATTCCACGTTACCCTCCGGAGGTGGGAGTTAAAGTCCCCTCTGACAGGAGACTCTGCCAAACTTTCCCAGAAGACCCTAACTACACGCTTGGGCCTGCCAGGTCTTCAGGGCAGCCTCCCATGCCATCAGAGCCAATTCACCACCAAGAAGGTGATTGGTTGACTGCTCAGCTTCTCTCCTCAACCAAGTGTTCAGAACATGCGGCCGCCGGTCCAATGACATGATGACAAAGTTTATCCTCAAACTACAGCCTAGTGTGTCCAGGTGTCAAATACACTTATGGACAGTCTTATGTTCGAACATGGTGCTCATAATAGTCGAACTATGACAAGCACAGAAGTCCAACAAGGAATCACAATTCGGATTCATACTGGAGAGGCCATACCTTCCAATCATACCCTTCCAGGTCACACTCTTGTTGCCCACATGGAGACGCTGAAGTCTCCGAGGACAATGCATGAGTTCTTGTTGGAGTGTTCTCCAACATGACCCCTAAAGACTCCAAGAAGGGTGGGTACTTGGAACTGTCACTTGGTGCATAAGCACAAACAAGACAGGAATCCCCCCCTCCTCCTCCCAAGAAGAAGGAGCGAAGCTACCCTTTTGCCAACTGGGGAGAACCCCAACGTGTGGATGCTGAAACGGGGGCAACAAAGATGCCCACATTGGCTCGCTGCATCTCCCCATGAGCAACTCCAGAATGGAATAAGGTGCAGCCTCCCTCAAGATTGGTGGTTCCAAAGCCTAGAAAGATGGCATTCCATGTTCCAAGACTCCGAGTCAGTCGCTGAAGATTGGACTGACAGAGCCCATGCCTTCTGTTTCCACCCAACTCACATTGCACCTGACTCCTATAGCCCCTCCCACAGGTGGTGGGTCAACTGGAGGCTGAACCCATCTCTCCTCTTCGATCTGGGCCTGGCCAGGCTCCATGGGCAGATGCCCAAACACAAGCCACTTGCCTCCAATCCCCTTCCCCAGGCCTGGCTCCGGGGGACCCCAGTGATCTGCGTCCGGGCAAGGGAAACTGTGTCCTAGAGATTTTCTTCATAGAGGTCTTTTGAACAACGCTTTGTCTGGACCTTCACCTCGGACCTGTTTGCCTTGACTGAATTTACCAGGGCATAATGCCCCCGACAACATAGCTCCTAAGATCATTAGAACACGCAAACCCCTCCATCACGATAAGATGGAGATTCAAGGAGGGGAAAAGAAAAATAATCACAAATCCCAAGAAACAAAACAACAGGGGAAGCCGTAGCCTAAAAATTAGAGAACTGTCTTTTGGCCTAAAAGGTCACTGGTTTGATTCCTGAACCAACAAGAAAAATGGGTGGCAGTGGGTGTGTGTTAGTTTCACCTTCCCTTCCTCTACTTTCATGGCTGAAGTGCCCTTGAGCAAGGCACCTAACTCCAACTACACTCGGGGTACCTCCAGTGTGTGTGTGTGTGTGTGTGTGTGTGTGTGTGTGTGTGTGTGTGTGTGTGTATGTGTGTGTGTCTGTGTGTGTGTGAGTACTTTGGGTGGGTTAAATGTAGAAGAAACAATTTCCCTTACAGGATTAATACAGTATATGAAAAGTAAAAAAATCTAAAGTGAAAACTAAATGCCAATGTCAGAAAGAATACACTGAGCATTGGTTTACTTTACTGTGTGAGTGTGGGTGTGTGGGTGTAAGTGAGAGAGAGAGAGAGAGAGAGAGAGAGAGATCGAGAGCGAGAATACTGTAGGGGGTGGGGTGAAGAGTTGTAAAGTGGTGGCAGTTGCATGTCACTTAATTTGCTGCGACCTCACCGTTCTCATGTCGGGAAGTCATGTTTTCTCTCGGTTATACTGAGTGGATTTCCTTGTGATTTTCATATGAGGATCACTGCTAGGCTTTTGCCAATGTTTATCCTGTTTGAAGATGTTGATCAAGTAATTATCTGGTGGTAAAAAATGCCAGGGCACACAACACAGGGCTTGTATCTTTGGAGAGTAATCATGTTAAATAAATTCTTTAATTTCATCTTTCATCAATTCAGATGCAGGATATGCTTTGCACTGAATGGTTGAAGTGAATCTTTAAACACTGTGGCTGTAGTTGCAGAAGATTACAGGTGTGTACAATATGAATGAAAGTGAACATAAACATGAGAGACAATGCATGTAGGTTTGGCTGAGCTAGCTAATGTGAGAAGTAACATGGCTTCCGGTATTGTCATAACACCACAGTACTCTCTCTCTCTCTCTCTCTCTCTCTCTCTCTCTCTCTCTCTCTCTATATATATATATATATATATATATATATATATATATATATATATATATATATATATATATATATTCTTCTTTTTCTTTCAGCTTTTTCCCTTTTCTCAGGGGTCGCCACAGCGAACCATCTGATTTGCACATTTGATTTGGCAGAGGTTTTTATGTCGGATGCCCTTCCTGTCACAACCATTTTAGCAAGGGACAGAAACACGCTGACAGCTTTGCAGCCTACTCTTTACAAAAGTCAGCAACGTTTCTTTTACATGCCTCTCACCATAGACAGTGAGAGACATGACCAGCGTTTGATAACCCAGTTCGCTGCACTCGCTACTTTGCGCTTCAATTCATGTGGCTTCAGTGCATCGCTGTTTTGTTTTTAAATTGTCATCAAATTTAAAAATGAGTAAATTAAGGAAGAATAAGGGGAAAGTTAGGGAAAATCAGCAAAAAACAAGGCCAATTATGCAAAAAAACTCCAAACAAACACAAAACAAAAAACAACCCAAAACCTCCCATCAAAACTACTTACATTATTGTGAGGTGCATTTGTGTGCATGCGCGTGTGTGCGCGTATCTGTATGTGTGTGTATTTATATTTTATTTCCATCTTATGCATTATTTTTTATTGTTTAATTGTTATTATAAGCATTTATGGCATTGAATATGTATTTATTGATGTTATATACACATATACATGAATGTATACATCAGTGGGGGCGGTCGCTCCTACTTCACTGATTTCGGTGGTCGTATGGGGATCTTGGTCCCAATTAACTGCGGAAAGTGGGGGATCCCTGTATATAGTACAGTATATATATGCTTTAATCATTTGTACATTAGTCAGTCAGAACAAAAACACTTTAACTTTCCAAACTTTAGTTTTTCAGCACAAAATTAAATGTTACATATAAAATTTTAGTACGGGATGTGAATAAAGAATTAAAGCAGTATATTTCATATAAGAGGTCACTGTCCCCCCCAGTGCAGCTAACTGGGTTATCAAAGGCCGGCCATGTCTCTCACTGTCTATGGTGAGAAGCGTGTAAAAGAACCATTGCTGACTTTCGTAAAGAGTAGCTGCAAAGCCGTCAGTGTGTTTCTGTCCCTTGCTAAAAGGGTTGTGTCAGGATGGGCATCGAGGTAAAAACCTATGCCCAACCAAACATGCGAATCATACACTGTGGCGACCCCCGAGAAAAGGAAAAGCCAAAAGGAAATCTCTCATTTCATCTCAGAGGTCACTTTTCAGATTAAAAGATAATGAAGCTGCTGCGAATTACATGTAAATAAAGAATCAAGTGTAACAGTCAATATTTCCAGGAGAACTGTGGCTGGTTCTCTGAGAGACCCGGTAGATACTGTGCAAATGGTGTAGAACAGGGGTGCACACACTTTTTCAGCATGCGAGCTACTTGCAAAATGACCAAGTCAAAATGATCTACCTACTATAAAATTGCAAAACATATATTTATTCATAAATATATTGAGAATTATTTATATGAACCATATATGTCAGTGTACCTTTTATAACTGCGTGAACCCATATTGTTCAATACAACTCTGTACATTTTTTGTCATTACCTTACTCTGATGACTTGCACTGAATGGACTCAGCCAGGGATGCATAATCCGGACAGTAGCTGCTGATAGCCAGACTCAAGCATACTTCCAAATGATCATCAGTCATGGTGGAACGGTACTTGGACTTAATGATCTTCATGTGGGAAAAGGCTGACTCACATAAATAAGTGGAGCCGAATAATGCAGTCAAGGATGTTGTACATTTCCTCATGTTGGGGTACTTTTCCTCTGTGAGTCTTCTTCTTCTTCTTCTTTTACTTTCGGCTGCTCCCTTCAGGGGTCGCCACAGCAAATCATCCGCCTCCACCTCACCCTGTCCTCCGCATCTTCTTTTCTGACTCCAACGACCTTCATGTCTTCCTTCACCACATCCATAAATCTCTTCTTCGGTCTTCCTCGAGGCCTTCTGCCTGGTAGTTCCAACCTCAGCATCCTACTGCCAATATACTCACTATCCCTCCTCTGTACATGTCCAAACCATCTCAATCTAGCCTCTCTGACTTTGTCTCCAAAACATCTTACGTGGGCTGTCCCTCTGATATACTCATTTCTGATCCTATCCATCCTCGTTACTCCCAGGAGAACCTCAACTTTTTCATCTTTGCTTCCACCAGCCCTGCCTCCTGCCTTTTCCTCAGCGCCACTGTTTCTAAGCCATACAACATCGCTGGCCTCACCACCATCTTGTACACTTTTCCCTTCATTCTTGCTGACACTCTCCTATCGCACATCACACCGGATACTTTTCTCCAACCATTCCAGCCTGCCTGCACACGCTTCTTCACCTCTTTTCCACACTCTCCATTGCTCTGGATTGTTGAGCCTAAGTACTTAAAATCCTCCACCTTCATTATCTCTGCTCCCTGTAACATCACCGTTCCTCCTGGGTCCTTCTCATTCACACACATGTATTCTGATTTTCTGAGGCTAATCTTCATTCCTCTCCTTTCCAGGGCATACCTCCACCTCTCTAGATTTTCCTGCACTTGTTCTCTGCTCTCACTACAGATCACGATGTCATCTGCAAACATCATAGTCCATGGAGATTCTTGTCTCACCTCATCTGTCAGCCTGTCCATCACCATAGCAAACAAGAAGGGGCTCAGAGCTGACCCTTGATGCAGTCCCACCTCCACCTTGAATTGCCGGTCACACCGACAGCACACCTCACCACTGTCTTACATCTCTCATACATGTCCTGCACCACTCTAACATACTTCTCTGCCACTCCAGACTTCCTCATGCAATACCACAGTTCTTCTCTTGGCACCCTGTCATATGCTTTTTCCAGATCCACAAAGGCACAATGTAGCTCCCTCTGACCTTCTCTGTACTTCTCTATTAACATCCTCAAGGCAAACATTGCATCTGTGGTGCTCTTTCTTGGCATGAAACCAAACTGTTGTTCACAAATGCTGACCTCTGCCCTTAGTCTAGCTTCCACTATTCTTTCCCATAACTTCATCGTATGGCTCATCAACTTTATCCCTCTGTAGTTGCTGCAACTCTGCACGTCTCCTTGTTCTTAAAAATGGGCACCAGCACACTTCTCCTCCACTCCTCCGGCATCTGCTCACTCTCTAGTACCGTGTTGAATGTTCTTGTCAGAAAATCTACTGCTACCTCTCCTAGACACTTCCATACCTCCACAGGTATATCATCAGGACCAACTGCCTTTCCATTCTTCATCCTCTTCAATGCCCTTCTCACTTCACCCTTACTGATCTTTGCTACATCCTGCTCCTCAATGGTTACCTCTTCTACTCTTTTTCTCTCACATTTTCCTCATTCATCAGCTCTTCAAAGTACTCTTTCCATCTTCCCAGCACACTTCTGTCATTAGTCAATAGAGTTCCTCCCTGTCCTTTATCAATCTAACTTGCTGCACGTCCTTCCCATCTCTATTTCTCTGCTGTGCCAACCTGTATAGATCATTTTCTCCCTCTTTACTATCCAACCTATCATACAAGTCATCATATGCCCTCTGTTTGGCCTTAGCCACTGCTACTTTCGCCTTACGCTGTGTCTCCCTGTACTCCTGTTTACTCTCTTCGGTCCTCTCAATGTCCCACTTCTTCTTAGCTAACCTCTTCCTTTGTACACACTCCTGCACTTCCTCATTCCACCACCAAGTCTCCTTATCTACTTTCCTTCCAGAGGACACACCAAGTACTCTCCTACCTGTGTCCCTGATCACATTTGCTGTGGTTGTCCAGTCATTTGGAAGCACTTCCTGGCCACCCAAAGCCTGTTTCAACTCCTCCTTGAAGACAACACGACACTCTTCCTTTTTCAGCTTCCACCACCTTGTCTTCTGCTCTGCCTTTGCCTTTTTCACCTTTCTCACCATCAGAGTCATCCTGCACACCACCATCCTATGCTGTTTGGCAACACTCTCACCCACGATGACTTTGCAGTCACTGACTTCCTTCAAATTACATCGCCTACACAAGATGTAGTCTACCTGTGTGCTCCTACCTCCGCTTTATAAGTCACCCTATGCTCCTGTTTCTTCTCGAAGAAAGTATTCACCACAGCCATTTCCATCCTTTTTGCAGAATCTATCAACATCTGTCCTTCATGCTCCTGTCCTGGATACCAAACCTGCCCATCACTTCCTCGTCCCCTCTGTTTCCTGCACCAACATGTCCATTGAAGTCTGCACCAATGACCACTCTTTCACCTCTGGTGGTACTCTGCATCACTTCATCTAAATCACTCCAGAATCTCTCCTTCTCTTCTAGCTCTCATCCTGCCTGTGGGGCATAAGCACTAACAACATTGAGCATTACACCTTCAATTTCTAACTTGAGACTCATCACTCTGTCTGACACTCTTTTCACTTTTAGAACATTCCTGACAAACTCCTCCTTCAAGATGACTCCGACTCCATTTCTCTTCCCATCCACACCGTGATAAAATAGCTTAAACCCTGCTCCTAAGCTTTTAGCTTTGCTACCTTTCCACCTGGTCTCCTGAACACACAGTATGTCCACCTTCCTCCTCTGCATCATGTCAACCAGCTCTCTACCTTTTCTGTGCACAGTTCCAACATTCAAAGTCCCCACTCTCAGTCCTAGACTCATGCCTTTCCTCTTCTCTCTCTGCCTACGGACACGCCTCCCACCTCTCCTTCTTCGACGTCTTCGACCAACAGTAGTCCAATTTCCATCAGCACCCTGTTGATTGACAGCACTGATGGCGGTCGTTGTTAACCCGGGCCTCGACCGATCCGGTATGGAGGTAATACTTTTGATTTGCATTTTAAGTAATTGGCATTGGTTTTACGTCGGATGCCCTTCCTGACACAACCCTCTGCATTTCTCCGGGCTTGGGACCGGCATGAGGGGGAGAGACACTGGTTAGTGCCCCCCCACCTCATGGCTGCATTTGTACTTTTCCTCTGTGAGTAAGTTCCAGAAATGTCCATGAGGTCTGGACTTCAGCTCAATGTCGGCTTGTAGTGTCAGAATCTCATCCTCCACTACAGAAGAGTTCAGGTGAAACAGTGTTGCAATTTTTGATGCTCCCCCACTCATTTTTATGCCCTTAAGTTTAGAAGACTTTAAGTGGAGCCTAACTCACTAGCTTGCTAGCGTGCGCCAATATTTGCACATGCGCAGTGACGCATGCGTCAGAAAAGGTCAGATAGGTCAGACCGACTGTCAATCAAGTGACAAACTGTATAGTGAGGATGATAGGCTGACGTCTAAGTTTTAATGCCATGCGATCTACCCACACTACCTTTGCGATCGACCGGTAGATCGCGATCGACGTATTGGGCACCCCTGGTGTAGAACAAAGATGGCTTATATTTTACATAAATAATGGAATTAAGTTACCGTAATTATCTCTGTATTTAAATGTTATAAATCATAGCAAACAACATAAAATCAAACTAACTCAATACTGTATTCGGTGTGATGATGACTTTTTGTTTAAAATAAGAGCATCAGGTCCAATTTGTGCAGTTTTACAAAGTACAGAATCTTCGGAGTCTCTTACAGAACCAGCCACAGGCTTTTTGGAAAAGTTGACTGTCGCTGTTTTTTTTTTTTTCTTGTTCCTTTATGTTTGTTTTTGAAAAAGTCAAAGCAGACATTTTCTAAAGATATCCTTTTATTAGTTGAAAAAACAGAAATGACAATTTCAGACTCCTGAGATCTCACTTGGACGAAATAGATTCAGATATATTTCTGTTTGTTTGACAGGATGAATAGATAAAAAAGAATATAAAGAAATAAAGAAGGTGTGACAAACTCACTTTCACTGAGGACCACAGCAATACAGTTCTACGGGGCCAAACAATCAACGGACATCAATTCAAGAAGCTAAACCATGCATTTGTTTATTCAAGAAGTTTTACCAATAAAAAAATTGTAATAAAAACTGGAAATCTATACAAAATTGAAGATAATTATCCAGTTTGCTGTATTTGATTCCATTTCAATCAATTTCTTTTTAACACAGAAGCATGAAAATATGTGCAGTCAGAAATTTACATTCAATATTTCAATCGACTATAAACCAGACCATCACAATTCAAAGATGGTGTAACAGTAAAATAAATAAATAAATAAAAATAATAAGAATAATTCATAATTACTTTAATGACAATTAAGTGCATGATCTCCTCAAATATATTCCTGTTTTAATTTTCTTATATTTCAAACACTGTCTGTCTGGCTTCCTTTCGGCCTTTTCCCTTTTACTCGGGAGTCGCCACAGTGAATCATCTGATTCGCACGTTTGATTTGGCATAGTTTTTTTTTTTTTTACGTCGGATGCCCTTCCAGTCACAACCCTTTTAAGCAAGGGACAGAAACACGCTGACGACTTTGCAGCTACTCTTTACGAAAGTCAGCAATGGTTCTTTTAACATGCCTCTCATCATAGACAGTGACAGACATGGCCCGCCTTTGATTACCCAGTTAGCTGCACTGGGGCGCAGTGACAACCTTGTGGAGAGTCTCGAACCCCCAACCTTTGGATCAGCGATCCAGTGCCCTTTCCCACTCGACCACCACTGCCCATTTATATTTCAAACACAACACAATATAATTATGAACAATTTCCCTCAATATAATCTATAATTGTTCGTGTTCCTCACCGCTACAGTAAGTTGCACTAAAGGTGTATTCGACTGATGGTTTGTGGAACAGCACAGAATTTAATTTAATTTAGTAGCTTGCTGTAAATAAACAAATTGAGTCACGAATAACTTCCCAGAGTAAACACACTTTTCCACTTTTCTCAAGAGCTCCAACAGTCTTTAGCCAATTTTACATTTAAACTGGTTTCTCCTCAAAACTTTTTGAAAACCTAAATGTGGCACGTGTGTTTTTTTTTACAGAGAAATAAGGTGGGTGTTGAAGCCCAAAATCTTTTAAAGCTAAATGTCGGTAAAGTGACTGAAGCTGTTCAATCCAGCCGAGATGTTCAGTCTTTACATGAACATTCACATGGAGTCATCTCTGAAACTGTTTCTCGAACAGCAGCCTTGCAGTCACAGAAATCTTTATAAAATAAAACCACTAATCCAACCTCAGAATGTTTTAAGCATGTTCAAAATAAATAAATACATATTTATGAACTTAGAAATATATATTTATTAATTTAGTAAAATTGTCTGTTATGCATCATTATATAATTGCGAGCCAGCTTCACGAGTGTATTCAGCAGTTTTCATGAGCAGAAAGCCAGACTTGGGATGGAAGGTGTGATTACACACATACAGCACAGACAAATCGTTCACTTTAGTGATTTTGACATGAGGACAATCCCTGAGTGCCTTTGCTCTTTTGACTGGCTGTGTCCTTTTCCTAATGTCAGTTAACATCTGCCTTTTTGCTCAGGTTATATGTGCATGGGTTTCACCTTTGCACCCGAAAAAATAATAAAGCAGGAATGATAAATAACAATTCAAATACATTTTGAAAAGGTAAAGACTGGGGGCAGTGCTGGCCTGGTGGTAAGGTGCTGGATTACTGATCCCAAGGTCAGGGTTACAAACCCCACCATCACCGTGTTGTTACTGCTGTCCCCCCAGTGCAGATAACTGGGTTATCAAAGGCCGCCCATGTCTTTCACTGTCTGTGGTGAGAGGCTCATGCAAAATAATGTCTGACTTTCATAAAGAGTAGTACATAGCTGTCAGTGTGCTTCTGCCCTGCGATGGCCTGGCGAGCTGTCTCGGGTGTATGCTGCCCTCACCCGGAATTGGCTGAGATGGAGCCGATGAGTCAGGTTTGGTTTTTGGTACGAATTAAATGCCATCTTGAAACTGGTCATAACATATCAAAGCACTTTAACTACTTAGAGGACGTCATGTCTTCATTGTTGGGCTTAAAACAAAGGAAACATAAATTTATAACCAATAAAAAAAATTAGTTTTTTCTTGTAATTCCACACATTAAAACTTCAAATGAGTTTAAAGACCCAATTTCATGAAATCTGGTTCACTTTTGCTTCAGTGTAGTATGCTGACTGCACTCAGTCGACTCTGTTGGCTGCACAGTGCTCTTAGCCCAACTCATGCAACGCTCAGGGTGGCACGGTGGTGCAGTGGTCAGCACGTCTGCCTCAGAGAAAGATGACCCGGGTTTGTTTCCCAGCTTGGGCATTTCTGTGTGGAGTTTGCCTGTTCTCCCTGTACTTGCGTGGGTTTCCTCCAGGTACTCTGGTTTCCTCCCACAAGTCAAAAACATGCAGCTTTAGTTTAATTTAGTTTTACAAATCTCCTCTGGGTGTGAGAGTGAATATGAATGGTTGTGTGAGTGTCACCCCTGTGATGGCCTTGTGAGCTGTCCAAGGTGTACCCCATCCCTACCCCCACTCGAGTCGGCTGAGATGGGTGCCAGCCTCCCCGTGACCCTAATTAGGAGAAAGCGGGGTTTGTGTTTTTTTTTATGAATTGTTGTAGTATATACTTAAACTCTGAATGGGCTTTGATCACTGTGTAGCTTAATAGTATCTTCTGAGACTATGGACTAAGTTAGTCCAAACTACACAGAAACATAATCCCTCTGATTACACTCATTTAAACTCATTTAGGGTTTTGGCAAATGCTAAATGGAAACACAAGAAAAAAAACAAAGTAAAACAAACTTTTCATGATTTATTTCTCCATTTCAAAGTGGGACAATGATGATGCTACATCCCCAGTTGACCGTGATATCAGAATCATATTATCAATGCTCTGATATTGGGCCAGTACCGCCGTTCTCTTTCTAGTATATACTGTGTACGATGTAACTGGGACGTTAACAATGATATGTTTTTTTTCCAAAATGTATTTCTTACATCGTAATCAAAGTTGTGAATTATGTACACATATTGCTGTGTTCAACTGAGGAATATATAACATGTGAATCCACCTTATTATTGTTCCTCTGGACTCTCTTGGTTTTCGCCTGACCGAAGTGTAGTGCAACGTAGTGCACCGAGCCCGAATCGGGAGCCTGTAGGAACAAGGAAGATATACAGAGATGACTGAATATAAAATAATAATTCAGGTAAACCAGTTTTCCTGAGATAAACTGAGGTTTCATAAAAACCATAAAACTGCTGTGGAGCCTCATTTTATGAAACCCTTCAAAAGTGGGGCCGGCGACGTATATTCGAAAATCAGTACAAAACGGCACTTTAGATTTCCACAATGTTACCTACAAAATATTAGTACAGGATGTGAATGAAGAATTAAAACAGCATATTATGTACAAGATACAACTTTTCAGATAAAAATATAATGAAGATGTTGCGACTTACATGCAAATAAAGAATCAAGTGAAACAGTCAATATTTCCAGGAGAACCATGGCTGGTTCTGGAAGAGAACTGGTAGTAAAATCCGCTGGAACTTCAACAGTAATTGGCTGTATTACCGACAGTACCTTCCTGTGCTCCCGTTATACAGCTACGTACTGTAGACTAGGCCCTACCATGAGCCTACGCACGGAATTGCGGCACTGCTGGAAACTATGAAAAGCAAGCCTCCATATTTGGAACCAGCTTGTTGGTTCATGGCATCACAACTGTGGTAAGTCTGAACTGTATTCTTATTATAAGGTTTAAAACATGCTGCTTTATTGTATATGGTCTGTTGTAACTTCAAGAGTTGATATTTATTTAAAATTTTACATAAACTGTGAATCGTGCATTTTAATCGGTGAAATCAGTGACCTACATTCTCGGTTCCGAGTTCAGATTGGTATTGGGCCATGCTCATGCAGTGTGCCTCAGCACAGTGTTCGTATACAGTACATCATTGTTTTCTGTTTTACTTGAATGCATTTAGACTGATTTGCTTAATCTTGGAGATTTAGATGTGATTTGCTTATAGCTTTAGATTTATATTTAATTTTCTAGGACTGAATATTGCTGATTGCACTCTGCAGTGTGGTGAGCTATTGCTTTGTGAATGTAATGCATATTTTGTTGTTTTATTTACATGCATGCAGCTATATTCAGGGTATATTTTTCCACCCTGTGGAGATATTCAGATTATCTTATATTACACACACACACACACATATATATATATATATATATATATATATATATATATATATATATATATATATATATATATATATCTTCTTCTTTTCCTTTCGGCTGTTCCTTCAGGGGTCGCCACAGCAAATGATCTGCCTCCATTTCTCCCTTATCCTCTGCAGCTTCTACTCTTACTCCAACGACCTTCATGTCCGCCTTCACCACATCCATAAATCTTCTCTTTGGTTCACCACATCCATAAATCTTCTCTTTGGTTTTATATATATATATATATATATATATATATATATATATATATATATATATATAATTGTCATTAAATAAGTAAATAAAATAAAATAAATTAAAATGTAATTTTGTGGTTTAGTCGCGTCCCTTCACATACTCTTATGTTTGAGTCTCAAGAATTCCAACAGCACAGAAGCTGAGCACTTCACTTGTTGCCATAATGAAAATATTATTTCTACATGACTGTTCCAGAATCAGATGATTGACAGCAATTCCCTAGAAAGAACTGCATAATTTACATTAACTCCTAAATATTTTACTGCACAATTTTCAGTAGCTCCCAGAATTACTACAACATTTACAGTATTTTATTATATAAAATTCTAATAAATTCACCCATTTCAGTGACAGTAACTACTGATGTCTGTTGAATTTACTGTAAACTACTGTACAAAGATATATACAGTACTACGGTTTATCTTATGATGAATTACTGGCAGCGGGAGTTGGCAGTAATTTGCTGTAATATTTATGATTATCTTTTAAAGTATATAAACTGAATCTGATGCTCTTCTATTTGTAAACAAAAAGTCATTATCACATCTAATATTTAATTTTTTAATGTATTGCTGTTTACTGTGATTTATAGAATTTTTATGAAGATATCTTTAATATCATGCCATTATTTATATGTAAATATAGGCACCTTTGTTGTACAGCACTCCTTTACATCTGCTGAGAACTTGCACATAGTCGTAGTTTATTTATTTAAACATGTACAAAGGTGGCCCTGGAATTTTCTTTTACAATTTGAGATCTGAATTTGAGAAATATTTTAAAACCCCATTTTTTATTAGTGATTCAAACCATGTGCAAAATAATAATTATATATATATATATATATATATATAACTACAGGACAAAGACTTTCTCTGGAAACTTCATTTATCTATTATATATATATATATATATATATTTATATGTTTATAAGAACAAATATATTATCATAATATATATGTATATATATATATATATATATATATATATATATATATATATATATATATATATATATATATATATATATATATATATATATGGTCCCAAGCCCGGATAAATGCAGAGGGTTGCGACAGGAAGGGCATCCGGCGTAAAACTTCTGCCACTTAAAAAAATGCAAATGATCAAAAGAAATTTCATACCGGATCGGTCGATGCCCGGGTTAACAACGACCGCCATCAGTGCTGTCAACCAACAGGGTGATGATGGAGATTGGACTACTTTTGGTTGAATACGTCGAAGAAGGAGAGGCGAGAGGCGTGTCCGTAGGCAGAGAGAGAAGAGGAAATGCGTGAGCCTAGGACTGAGAGTAGGGACTTTGAATGTTGGAACTATGCAAGGAAAAGATAGGGAGCTGGCTGACATGATGCAGAGGAGGAAGGTGGACATACTGTGTGTTCAGGAGACCAGGTGGAAAGGTAGCAAGGCTAGAAGCTTCGGAGCAGGGTTTAAGCTGTTTATAATGGTGTGGATGGGAAGAGAAATGGAGTAGGAGTCATCTTGAAGGAGGGGTTTGTCAGGAATGTTCTAGAAGTGAAAAGAGTGTCAGACAGAGTGATGAGTCTCAAGTTAGAAATTGAAGGTGTGATGTTCAATATTGTTAGTGCTTATGCCCCACAGGCAGGATGTGAGAGAGAAGAGAAGGAGAGATTCTGGAGTGAGTTAGATGAAGTGATGCAGAGTACCCCCAGAGGTGAAAAAGTGGTCATTGGGGCAGACTTCAGTGGACATGTTGATGCAGGAAACAGGGAGGATGAGGAAGTGATGGGTAGGTTTGGTATCCAGGACAGGAACGCAGAAGGACAGATGTTGGTAGATTTTGCAAAAAGGATGGAAATGGCTGTGGTAAATACTTTCTTCCAGAAGAGAGAGGAGCATAGGGTGACTTTTAAAAGTGGAGGTAGGAGCACACAGGTAGACTACATCTTGTGCAGGCAATGTAATTTAAAGGAAGTCAATGACTGCAAAGTAGTAGCGGGTGAGAGTGTTGCCAAACAGCATAGGATGGTGGTGTGCAGGATGATGCTGATGGTGAGGAAGTTGAAGAAGGCAAAGGCAGAGCAGAAGACAAAGTGGTGGAAGCTGAAAAAGGAAGAGTGTTGGGTTGTCTTCAAGGAGGAGTTGAAACGGGCTTTGGGTGGTCAGGAAGTGCTTCTTGATGACTGGACAACTACAGCTAATGTGATCAGGGAAACAAGTATGAGAATACTTGGTGTGTCATCTGGAAGAAAAGTAGATAAGGAGACTTGGTGGTGGAATAAGGACGTGCAGGAGTATGTACAAAGGAAAAGGTTAGCGAAGAAGAAGTGAGACATTGAGAAAACTGAAGCGAGTAAACAGGAGTACAGGGAGACACAGCATAAGGCAAAGGTAGCAGTGTCAAAGGCCAAACAGAGCGTATATGATGACTTGTATGCTCGGTTGGAAAGTAAATAGGGAGAAAATGATTTATACAGGTTTGCACAGCAGAGAAATAGAGATGGGAAAGAAGTGCAGCAAGTTAGAGTGATAAAGGACAGAGAGGGAAAGGAATTGACTGATGACAGAAGTGTGCTGGGACGATGGAAAGAGTACTTTGAAGAGCTGATGAATGAGGAAAATGAGAGAGAAAAAAGAGTAGAAGGGGTGACCATTGAGGAGCAGGAAGTAGCAAAGATTAGTAAAGGAGAAGTGAGGAGGGCATTGAAGAGGATGAAGAGTGGAAAGGCAGATGGCCCTGATGACATACCAGTTGAGGTATGGAAGTGTCTAGGGGAGGTAGCAGTAGATTTTCTGACAAGAATATTCAACCAGGTCTTAGAAAGTGAGCAGATGAATGTGAAAGTGAGCCAGAGGAATGGAGGAGAAGTGTGCTTGTGCCCATTTTTAAGAACAAGGGAGATGTACAGAGTTGTGGCAACTACAGAGGGATAAAGTTGATGAGCCATACAATGAAGCTATGGGAAAGAATAGTGGAAGCAAGACTAAGGGCAAAGGTCAGTATTTGTGAACAACAGTTTGATTTCATGCCAAGAAAGAGCACCACAGATGCAGTGTTTGCTTTGAGGGTGTTAATAGAGAAGTACACAGAAAGTCAGAAGGAGCTGCATTGTGCCTTTGTGGATCTGGAGAAAGCATATGACAGGGTGTCGAGAGAAGAACTGTGGTATTGTATGAGGAAGTCTGGAGTGACAGAGAAGTATGTTAGAGTGGTGCAGGACATGTATGAGAGATGTTAGACAGTGGTGAGGTGTGCTGTCGGTGTGACAGAAGAGTTCAAGGTGGAGGTGGGACTGCATCAAGGGTCAGCTCTCAGCCCCTTCTTGTTTGCTATGGTGATGGACAGGCTGACAGACAAGGTTAGACAAGAATCTCCATGGACTATGATGTTTGCAGATGACATTGTGATCTGTAGTGAGAGCAGAGAACAAGTGGAGGAAAATCTAGAGAGGTGGAGGTATGCCCTGGAAAGGAGGGGATTGAAGGTTAGTCTCAGTAAGACGGAATACATGTGTGTGAACGACAAGGACCCAAGAGGAACGGTGAGGTTACAGGGAGCAGAGATAAAGAAGGTGGAGGATTTTAAGTACTTAGGCTCAACAATCCAGAGCAATGGAGAGTGTGGAAAAGAGGTGAAGAAGCGCGTGCAGGCAGGTTGGAATGGATGGAGAAAAGTGTCTGGTGTGATGTGTGATAGGAGAGTATCGGCAAGAATGAAAGGAAAAGTGTACAAGACGGTGATGAGGCCAGCGATGTTGTATGGTTTAGAGACAGTGGCCCTGGGGAAAAGACAGGAGTCAGAGTTGGAGGTAGCAGAGATGAAAATGTTGAGGTTCTCTTTGGGAGTAACGAGGATGGATAGGATCCGAAACGAGAACATCAGAGGGACAGCACATGTTAGATGTTTTGGAGACAAAGTCAGAGAGGCTAGATTAAGATAGTTTGGACATGTACAGAGGAGGGATAGTGAGTATATTGGTAGTAGGATGCTGAGGTTGGAACTACCAGGCAAAAGACCCAGAGGAAGACCAAAGAGAAGATTTATGGATGTGGTGAAGGCGGACATGAAGGTCGTTGGAGTAAGAGTAGAAGATGCAGAGGATCGGGAGAGATGGAGGCAGATCATTTGCTGTGGCGACCCCTGAAGGGAACAGCCGGAAGCAAAAGAATATATATATATATATATATATATATATATATATATATATATATATATATATATATATATATATATATAAATTAATAAAAGTACAGAACAAAGACTTTCTATGGTAACTTCATTTCTCACTACAGATCTGTTTCGAGGGGTGGGGAACACCCTGGATCAATGAAGTTTGAATAGAAAGTCTTTATCCTGTTCTTTTATTTTTATTTGCTCTACGAAAAAGTATTGAGCACTCTCTTACGGAAGGATCTACTCAGAAAATTCTCTCTCTCACGTCCCCCCCCCCTCTCTCTCTATATATATATATATTATTATTATTATATATACTATTATTTTATATGCAAATTTAATATATATTTTTAAAAAGGGGAAAAATGAAACTGGGGCAGTGTTGATAAGGTGCTGAATTCATGACCCCGACGTTGGGGGTTCAAGCCCCACTGTCAACAGTAGTCACTGCCGCCCCCCCAGTGCAGCCAGCTGGGTTATCAAAGCCCGCCATGTCTCTCACTGTCTGTGGTGAGAGGTTCATGTAAAAGAAACATTGCTGACTTTCGTAAAGAGTAGCTGCATAGCCATCAGTGTGTTTCTGCCCTGCGATGGCCTGGCGAGCCATCCAGGGTGTACTCTACCCTCGCTCAGAGCCAGTTGAGATGGGCAAAAGCCTCCCCACAGCCTTAATTAGGATTAAGTGGTTCAGAAAATGAATGAATAAATGAAAAACTTTTTTATGCACTCAGATCAGCAACACACATGACATGATTGAAAAAGATCTATTTTGAAATGTATATCTTTTACCGTTTACCCAGAATGCAACATCTTAAATTGCTGTAATTTTTTTTTTTTTCAAATATTTTTATTGAGAGGATAAGAAGTTCATAAAATCATCAACATACCTTTTTTTGTTGCAATTTTAATCTCTAACAATGTGTGTGTGTGTGTGTGTGTGTGTGTGTGTGTGTGTGTGTGTGTGTGTATGTTTATATTAATCTAAAATTTACCTCATTATTTTCTGCTTTAGTTCCTACAGGGATACAAAACAAACCTGATCATGAGGACAATTATTATTATTATTATTATTATTATTATTATTATTATTATTATTATTATTATTATTATTTATGAGTCTTACTTTACCTGTACTTTTTCTGTGATTCAGTGTGATGAAGATCATGATGCAGAGAAGGAGCACATTCATGGTACCGAACATCACACTTAACACAATGAAAACCCTGGACGAGGTACAACCTTGGAGAAAAATATGTTGATAGTTGAACCTCTCCGCTGTCGTATCTTCATTCAAAAATTTGCAGAAGTGTTTGTGAGACTGTGATCAACAAACCTGTAGCTTTTTCATCAGAAGGTGCTTTATTTTCCCCTGAAAATAAACATGATTTTACAACCTGTCGTCTCAGTCGAGTTGATCTGAAACTATTTGATATGAATGTACCTTTGACTTGTATAAAGGTCGAGTTACTGAAGTCTATTCGGTTTCTGTCGCCGCAGTAATAGAGTCCAGTATCAGAGATGTTTACTGCAGTGATGGTGAGAGTCCAGTTCTTGTCCTGAACAGACATCACTATTCTCTCAGTCTCATTAAAGAACAAACAGGGTTCTGATGGAGCTGATGTCCGAAACTTTGTACACCCAACAAGAAGTGGAACTGAATCACATGTGTGTTTATACCAGAAGATGTAACCTGTAGCAGCCAGAACATTTTCACACCAAATACTGACTTCATCTCCAACTTCTGCTTCCAACATTAAAGTACTCAGAGTCTCTGAGAGGAAACCTGCAACATACACACACACACATATATCGCCGTCAGCGTGCTTCTGATGGCGATGTGTGGAGTTGCGATCCCATCGCTTCTATCTTTACATTGTCTATATATATATATATATAAAAGGACTATAGATTATAGATTATAGATTTCTTCTATAATCACCTGAAGAGAGAGAATATTCTTTTATAATCACCTGAAGAGAGAGGATGGTTTCACCACCCCTCGAAACAGATCTGTAGTGATAAATGGAGTTTCAATAGAAAGTCTTTGTCCTGTCCTTTTATTTTTGTTTATTTGCTCTACCAAAAAGTATTGAGCACTCTCCTACGGAAGGATTATATATATATATATATATATATATATATATATATATATATATATATATATATATATATATATATATATATATATATATATCCACACAGAAAAATTACAATGGAAAATAATTTATTTATCTTTTCTTTTCGGCTTTTCCCTTCAGGGGTCGCCACAGCAAATTATCTGCCTCCATCTCTCCCTATCCTCTGCATCTTCTACTCTTACTCCAACTACCTTCATGTCCTCCTTCACCACATCCATAAATCTTCTCTTTGGTCTTCCTCTGAACCTTCTGCCTGGTAGTTCCAACCTCAGCATCCTACTACCAATATGCTCACTATCCCTCCTCTGTACATGTCCAAACCATCTCAATATCGTCTCTATGACTTTGTCTCCAAAACATATAACATGTGCTGTCCCTCTGATGTACTCGTTTCTGATCCTATCCATCCTCGTTACTCCCAAAGAGAACCTCAACATTTTCATCTCTGCTACCTCCAGCTCTGCCTCCTGTCTTTTCCCCAGGGCCACTGTTTCTAAACCATACAACATCGCTGGCCTGAACACCGTCTTGTACACTTTTCCTTTCATTTTTGCCGATACCTTCCTATCGCACATCACACCGGACACTTTTCTCCAACCATTCCAACCTGCCTGCACACGCTTCTTCACCTCTTTTCCACACTCTCCATTGCTCTGGATTGTTGAGCACTAAGTACTTAAAATCCTCCACCTTCTTTCTCTCTGCTCCCTGTAACCTCACCGTTCCTCTTGGGTCCTTGTCGTTCACACACATGTATTCCGTCTTACTGAGACTAACCTTCATTCCCCTCCTTTCCAGGGCATACCTCCACCTCTCTAGATTTTCCTGCACTTGTTCTCTGCTCTCACTACAGATCACAATGTCAATATTTAAGATTGTTATCACTTACCCATGACGCAGAGAAACACCATTAAAATTTTAAAGTGATTCATTTTTTATCAGCTGAGAAACAAAGCGCCAATACCTCTTGTAAACGTAACACTGCGTTATCTGTATGTAGAGGGCGTGGCTATTACTGCAGACTACGTCATTTAAAAAAAGCTCACAGAAAAAAAGATGTTAGAACTCAGATCTCATTTGAGTTTCTCACAGTCACTCCCACTTCTCAGCTTTATCTGACTGCAAACACACACAGACACACACACACACATACACACACACACGCACGCACGCACGCACGCGCACGCACACACACACACACACACACACACACACACACACACACGCGCGCACACACGCGCGCGCACGCACACACACGCACGCACGTACACACACACACACACACACACACACACACACACACACACTCCCACACACACACAAACATATACACATACGCACGCGCACGCACACACACACAAACATATACACACGCACGCGCACACACACACACACACATACCCACTCACACACACAAACATATACACACGCACGCACACACATACACGCACACACACACACACACACCCCCACCACACACACACAAACATACACACACACACACACACACACACACACACACACACACACACACAATGATTTACTTGACATTCATTTAAATACAAAGTTTACGAAAAATAAAACAATTTAGAATGAAGTGATGTGTAGTTTATAATTGATTTTGCTCCGTTTTCAGAAAAATGTTTCAGTATGATTTTATTTGTATTAATAGCAATTATTTATCACTGAAACAGAGTACATGCATTATTAAGGTTGTGGGAAGACTGTCTATCTCAACTGACAATGAGCACAGTTCAAGGTACCAACCTGCCGGACCATCACAGGGACAATGCAACCATTCACACGCTCACATTCACACATAGGAGAAATTTAGAACAGCTAAATATCCTGAGCTGCATGTTTTGAAACTTTGGGAAGAAACCCAAAGCAAACCCACGCAAACCCATGAAAATTATGCTTTCCAACCCCGCATGGAAACGCCCACACCGAGTCATCCTTTAATAATTGTATGATTTAATTATTTATTATTATCATTAATAATTTATTAATTGTACATTTATTAAATAAAAGAAACAACATAGTTTATCTTCTCCTTCTACTTCTTTTCCTTCGGCTTTTCTTTCTCTCAGGGGTCGCCACAGCGAGTGTGTTTGATTTGGTTCAGGTTTTTACGTCGATGCCCTTCCTGACACAACCCTTTAGCAGGGGACAGAAACACACAGACGGCTTTGCAGCTCCTCATTACGAAAGTCAGCAATGTTTATCTAATTCTGCTGAATTTAGACCTCACTTTACAGTATCATTGCTGCTGTCTATATTTTTATTTTCTATATTTCAATCCTGTGCTGGGTCAACTGCACCTAAATGTCTTTCTTTGTCCACTCGCTGAATACAGAATGACAATAAAGTTTTCTCAGTTGAAGTCTCAGTCGAAATTTCTACATGATATCAAAACTTTTTTTTTTTTTTTTTTTTTACCGATTTGTTTATGTTCCTCAGTAGTATGAGTTGCTCTATAAAATACTCAGCAATCAACATTCAGATTTATTTTCACAACTAAATCTTTAACAAAGTATTACAAACTTGTCTCGTGCAAATTGAAGGTGTGTGTGTGTGTGTGTGTGTGTGAGAGAGAGAGAGAGAGAGAGAGGTGCAGGTAGTCAGAAGCAGATAAACCACAGATGAGACATGAGGACGTGAGGTTTCACTGTTCCGATGCAAGTGTATATAATGTTTGTAAATGTACTGTATGTCAGTTCTGTGGTTGGAAAATGTTCTAACCATAAAAATGGGCAGTTGCTGTGTAAGTCTGAACCCAGACTTGTGGCTTAAGAGATGACTGAATGTGATCACAGAACAGTTGTACACTCAAAGAAAAACGTTAACTGATAAAATCATTTGAATTTGTTTTCCTCAAAAATATATGCAGCGCGAGTTCAGAAAGTAAATATCCATCCAGAGACTTTGTGACACATCAATGCAGCTGTGTGTGTGTGTGTGGGTGTGTGTGTGTGTGTGTGTGTGTGTGTGTGTGTGTGGGGCAAAGCAGTGTCTCTTCCTCACGCCGGTCCCAAGCCCGGATAAATGCAGAGGGTTGTGTCAGGAAGGCCATCCGACGTAAAACTATTGCCAAACTTCATATGCGTCACAAATATTACCTCCATACCGGATCGGCCAGGGTGAACAACGAGAGCCATCGAAAAAGGAGAGTCGGGAGGCGTGTCCGTAGGACGGACAGAGAGAGGAAACGCATGAGTCCAGGACTGAGAATAGGGACGTTGAATGTTGGAACTATGAAAGGAAAAGGTAGAGAGCTGGCTGACATGATGCAGAGGAGGAAGGTTGACATAGTGTTTTCAGGAGACCAGAGGGAACGGTAGCAAGACTAAAAGCTTAGAAAAGCTTAGTTTAGCTGTTCTATCATGGTGTGGATGGGAAGACAAATGGACTAATAGTCATCTTGAATGTCATCCAACAGGCAAGAGTCATCCCACAGGCAGGATGTGAGCTAGAAGAGAAACATTCTGGAGTGAGTTAGATGAATTGATGCAGAATACCCCCGGAGGTGAAAGGCTGGTCATTAGTGCAGACTTCAATGGACATGTTGGTGGAGGCAACAGAGTGGATGAGGAAGTGATGGGCAGATTTGGTGTCCAGGACAGGAACACAGAAGGACAGATGTTGATCGATTTTGCAAAAAGGGTGGAAATGGCTGTGGTGAATACTTCCAGAAGAGACATGAGCAGAGGGTGACTTGTAAAAGTGGAGGTAGGAGCACACAGGTAGACTACATCTTGTGTAGACGAAGCAAATTGAAGGATGCCAGTGACTGAAAAGTAGTAGTGGGTGAGATTGTTACCAAACAGCATAGGATGATGGTTCACAGGATGACACTGATGCTGAGGACGGTGAAGAAGGCAAAGGCAGAGCAGAAGACAAAGTGGTAGAAGCTGAAAAAGGAAGAGTGTAGTTTTGTCTTCAAGGAGGAGTTGAAACAGGCTTTGGGTGGTCAGGAAGTGCTTCCAGATGACTGGACAACCACAGCAAATTTGATCAAGGAGACAGATAAGCGAGTACTTGGTGTCTCCTCTGGAAGGAAAGTATATAAGGAGACTTTGTGGTGGAATGAGGAAGTGTAGGAGTGTGTACAGAAGAAGAGGTTAGCTAAGAAGAAGTGGCACATTGAAAGGACCAAAGAGAAGAAACAGGAGTATAGGGAGACACAGATTCTTCTTCTTCTTTTCCTTTTGGCTTTTCCCTTCAGCGGTCACCACAGCGAATCATCTGCCTCCCACTCACCCATCTTCTTTTCTTATATCAGCTACCTTCATGTCCTCCTTCCCCACATCCATGAATCGTCTCTTTGGTCTTCCTCAAGACCTTCTGCCTGGTAGTGCCAAACTCAGCATCCTACTACCAATATATTCTCTATCCCTCCTCTGTACATGTCCAAACCATCTGAATCCAGCCTCTCTGACTTTGTCTCCAAAACATCTCACATGTGCTATCTCTCTGATGTGCTAATTCCTGATCCTATCCATCCTCGTTACTCCCAAAGAGAACCTCAACATTTTCATCTCTGCTCCCTCCAGCTCTGCCTCCTGCCTTTTCCTCAGTGCCACTGTTTCTAAACCATACAACATCGCTGGCCTCAACACTGTCTTGTACATTTTTTCCTTTCATTCTAGCCGATACACTCCTTTCACACATCACTCCGGACACTTTTCTCCAACCATTCCAACTTGCCTGCACACGCTTCTTCACCTCTTTTCCACACCCTCCACTTCTCTGGATTGTTGACCCTTAGTACTTAAAATCCTCCACCTTCTTTATCTCTGCTCCCTGTAATCTCACCGTTCCTCTTGGGTCCTTGTCATTCACACACATGTATTCTGTTTTACTGAGGCTAACCTTCATTCCTCTCCTTTCCAGGGCATACCTCCACCTCTCTAGATTTTCCTGCACTTGTTCCCTGCTCTCACTATAGATTACAATGTCATCTGCAAACATCATAGTCCATGGAGATTCTTGTCTGACCTCGTCTGTCAGCATGTCCATCACCATAGCAAACAAAAAGGGTCTCAGAGCTGACCCTTGATGCAGTCCTACCTCCACCTTGAACTCTTCTGTCACACCGACAGCACACCTCACCACTGTCTAACATCTCTCATCCATGTCCTGCACCACTCTAACATACTTCTCTGCCACTCAAGACTTCCTCATACAACACCACAAGTCCTCTCTCGGCACCCTGTCATATGCTTTCTCCAGATCCACAAAGGCACAATGCAGCTCCATCTGACCTTCTCTGTACTTCTCTATTAACATCCTCAAGGCAAACACTGCATTATAGTGCTCTTTCTTGGCATGAAACCAAACTGTTGTTCACAAATGCTGACCTCTGCCCTTAGTCTAGCTTCCACTATTCTTTCCCATAACTTCATCGTATGGCTCATCAACTTTATCCCTCTGTAGTTGCCACGACTCTGCACGTCTCCCTTGTTCTGAAAACTGGACACTGGACACCAGCACACTTCTCCTCCATTCCTCTGCCACCCTCTCACTCTCTAAGACTTTGTTCAATGTTTTTCTCAAGAAATCTACTGCTGCCTCTCCTAGACACTTCCATACCTCCACCGGTATGTCTTTAGGGCCAACTGCCTTTCCATTCTTCATCCTCTTCAATGCCCTCCTCACTTTACCCTTACTAATCGTTGCAACATCTACTCTTTTTTTCTCTCTCATTTTCCTCGTTCATCAGCTCTTCAAAGTACTCTTTCCATCTTCCCAGCACACTTCCGTCATCAGTCAATACATTTTCCTCTCTGTCCTTAATCACTAACTTGCTGCACTTCCTTCCCATCTCTATTTCTCTGCTGTGCCATCCTGTATAGATCATTTTCTCCCTCTTTACTTTCCAACTGAGTACACAGTCATCATACGCAAGAAGCATACGAGAAGAAGATGCAGAGGATCGGGTGAGATGGAGGCAGATGATTCGCTGTGGCCATCCTTGAAGGGAATAGCCCAAAGGAAAATAAGAAGAATATATTTAAAGGGATTAACAAAGTGTATGCATAAATAAATAAATAAATTCAATTCAGTTTTATTTGTTTCGTGTTTTTTTTATTCGGTTGACATTGTCACAAAGCAGCTTTGCACAGTGAAACAGTGAGAGTTGGGCTTACAAAGTATAAAATAATTTAAACCTTTTTTACGAGCCCTACATGTTCATCTTGAGCAACACAGTGGAAGGAAAATCTCCCTCAGTAGTTGCGACGAAGAAACTTTGAGAGAAACCAGAACCAAAAGGAAGCTCATCCTCATTTGGGTGGAACCATAAAAATACAAATCAGATATATGCATTACAGTCCAAAAAATGGTCCGGTTGGCTATACAACTGCAAGTCCGAATCAATCAATCAATCAATCAATCAATAAGAGAGTGAATGAGTTACTGTCCATATCAGAAATCCCGAAACTATGACCTGCCTCCACATTTGGCCCCGCCCCTGAACAATACTATTGAGATGCATTATTATTATTTTTTTAAATTCTGGCCACTTGATCAAAAGTAATAAATGCACAAAACAGGACAGTCTAATCCACCCTTCTGCAGCCTGTTCCCCGATCTGAATCCCCTCGGAAATAAATCCGAGTCTTGCCCCTGTCTATTGGAATGGAATAAAACCCCTGTCTACGAGAACGGTCAAAAGGTGATGGAAAAAAATTGATTCAGAATGCAAGGTATTTAACGTGCAGTTCAGTTTATTTTCTAGAACCGCCCAATCCTAATTATGGTCGCGGGGAGGCCAGCACCCATCCCAGCTGACTCCGGGCGAGGGCAGAGTGCACTCTGGACAGCTCACCAGGCCATCGCAGGGCGAAAACATGCTGACGGGTATGCAGTTACTCTTGTCGGAATTCAGCAATGGTCTTTAACACAATTTTACAGAGTAAATTTCTCCACTGTGAGATTAATAAAGCTGTATCTTATCTTATATAACTCTCACCATAGACAGCCAGAGACATGGCTGGCATTTAATAACCCAGTTAGCTGCACTGGGGGTACAGTAACAACCTTGCAGAGAGTGGGACTTGAATCCTTAACCTGAGGATAAGCGATCCAGCACCCTGGACCACTAGGCCACCTCTGCCCTTAACCTACAGTGGACAGATGATTATTTTATGTTAATGCAAAGGAAAGGCTGTTTGTCTCATCAATCGAGAGGCGGTGGAGGCATTCAGAGAATCCAATCTGCACCGACACCCTGAATCCCATTACACAGACCATTCTGATCGCTTCCAAGGCCAAATCCAAGCAGAAACCCCTTAACGCTACAAAGTGGACCGTTAGCGCAACAGAATGCATTTGTACTGTCAGCCCAGCAGAACCAGTCATCCGGTCAGGCAGCTTTCGGGTCGCTCACCTGATCGCAAGCAGTGGTGAAGCTTTCACTAGACAGTTTGGGAGAAACGTCTGAATGATGTCACGGAGGAGGCATGTCCAGAGAAGAATGCTCTATTTCATTCTTCTTCTTTTCCTTTCGGCTTTTCCCTTCAGGGGTCGCCACAGCGAATCATCTGCCTCCATCTCACCCTATCCTTTGAATCTTCTTCTCTAACACCAACGACCTTCATGTCCTCCTTCACCACATCCATGAATCATCTCTTTGGTCTTCCTCGAGGCCTTCTGCCTGGGTGTTCCAGCCTTAGCATCTTATTACCAATATACTCACTATCCCTCCTCTGTACATGTCCAAACCATCTCAATCTAGCCTCTCTGACTTTGTCTCCAAAAAATCTTATATGTGCTGTCCCTCTGATGTGCTCATTCCTAATCCTATCCATCCTTGTTACTCCCAAAGAGAACCTCAACATTTTCATCTCTGCTACCTCCAGCTTTGCCTCCTGTCTATTCCCCAGGGCCACCGGTTCTAAACCATACAACATCGTTGGCCTCAACGCCGTCTTGTACACTTTTCCTTTCATTCTTGCTGATACCCTCCTATCACACATCACACCGGACACTTTTCTCCAACCATTCCAACCTGCTTGCACAAGCTTCTTCACCTCTTTTCCACACTCTCCATTGCTCTGGATTGTTGAGCCTAAGTACTTAAAATCCTCCACCTTCCTTATCTCTGCTCCCTGTAACCTCACCGTTCCTCTTGGGTCCTTGTCATTCATGCACATGTATTCTGTCTTACTGAGGCTAATCTTCATTCCCCTCCTTTCCAGGGCATACCTCCACCTCTCTAGATTTTCCTGCACTTGTTCCCTGCTCTCACTGCAGATCACAATGTGTTCTGCAAACATCATAGTCCATGGGGAATCTTGCCTTACCTCGTCTGTCAAAGCCTGTCCATCACCATAGCAAACAAGAAGGGGCTGATAGCTGACCCTTGATTCAGTCTCACCTCCACCTTGAACTCGGACGGCACGGTGGCGTAGTGGTTAGCATGTCCGCCTCACAGCAAGAAGGCCCGGGTTCATTTCCCGGCCTGGGCGTTTCTGTGTGGAGTTTGCATGTTCTCCCCGTGCTTGTGTGGGTTTCCTCTGGGTGCTCCGGTTTCCTCCCACAATCCAAAAGACATGCACTGTAGGTTAATTGGCCGTTCTAAATTAGGGACTACAGATGGAAACTAGCTATTAAGATATAATCTGGTACAGTACATCTCTGTCTCTATGAGCTTAATGTTCCTGTACATTGTCCCTTAAATAAATAAAAAAAATAAATAAAACTCTTCTGTCACACTGACAGCACACCTCACCACTGTCTTACATCTCTCATACATGTCCTGCACCACTCTAACATACTTCTCTGCCACTCCAGACTTCCTCATGCAATACCACAGTTCTTCTCTCAGCACCCTGTCATATGCTTTTTCCACATCCACAAAGGCACAATGCAGCTCCGTCTGACCTTATCTGTACTTCTCCATTAACATCCTCAAGGCAAACACTGCATCTGTGGTGCTCTTTCTTGGCATGAAACCAAACTGTTGTTCACAAATGCTGACCTCTGCCCTTAGTCTAGCTTCCACTATTCTTTCCCATAACTTCATCGTATGGCTCATCAACTTTATCCCTCTGTAGTTGCCACAACTCTGTACGTCTCCCTTGTTCTTAAAAATGGGCACCAGCACACTTCTCCTCCATTCCTCTGCCATCCTCTCACTCTCTAAAACCTTGTTCAATGTTCTTGTCAGAAAATCTACTGCTACCTTTCCTCGACACTTCCATACCTCCATTGGTATGTCATCAGGACCAACTGCCTTTCCATTCTTCATCCTCTTCAATGCCCTCCTCACTTCACCCTTACTAATCATTGCTACTTCCTGGTCCTCAACAGTCACCTCTTCTACTCCTTGTTCTCTCTCATTTTCCTCATTCATCAGCTCTTCAAAGTACTCTTTCCATCTTCCCAGTAGACTTCCGTCATCAGTCAATACATTTCCCTCTCTGTCCTTTATCAATCGAACTTGCTGCACGTCCTTCCCATCTCGATTTCTCTGCTGTGCAAACCTGTATAAATCATTTTCTCCCTCTTTACTTTCCAACCGAGCATACAAGTCATCATACACGCTCTGTTTGGCCTTTGACACTGCTACCTTTGCCTTATGCTGTGTCTCCCTGTACTCCTGTTTACTCGCTTCGGTTTTCTCAATGTCTCACTTCTTCTTAGCTAACCTCTTCCTTTGTACATACTCCTGCACGTCCTTATTCCACCACCAAGTCTCCTTATCTACTTTTCTTCCAGATGACACACCAAGTATTCTCATACTTGTTTCCCTGATCACATTAGCTGTAGTTGTCCAGTCATCAAGAAGCACTTCCTGACCACCCAAAGCCCGTTTCAACTCCTCCTTGAAGACAACCCAACACTCTTACTTTTTCAGCTTCCACCACTTTGTCTTCTGCTCTGCCTTTGCCTTCTTCGCCTTCCTCACCATCAGCATCATCCTGCACACCACCATCCTATGCTGTTTGGCAACACTCTCACCCGCTACTACTTTGCAGTCATTGACTTCCTTTAAATTACATTGCCTGCACAAGATGTAGTCTACCTGTGTGCTCCTACCTCCACTTTTATAAGTCACCCTATGTATTTACCACAGCCATTTCCATCCTTTTTGCAAAATCTACCAACATCTGTCCTTCTGCGTTCCTGTCCTGGATACCAAACCTACCCATCACTTCCTCATCCCCCCTGTTTCCTGCATCAACATGTCCATTGAAGTCTGCCCCAATGACCACTTTTTCACCTCTGGGGGTACTCTGCATCACTTCATATAACTCACTCCAGAATCTCTCCTTCTCTTCTCTCTCACATCCTGCCTGTGGGGCATAAGCACTAACAACATTGAACATCACACCTTCAATTTCTAACTTGAGACTCATCACTCTGTCTGACACTCTTTTCACTTCTAGAACATTCCTGACATACTCCTCCTTCAAGATGACTCCGACTCCATTTCTCTTCCCATCCACACCATGAAAAAACAGCTTAAACCCTGCTTTTATGCTTCTAGCCTTGTTACCTTTCCACCTGGTCTCCTGAACACACAGTATGTCCACCTTCCTCCTCTGCATCATGTCAGCCAGCTCTCTACCTTTTCCTGCCATAGTTCCAACATTCAAAGTCCCTACTTTCAGTCCGAGACTCATGCCTTTCCTCTTCTCTCTCTGCCTACGGACACGCCTCCCGCCTCTCCTTCTTCAACGTCTTCGAGCAACAGTAGTCCAATTTCCATCAGTACCCTGTCGGTTGACAGCACTGATGGCGGTCGTTGTTAACCCAGGCCTCGGCCGATCCGGTATGTCATTCTTTCTTGTGATTCGCATATTTTATTTGGCATTTGTTTTATGCCGGATGCCCTTCCTGACACAACCCTCTGCATTTATCCGGGCTTGGGACCGGCGTGAGGGAGAGACACTGGTTTTTGCACCCCCCTCACGGCTGCATGCTCTCTTTCATTCAGTGTTATTTATTTCATTTATAGTGTTCTTTATTTCCTGACTTTTTTCTCCGGAAAGTGTCATTAATATTTGATTATGTGTGGCTTTCTGGAAAACAATAAATGTTTATTTCGGCTCCCGGCAATCTTCACACTTTTTCTGTTACAAACTGACTCCGCCCCCATCAGAGAACGGAAAAGTCATGTGGCCCTCGCAGGAAAAGGTTTAGGGAGCCCTGATGTACACACATAAATAAATAAATAAACACACATGCACACACTTCAAGCACACACACACACACACACACACACACACACACACACACACACACACACACACACAATGGTGGTGTGAAAAAAGGCAGAAATTTGATTCTCCAGTCTCGGGCTTTAGATTTCACAGCCACAGCCCAATGCACTCGTATGTCTGTCTGTCTGTCTTCCTTTCGGCTTTTTCCCTTTTACTCGGGAGTCGCCACAGCGAATCATCTGATTCGCACGTTTTGATTTGGCATAGGTTTTTACGTCGGATGCCCTTCCTGTCACAACCCTTTTTAGCAAGGGACAGAAACACGCTGACGACTTTGCAGCTACTCTTTACGAAAGTCAGCAATGGTTCTTTTACATGAATCTCTCACCATAGACAGTGAGAGACATGGCCCACCTTTGATAACCCAGTTAGATGCACTCATATATCAGTTTGAAAAAAAAAAATAGAGTGAGTAATTTATCGCCACTTAATGTCCATATATAAAATGAAGAGAGGGGAGAGAGAAAGAGGGAGAAAGGGAGAAAGAGAGAAAGAAAACAGAGGGGGAGGGGGAAGAAAGAGGGGGTAGAGACACGAGAGGGAGGGAAAGGGAGCAATAGAGAGATTGGGGAAGAGGGAGGGGAAATCGCAAGTAAATGTTGTGAATATAAGAAATCAGCTCAGGAAACAAACATTTCATAGATCTCGTCCACACTCCCCCCAATCCCCCTGCCTCTCTTTTCTCTCTCACATGTTTGTTTGCTGAGCTGATTTCTTATCTTCACAACATTTACTTGTGATTTCCTCATTCATACCTGACACCCCCCATTTCACTGGCGCGGAAGCAAAACTGTAGTCATCCTCCAATGTTCCTCAGTCGTTCCTCAGTCGTTCCTCAGTCATTCCACCATCTTCCGTGTCCTTCTGTACGATTCCGAAGGTATTCCTCCTCTTCTGTCAGTCCAAAATCTTCCATGAATGGGCTTTTGAACATGTTCAAAAGTTCGTTCATGGAAAATATTTCCGACAGTGTTCCCTCATGTTCCGCAGTCCTTTTGCAAACATTCCGTCCTTTACGCAAACGTTCCATGATCGTTCCTTTTATTCCGCAAGTCTTCCGTGAACATTCTGCAAACATTCCTCCTTCTTCCAGGTGGTCAAAAGCGGCCACAGAATCCCCATGGAATACTCATGGAAGTTTTGAGGAATGCATGCGAAATGGTTGCGAATAACTCAGAAGACTTGCGGAACACTCAAGGAAGTCACTCCCACTGTAAATTATTCCAGTTCTTCTTCTTCTTCTTTTTCCTTTCGGCTTTTCCTTCGGGGGCCACCACAGCAAATCATCTGCCTCCATCTCACCCTGTCCTCTGCATCTTCTTCTTTTACACCAACTACCTTCATGTCCTCCTTCACAACATCCATAAATCTCTTCTTTGGTCTTCCCCTCGGTCTTCTGCCTGGTAGTTCCAACCTCAGCATCCTACTACCAATATACTCAATATCCCTCCTCTGTACATGTCCAAGCCATCTCAATCCAGTCTCTCTGACTTTGTCTCCAAAACGTCTTATATGTGCTGACCCTCTGATGTACTCATTCCTGATCCTATCCATCCTCCAGAAATAGAGAAGGAGTCATCTTTAAGGAGGAGTTTGTCAGGAATGTTCTCGAAGTGAAAGGAGTGTCAGACAGAGTAATGAGTCTCAAGTTAGAAATTGAAGGCGTGATGTTCAATGCTGTTAGTGCGTATGCCCCACAGGCAGGATGTGAGCGAGAAGAAAATGAGAGATTCTGGTGTGAGTTAGATGAAGTGATGCAGAATACCCCCAGAGGTGAAAGAGTGGTCATTGGGGCAGACTTCAATGGACATGTTGTTGCAGGAAACAGAGGGGACGAGGAAGTGATGGGCAGGTTTGGTATCCAGAACAGGAATGCAGAAGGACAGATGTTGGTAGATTTTGCAAAAAGGTTGGAAATGGCTGTGGTAAATACTTTCTTCCAGAAGAGAGAGGAGCATAGGGTGACTTATAAAAGCGGAGGTAGGAGCACACAGGGAGACTACATTTTGTGTCGGCAATGTAATTTGAAGGAAGTCAGTGACTTCAAAGTAGTAGCGGGTGAGAGAGTAGCCAAACAGCATATGATGGTGGTGTGCAGGATGATGCTGATGGTGAAGAAGGTGAAGAAGGCAAAGGCAGAGCAGAAGACAAAGTGGTAGAAGCTAAAAAAGGAAGAGTGCAGTGTTGTCTTCAAGGAGGAGTTGAAACAGGCTTTGCGTGGTCAGCAAGTGCTTTCAGATGACTGGGCAACTCCAACTAATTTGGAAGACAGGGAGGAGAATACTTGGTTTGTCATCTGGAAGGAGAGTAGATAAGGAGACTTGGTGGTGGAATAAGGAAGTGCAGGAGTGTGTACAAAAGAAGAGGCTAGCTAAGAAGAAGTGGGACAGAGAGAAGACTGAGGAGAGTAAACAGGAGTAGAGGGAGACACAGTGTAAGGCGAAGGTAGCGGTGTCAAAGGCAAATATGATGTATGATGACTTGTATGCTCGGTTGGAATGTAAAGAGGGAGAAAATGATTTATACAGGTTTGCACAGCAGAGAAATAGAGATGGGAAAGACGTGCAGCAAGTGAAAGTGAATAAGGAAAGACAGGGAAATGTATTGACTGATGACAGAAGTGTACTGGGAAGATGGAAAGAGTACTTTGAAGAGATGATGAATGAGGAAAATGAGAGAGAAAAAAGATTAGAAGAGGTGACTGTTGAGGACCAGGAAGTAGCAAAGTAAGCAAAGTAATGGTGAAGTGAGGAGGGCATTGAAGAGGATGAAGAGTGGAAAGGCAGTTGGTCCTGGTGAAAAACCGGGGGAGGTATGGAAGTGTCTAGAAGAGGTAGAAGTAGATTTCCTGACAAGAATATTCAACAAGGTTTAAGAGAGTGAGAGGATGCCAGAGGAATGGAGGAGAAGTGTGCTGGTGCCCATTTTTAAGAACAAGGAATATCTGCAGAGTTGTGGCAACTACAGAGGGATAAAGTTGATGAGCCATACGATGAAGTTATGGGAAAGAATAGTGGAAGCTAGAATAATGGCAGAGGTCAGCATTTGTTAACAACATTTTGGTTTCATGCCAAGAAAGAGCACGACAGATGCAGTGTTTGCCTTGAGGATGTTAATAGAGAGGTACAGAGAAGGTCAGATGGAGCTGCATTGTGCCTTTGTGGATCTGGAGAAAGCATATGACAGGGTGCCAAGAGAGGAACTGTGGTATTGTATAAGGAGGTCTGGAGTGGCAGAGAAGTATGTTAGAGTGGTGCAGGACATGTATAAAGAGATGTAAGACAGTGGTGAGGTGTGCTGTCGGTGTGACAGAAGAGTTCAAGGTGGAGGTGGGACTGCATCAAGGGTCAGCTCTCAGCCCTTTCTTGTTTGCCATGGTGATGGACAGGCTGATAGATGAGGTTAGACAAGATTCGCCATGGACTATGATGTTTGCAGATGACATTGTGTTCTGCAGTGAGAGCAGAGAACAAGTGCAGGAAAATCTAGAGGTGGAGGTATGCCCTGGAAAGGAGGGGAATTAAGGTTAGCCTCAGTAAGACAGAATACATATGTATGAATGACAAGGACCCAACAGGAATGGTGAGGTTACAGGGAGCAGAGATAAGGGAGGTGGAGGATTTTAAGTACTTAGGCTCAACAATCCAGACCAATGGAGGGTGTGGAAAAGAGGTGAAGAAGCGTGTGCAGGCTGGTTGGAATGGTTGGAGAAAAGTGTCCGGTGTGATATGTGATAGGAAGGTAGAATGAAAGGAAAAGTGTACAAGACGGTATTGAGGCCAGCGATGTTGTATGTTTTAGAAACCCGTGGCCCTAGGGAAAAGACAGGAGGCAGAGCTGGAGGTCACAGAGATGAAAATGTTGAGGTTCTCTTTGGGAGTAACGAGAATGGATAGGATCAGGATTGAGTATATCAGAGGGACAGCACATGTAAGACGTTTTGGAGACAAAGTCAGAGAGGCTAGATTGAGATGGTTTGGACATGTACAGAGAAGGGATAGTAAGTATATTGGTAGTAGGATGCTGAGGTTAGAACTACTAGGCATATATATATATATATATATATAACACAAAAATAAAAGGACAGGACAAAGACTTTCTATTGAAACTCCATTTATCACTACAGATCTGTTTCGAGGGGTGGTGAAACCAGCCTCTCTCTTCAGGTGATTATAGAAGAATTCTTCTATAATCACCTGAAGAGAGAGGCTGGTTTCACCACCCTAAACAGATCTGTAGTGATAAATGGAGTTTCAATAGAAAGTCTTTGTCCTGTCCTTTATTTTGTTTTATTTGCTCTACCAAAAAAGTATTGAGCACTCTCCTACGGAAGGATCTACTCAGAAAATCCTCTATATATATATATATATATATATATATATATATATATATATAAAACTCAACTGGGAACAAGGAGGGGCACGTTCAGTCTGTTGTTCATGGCGTCATTATGTCAGCATACTACGTAGGTACATCTAAACTCAAAATTTGACCTTTTTTTTTTGTGTGGACAAAACGGCACCAAATAATGCCACAACTGATTCATGCATGTGCAAAGTTGTTGAAGCAATACGTGCAGAAACAATGCCCTGAACCCCTTGCCAGACCATCCCACAACAATCACACAACCATTTACACTCACACAAAGCCAAACAGCCAATTTTGAATGTTTTTGGACTGTAAGAGGAAACCAGGGTGCCTGGAGGAAACCCACACAAGCACGGGGAGAACATACAAACTACACACAGAAACAAATGAGGAGGGAATCAAACCCATGGCTTTTTTGCTGACATTCGGCTGTTCTAGTGTCATGCATGATGATGATGATGATGAATATTATTATTATTATCATTATTATTATTATCATTATTATTATTATTATTATTATTATTATTATTATTATTACTTCTACTACTACTACTACTACTACTAATAATAATAATAATAATAATCATAAACTTTTACATTTATTATTATTATTATTAGAAATTCTAGATATCAGTGCTAAGACTCTCTGGTTTAATAATTACATGAATATGTGTATTTTTTCATTTGAATATAGAAATGGGTTGGATCCGTATGTCTTGATACAAATGCATTAATTTTATGAGGCATTTACAAAATACTGTGTATGCTCTGATGTTAAGTTACAGAATCTGTGGTTGTTAATGTTTTCCAAGCCATATTTCTTCAATCTCTAATCTGGGATATTTTTTTATAATAACCCCATTACAAATTAATTGAATAACCGTGCTAAAAATATTTTGTGGAAATTTGACTCCATTTCATAAATAGTTGTAATTTTAAATTTCCCACCATCAGTGCTTCAACTTAGTTTTGAGGCATTTTAAAGCGAGCACAAGGATTTCAGAATATGCATTCTTAAGACTTTCATGCTTGTTTTTTTTTTAACATTCTATTGCTTGAATCCATATTACAGATGGGGACAGAGAGGTAAGGAAATCCTTGACCCATTTGTGAATAAAAAAATATAGATTCAGGTTTTTTACATGATACAACTCTCTCTATCTCACACACACACACACACACACACACGCACACACACACACACACACACACACACACACACACACACACACACTTATGCATACCTAAAGTACAAGCAATAAAAATATACCAGATTCAAAAGGGCAATACTGTAATTCTACTGGTGTCAATGCATATTAACATCATGTAAAGCTTGGATTTCTCAATAAAGGGTGGATGGAACATAAACCATTTCACATAAAAATTATTCCGGTTATATTTACTGAAATACCTGTGATGCTCAATGGTCTAACGTTTTGATAGAAAATGCTTAAACATTTTCAAACTGATCTTACAATCATCCAGTTTACACTTGTAAATAAAACATTTGACAAATAGCAGAATCAAATCAAATACCCCATCTGTAAGAAAATAGCTACTTTGTAAGAGCAGATAGATGAGAAATCACAAGGTACTTTTGATCGGGAGGAGGAGTTGATTCCGCAAGGGTGAATAAAACAGTTAACTATTCTCCGTCAGATCTGAATGTCAATTGGGATAGAGAAAGTTTGTGTGGTGCTCAGAAAGAGGATGAATCGTTGCAATGTATTTTGTCTCAAATGCATGCAGGTAGTGAAGATCGCAAATTCTACTTGTACAAAGATATCTTGATGAGATGTACTGTACCCCACAAAAAGAGTTGGAAGATGTGTTTAGGGAGCAGGTAGTTGTACCTAAACTTTACAGAGAACAATTATTCAGTTTGGCACACAAAGACTTGTTTGCTGGTCATTTGGGTAGGACTAAAACTTATGAACGTCTTTGATCAGATTTTCATTGGCCGGGCATGTACAAAGATGTTGAGAAATACTGCAGTACTTGTCACATTTGTCAGCTGGTAGGTAAACTCAATCAGGTGATTCCTCCTGCCCCTTTGAAAGTTATTCCTACAGTAGGCGAGGCTTTCTCTAGGGTGCTAGTAGACAGAGTGGGACCTCTACCGAGGACTTCACAAAGTCATCAATACATACTGACCATTATGTGTGCTACTATTAGATTTCCAGAGGCTATTTCTTTACGTAAAGTCACAGCTAGAGTAGTTTTGAAAGCTTTTATCAAATCACATTGACTAGTATACCAGAGGAAATACAATCAAATCAGGGAAGCAATTTCATATCTAAGATCTTTCGGCCAACCATGGACATACTTGGAGTTCATCAGATGACTTCTAGTGCTTATCACCCAGAGTCTCAGGGTGCTCTAGTGCGCTTTCACCAGAGTCTGAAGAGCATGCAGAGGTGTTTCTGTCTTGAACATGAGAAAGACTGGGATGAGGGTTTACCCATTGTTCTTTTTGCAGCAAAAGAGGCTAAGCAGGAGTCATTAGGTTTCTCACCCTTTAAACTCATGTTCGGTCACACCCCCAAAGGTCCCCTTAAGCTTGTTAAACAAAAGTGGTTAGAGGATGAGTCGCATGAAAACTTGTTAGGTGATGTGGCTAAAATTAAAGACAGACTTTAGCAGGCTACCAATCTAGCTAAGGCTCACCTGAATGAATCCAAATCCAAAGCTAAGGAGTGTCATAATAGGAAAGCTAAAGATAGGCAATTCCAACCTGGAGATAAGGTTCTGCTGGACTTACCTATCCCAAAATCCTCTCTTCAGGCTCGGTTTTTCGTCCCTTATACTGTCAAACATAGGGTTAGTGACATAGGGTATGTTATTGAAACACCCGACAGGTGTAAAGGGAAAAGACTATGTCATGACAATCTTTTGAAAGCATATTGTCCTAGGGAGACAACTCCAGTGGCTTCCATTCAGACAGAGGCAGATCTGTCTGAACCCTGTCTCAAACGGAAGAACAGTGAAGTACTGGAAGACCTAAGTGCTCACCGTGGTCACCTCACATCTCAACAGCGCCTCGGGGTCTAGCAATGTATACAAGAACATGTGCCAGTATTCACAGACAAGCCCGGTGTTACCGACCTTATGTGCCTGTATGTCGACATGGGCAACGCTTCCTCATCAAGCAGCACCCCTGTCGTCTCAATCCCTTTAAGAGGGCCGCGCTCAAGAAAGAGATCGATGTCATGCTGGAGATGGGCGTTATTGAGCCAAGTGATAGTGACTGAAGTTCACCCTGCATCATGGTACCCAAGCCAGGAAATCAGTTCCAGATATGCTCAGATCTAAGGAAGGTGAATCAGCTAATCAAGGGTGACAGTTACCCTATGCCACGCATAGATGACTGTATAGACAGCATTGGATGTGCCAAGTACCTAACCAAGATGGATCTTTTGAAAGGCTACTACCAGATACCCTTATGAACCGTTCTGACTATCGCCACCCCCAATGGACTACATTAGTACTGGGTGAAGCCATTTGGATTAAAGACTGCAGCAGCTGCGTTCCAGCAGCTAATAAACCTGGTACTGGCCAGCGTTCCAGGTGCTTCGATCTACTTTGACAACATCGTCTTACATTTGGACACCTGGGAACAGCACATGAACACCATGCTTGACCGGTTGGAGAAGGCACATTTGACTGTGAACCTGGATAAGTGTAAGTTTGGCCATGCAAAGGTCAATTCCCTAGGACACGCGGTAGGAGAAGGGCTAGTTGCTCCAAATGACGGCAAAGTCTCTGCAATTTTGGAGATGCCGAATCCTACAACCAAGAGAGAAGTTCGATGTTTCCTCGGCATGGTAGAATACTACAGGAAATTCTGTCCCAACTTCGCTTCTGTGGCTGCCCCACTAACAGCCCTAATCAAGAAGAGGACAAGATTCAGCTGGACGAACAACTGAAGCAAGGCAGTGTTGACATTAAAGTCAATGTTGTGTGACCGCCCCATTCTGGCAGGACCTTGATTTGATCGTCCTTTCAAGCAGGCGGTTGATGCCAGTAACTACGGCTGTGGTACAGTGTTGTTCCAGGAAGACGATGCTAGACTGGACCACCCCGTCAGCTACTTTTCCCGGAAGTTCAACTGTCATTGGATTAACTATTCAACTGTAGAGAAGGAAGAGCTTGGTCTAGTCTTGGCCCTGCAACACTTGATTTAGGTGGGTTGAGTACCGTTTACTGCCATTTTGAACCAGGTGTTGAGCAGTCTAGGCTGTTATTTTTTTCTATATCTCTTATTAATGGAATGCGTGAAATCCTACTTTGGAATTATAATAATCCTTAGAGGTGAATTCATTTGTGCAAGATTTAGTACGGTAGATAAGAGACATCTATTCGTGTGTTGTTGTCCTTAGAAATTCTTGAGATATGTTAGATTGTCACTTGTGAGGTCTTAGGTGCCATTCCATGTGTCAAAAGTTTTGATCCATTTTGTGTGACTCGTCTGTTTAACTCCAGAAACTGTACTCGACCTCGGGGTCTCTTCCCGGTTGGACATGCCCGAAACACCACACCAGGGAGGCGTCCGGGGGGCATTCTGACCAGATGCCCGAGCCACCTCAACTGGCCCCTCTCAATGCAGAGGAGCAGCGGATCAACTCCGAGCTCACCTTATCTCTAAGGGAGAACCCCGCCACCCGGCGAAGGAAGCTCATTTCAGCTGCTTTTATCCGTGATCTTGTTCTTTCGGTCATTACCCAAACCTCGTGACCGTAGGTGAGGGTTGGAACGTAGATCAACTGGTAAATTGAGAGCTTCGCCTTGCGGCTCAGCTCCTTCTTCACCACGATGGACCGGTACAGGCACCGCTTAACAGCAGAGGCTGCAGCGATCCGTCTGTCGATCTCTCGCTCCATATTTCCCTCACTCGTAAACAACACCCCAAGATACTTAAACTCCTCCACTTGGGGCAGGACCTCATTCCCGACCCGAAAGGTGCATTCCACCATTGTCCGACTGAGATCCATGACTTCGGACTTGGAGGTACTGATCTTCATCCCGGCTGCGAATCGTTCCATTGAGAGCTGGAGGGCCCGACTTGATGAAGCCAAAAGGACAACATCATCCGCAAAAAAGCAGAGACGATATCCGATGGCCACCAAACCAGAACCCCTCATCACCTCGACTGCGCCTAGAAATTCTGTCCATAAAAATTATGAACAGAATCGGTGACAAAGGACAGCCTTGGCGGACTCCAACTCCCACTGGAAACGAATCCGACCTGCTGTTACCAATACGGACCAAACTCTGGCTCCGGTGATACAGCGACTGAATAACTCAGCAACGGATCCGGAACGCCGTACTCTCAGAGCATGCCCCACAAGATCTTTCGAGGGACACGGTCGAAAGCCTTCTCCAAATCCACAAAGCACATGTGGACAGATTGGGCAAACTCCCATGCCCCCTCCAGAATCCTGTGGAGCGTATAGAGTTGGTCAAGAGTACTGTGGCCAGGACGAAAACCACATTGTTCCTCCTGAATCCGAGGTTCAACTATCGGTCGGATCCTCCTCTCTAGTACCCCTGCATAGACTTTCCCAGGGAGGCTGAGGAGTGTAATTCCCCGATAATTGGAAAACACCCTCCGGTCCCCCTTCTTAAAAATTGGGACCACCACCCCAGTTTGCCAATCCAGAGGTACAGCCCCTGATGACCACGCAATGTTGCAGAGACGTGTCAACCAAGGCAGTCCGACAACATCCAGAGCCCTGAGATATTCCGGGCGGATCTCGTCCAACCTCGGAGCTCGACCACCGAGGAGCTTTTTGACAACCTCAGTGACCTCCACTCCAGTGATGGGCGGACCCTCACCAGGACCCCTAGGGTCTTCCTCTTCCACGGAGGGCATGTTGGTGGGATTGAGGAGGTCCTCAAAGTATTCCCTCCACCTCTCAACAACATCCCCAGTCAAGGTAAGCAGCTCCCCACCTCCAGTGTTTGTGAAGAACTGCTTCCCCCTCCTGAGGGGGATTACCGCCACGACAAGCACCGACGACCTTACGGCCACAGCTATGGGCTGCCGCCTCAGCAATGGAGGCACGAAACATGGCCCATTCGGATTCCATGTCCCCTGCCTCCTTCGGAACATGGTTGTAGTTCTGCCGGAGGTGGGAGTTAAAGGCCTCTCGGACAGGGGACTCCGCCAAACGTTCCCAGCAGACCCTGATTACACACTTGGGCCTGCCAGGTCTGGAAGGCAACCTCCCACACCACCGAAGCCAACTCACCACCAGGTAGTGATCGGTCGACAGCTCAGCTCCTCTCTTCACCCGAGTGTCCAGAACATATGGTCGCAAGTCCAATGACACGACTACAAAGTCAATCATCGAACTGCGACCTAGGGTGTCCTGGTGCCAAGTGCACTTATGGACACCCTTATGTTCGAACATGGTGTTCGTGATAGACAAACTATGACGAGCACAGAAGTCCAACAATGAAACACCATTCGGATTCAGACTGGAGAGGCCGTACCTACCGATCCCACCCTTCCAGATCACAATATCATTGCCCACATGGGCGTTGAAGTCTCCCAAGACAACGTGCGAGTCTCCCGAGGGAGCGTTCTACAACACCCCCCCACAAAGACTCCAAAAAGGGTGGGCACTCTGAACTGTCATTTGGTGCATAAGCACAAATGACAGTCAGGACCCGTCCCCCCACCCGAAGACGGAGGGAAGCTACCCTTTCGTCAACTGGGGAGAACCCCAACATTTGGGCACCGAGACGGGGGGCAACAAGAATACCCACACCGGCTCGCCGCCTCGCCCCATGAGCGACTCCAGAATAGAAGGTCCAGCCTCTTTTGAGATGGATGGTTCCAGAGCCCAAGCTATGCGTTGAGGTGAGCCCGACTATATCTAGTCGGTATCTCTCCACCTCACGCACCAAATCAGGCTCCTTTTTCGCCAGAGAGGTGACATTCCATGTCCCAAGGGTCAGAGTAAGTAGCCGAGGATCGGTCCGACAGAACCCATGCCTTTGGTTGCCACCCAACTCACACTGCACCCGACCCCTAAAACTCCTCCCATGGGTGGTGGGTCCATGGGAGGGCGGACCCATGTCTCCTTTGTGGGCTCGGCCCGGCAAGGCTCCATGGGCATAAGCCCTACCACCAGGCGCTCGCCTTCGAGCCCGTCCCCAGGGCCTGGCTCCAGGAGGGAACCCCGGTGACCCGCGTCCGGGCAAGGGAGACTGCCATTTACAGTATTTTATTCTATAAAATTTGAATAAATTCACCCATTTCAGTGGCAATAACTACTGCTGTATGTGGAATTTACTGTAAACTACTGTACAAAGATATATACAGTACAATTTATCTTATGATGAATTACTGACAGCGGGAGTTGGCAGTAATTTACTGTAATATTTATGATTATCTTTTCTAGTGTACAAACTGAATCTGATGCTCTTCTTCTTCTTCTTTTCCTTTCGGCTTTTCCCTTCAGGGGTCGCCACAGCAAATCATCTGCCTCCATCTCACCCTATCCTTTGCATCTTCTTCTCTTACACCAACAAGCTTCATGTCCTCCTTCACCACATCCATGAATCATCTCTTTGGTCTTCCTCTTGGCCTTCTGCCTGGTAGTTCCAGCCTCAGCATCCTATTACCAATATACTCACTGTCACTCTGTACATGTCCCAACCATCTCAATCTAGCCTCTCTGACTTTGTCTCCACAACATCTTACATGTGCTGTCCCTCTGATGTGCTCATTCCTAATTCTATCCATCCTTGTTACTCCCAAAGAGAACCTCAACATTTTCATCTCTGCTACCTCCAGCTCTGCCTCCTGTCTTTTCCCCAGGGCCACTGTTTCCAAACCATACAACATCGTTGGCCTCAACACCGTCTTGTACACTTTTCCCTTCATTCTTGCCAATACTCTCCTATCACACATCACACCGGACACTTTTCTCCATCCATTCCAACCTGCCTGCATGCGCTTCTTCACCTCTTTTCCACACTCTCCATTGCTCTGGATTGTTGAGCTTAAGTATTTAAAATCCTCCACCTTTCTTATCTCTGCTCCCTGTAACCTCACCGTTCCTCTTGGGTCCTTGTCATTCATGCACATGTATTCTTTCTTACTGAGGCTAATCTTCATTTCCCTCCTTTTCAGGGCATACCTCCACCTCTCTAGATTTTCCTGCACTTGTTCCCTGCTCTCACTACAGATCACAATGTCATCTGCAAACATCATAGTCCATGGGGAATCTTGTCTAACCTCATCTGTCAGCCTGTCCATCACCATAGCAAACAAGAAGGGGCTGAGAGCTGACCCTTGATGCAGTCCCACCTCCACCTTGAACTCTTCTGTCACACCGACAGCACACTTCACCACCGTCTTACATCTCTCATACATGTCCTGCACCACTCTAACATACTTCTCTGCCACTCCAGACTTCCTCATGCAATACCACAGCTCTTCTCTCGGCACCCTGTCATATGCTTTCTCCAGATCCACAAAGGAACAATGCAGCTCCATCTGACCTTCTCTGTACTTCTCCATTAACATCCTCAAGGCAAACACTGCATTATGGTGCTCTTTCTTGGCATGAAACCAAACTGTTGTTCACAAATGCTGACCTCTGCCCTTAGTCTAGCTTCCATTATTCTTTCCCATAACTTCATTGTATGGCTCATCAACTTTATCCCTCTGTAGTTGCCACAACTCTGCATGTCTCCCTTGTTCTTAAAAATGGGCACCAGCACAGTTCTCCTCCATTCCTCTGCCATCCTCTCACTCTCTAAGACCTTGTTGAATATTCTTGTCAGAAACTCTACTGCTACCTCTCCTCGACACTTCCATACCTCCACCGGTATGTCATCAGGACCAACTGCCTTTTCATTCTTCATCCTCTTCAATGCCCTCCTCACTTCACCTTTACTAATCTTTGCTACTTTCTGGTCCTCAAGAGTCACCTCTTCCACTCTTTTTTCTCTCTCATTTTCCTCATTCATCAGCTCTTCAAAGTACTCTTTCCATCTTCCCAGCACACTTCTGTCATCAGTCAATACATTTCCCTCTCTGTCCTTAATCACTCTAACTTGCTGCACGTCCTTCCCATCTCTATTTCTCTGCTGTGTCAACCTGTATAAATCATTTTCTCCCTCTTTACTTTCCAACCAAGCATACAAGTCATGTGCATACATGTGCATAAAATCTGATGCTCTTCTATTTGTAAACAAAAAGTCATTATCACATCTAATATTGCATTTTTTAATGTATTGCTGTTTTCTGTGATTGATACAATTTTTATGGATGGATCTTTAATATCATGCCATTATTTATGTAAATATAGGCACCTTTGTTGTACAGCACTCCTTTACATGTGCTGAGAACTTGCGCACAGTCGTAGTTTATTTATTTAAACATGTACTAAGGTGGCCCCGGAACTTTCTTTTACAATTTGAGATCTGAATTTGAGAAATATTGAAAAACCCCATTTTATTATTAGTGATTTAAACCATGTCTTCTTCTTTTCCTTTCGGCTTTTCCCTTCAGGGGTCGCCACAGCAAATCATCTGCCTCCATCTCACCCTATCCTTTGCATCTTCTTCTCTTACACCAACGACCTTCATGTCCTCCATGTGCAAACTAATAATTATTATTTTTTTTTTATTTTTAAATAAAAATATATTCATCAGAACAAATATATTATAACACCATATTTATATATATATATATATATATATATATATATATATATATATATATATATATATATAGATAGATAGATATATATAGATATATATATATATAATTTTTATTTGTATTATTATTTTATTTGTATTTTTAATATATATTTTTAAAAATTTAAAAAATGAAAATGTGAAAAATGAAACTGGGGCAGTGGTGGTAAGGTGCTGAATTCATGACCCCAACGTTGGGGGTTCAAGCCCCACTGTCAACAGTTGTCACTGCCCCCCCCCCCCAAGTGCGGCCAGCTGGGTTATCAAAGCCCGCCATGTCTCTCACTGTCTGTGGTGAGAGGTTCATGTCAAAGAAACATTGCTGACTTTCATAAAGAGGAGCTGCATAGCCATCAGTGTGTTTCTTCCCTGCGATGGCCTGGCGAGCCATCCAGGGTGTACTCTGCCCTCGCTCAGAGCCGGTTGAGATGGACAAATGCCTCCCCGCAGCCTTAAATAGGATTAAGCGGTTCAGAAAATGAATGGATGAAATTAAAAACTTTTTCATGCACTCAGATCAGCAACACACATGACATGATTGAAAAAGATCTATTTTGAAATGTATATCTTACGGTTTGACCCAGAATGCTACATCTTAAATGGCTGTAATTTTTTAAATTTTCATTTTATTTAAAATATTTTTATTGAGAGGTTAAGAAGTTAATCATAAAATCATAAACATCCCTTTTTGTTGCAATTTTAATCTCTAACAATGTGTGCGTGTGTTTATATTAATCTAAAATATACCTCATTACTTTCTACTTTAGTTCCTACAGGGATACAAAGCAAACCTGATCATGAGGACAATTCTTCTTCTTCTTGTTCTTATTATTATTATTATTATTATTATTTAATATGAGTCTTACTTTACCTGTAGTTTTTCACTTTTTCTGTGATTCAGTGTGATGAAGATCATGATGCAGAGAAGGAGCACATTCATGGTACCGAACATCACACTTAACACAATGAAAACCCTGGACGAGGTACAACCTTGGAGAAAAATATGTTGATAGTTGAACCTCTCCGCTGTCGTATCTTCATTCAAAAATTTGCAGAAGTGATTGTGAGACTGTGATCAACAAACCTGTAGCTTTTTCATCAGAAGGTGCTTTATTTTCCCCTGAAAATAAACATTATTTTACAACCTGTCGTCTCAGTCGAGTTGATCTGAAACTATTTGATATAAATGTACCTTTTACTTGTATAAAGGTCGAGTTCTCCGTAGCCGCAGTAATAGAGTCCAGTATCAGAGATGTTTACTGCAGTGATGGTGAGAGTCGAGTTCTTGTCCTAAACAGACATCACTATTCTCTCAGTCTCATTAAAGAAGAAACAGGGTTCTGATGGAGTTGATGTCCGAAACGTTTCACATCCAACAAGAAGTGGAACTGAACCACATATGTGTTTATACCAGAAGATGTAACCTGTAGCAGCCAGAAGATTTTCACACCAAATACTGACTTCATCTCCAACTTCTGCTTCCAACATTAAAGTACTCAGAGTCTCTGAGAGAAAACCTGCGACACACACACACACACACACACATATATATATATATATATATATATATATATATATATATATATATATACATATATATATATATATATATACATATATATATATATATATATATACATATATATATATATATATATACATATATATACATATATATACATATATATACATATATATATACATATATATATATATATATATATATATATATATATATATATATATATATATATATATATATATAATATATATAATCTAAGGATATATAAAAATAAGATAAGAGTCATTCATTTTCTGATTACTTTGTGAAAACCTTGTACTTATGTTTCTTTTATATATTAATTAAAATTTCTAAAGTGTCATTTGCTATTGGTTTCCATAATTGGGACCTAAGCCCATCTGTCTGTACGATCCTACCATTGTGAGCGTGACAGTATGTGTGTGTGTGTGTATGTATATATAATCTATGTACTGTACCTATAATTGGATATTGGACTGTCATTTTTTTAATTCTTCTATAATCTTCTTCTATAATCACCTGAAGAGAGAGGATGGTTTCACCACCCTTCGAAACAGATCTGTAGTGATAAATGGAGTTTCACTTGAAAGTCTTTGTCTTGTCCTTTTATTTTTATTGTTATTTGCTCTACCAAAAAGTATTGAGCACTCTCCTACAGAAGGATCTACTCAGAAAATGTCTTCATACATACATACCTCTGCCAAATCAAATGTGCGAATCAGATGATTCGCTGTGGCGATTCCCAAGTAAAAAGGGAAAAAGCCGAAAGGAAGACAGACATACATACATACACAGTATAGCGGTAGCTTGGTGGTAAGGTCGGCTGGCTGGATCACTGGTCCTAAGGTTGGGGGTTCAAGTCCCACTCTCAACAGGTTGCCACTGTCTCCTCAGTGCACGAACTGGGTTATCAAAGGCCGGCCATGTCCCTCACTGTCTATGGAGTGAGGTTCGTGTAAAAGAACCATTGCTGACTTTCGTATAAAGAGTAGCTGCATCGCCGTCAGCGGGCTTCTGATGGCGATGTGTGGAGTTGCGACCCCATTGCTTCTATCTTTGCATTGTAAGTGTGGAAAATACAACAAAATCAAAATCCTATTAGCAAATAAATCCTAGAGCAAAAGCCAGGCATGTGTGTTTGTGTATATGTATATATATATATATATATATATATATATATATATATATATATATATATATATATCCACACACAGAAATTTCAATCGCAAATAATTTATTCAACAATATTTAAGATTGTTATCACTTATCCATGACGCAGAGAAACACCATCAGAATTTTAAACTGATTCATTTTTTATCAGCTGAGAAACAAAGAGCTAATATCTCATGTAAACGTAACACTGCTTTATCTGTATGTAGAGGGCGTGGCTATTATTGCAGACTACGTCACTTCAAAAAAGCTCACAGAAAAGAGATGTTAGAACTCAGATCTCATTATAGTTTCTCACAGTCACTCCCACTTCTCAGCTTTATCTCTCTGCAAACACCCCCCACCCACACACACACACACACACAGAGCAGTGGGCTGCCACACACATTGGGGGCATCCGGGGAGCAGTTTGGGGTTTGGTGCCTTGCTCAAGGGCACTCCAGTCATGAATGAATTAATAATATAATAATTAATGACAGACATAGTTTATTTCATGGCTTCATGAAACTGAAATGCTCAGTTATTAAAAAAATGGTTGTGTCTATCATTTATCTGATACATGAGTGAGATAAAAATGTAAATATGAGAAGAGAGATCAACGTTTCAGATTTTATTTACTGGTGCATCTGGATATATTCAAAAACATTTAAACAAACAGGTTTTTAACAGAACACTAGTCCCTAGTGAACTAAAGTCTTGGCACAAAATGTTACATTTTTTATGATAAATTTGATGAATTTATAGTAAAAAATCAATGTTGTCTACAATAACTGCATTGAGACTACGAGACAGACCCTAGACTTCTTTCATCATTAGTTATACCTTCCCAGGACTTTAACACATGTCGATAACTGTTTTACTTGGGAGTGGCACAGTACCCACCTCATAGCAAGTATGTCCCGGGTCAGAGTTCCGAGCTTGGAGAGGGTGCTTATGGGGGTTTCTTCCGGATCCTCCAGTTTTCTCCCACACTCCAAAGAAATGCACATGAGGACACCTGGCTGTGAGTGTGAATGGATGTGTGAGTGCTGGCCCTGTAATGGTCTGGTTAGTTAGTAAAGGGTACAGGGAACCCTTGCTAATTCGCGCTTCAATTCATGCGGCTTCAGTGCATCCGTTTTTTTTTTAAATAAATATTCATTGAATTAAAAAAATAAGGAAATTAAGGAAGAATAGGGGAAAAGATTAAAGAAAATGCCGTAAAACATGGCCAATTCTGAAAAAAAAAACCAAAAAAAAAAACAAAACACGAACAAACACAAAATAAAAAAAAAAAACCCAAAACCTCCTATCAAAACTACTTACATTTTTATGTGAGGTGCATCTTCGTGCATGCAGATCAATGTGTATGTGGATGTGTGTATGTGTATTTATATTTTATTTATATCTTATGCAGTCATAGCATTAAATATGTATTCATTGATATTATGTACACATATACATGTACGTATATGTCAGTCGGGGAGGGGGTTGATCCTACTTCGTGAAGTTCGGTGGTTGGGGGGGGGGTCTCGGTGCCAATTAATCATGGAAAGTGAGGGATCCCTGTACCCTGCTGTCACATAATATCTATGCTAGGCTTGGTTAATTGGTTGTTCCAAATTGTCCCGAGGTGTGAGTGAGTGATTGTTGTTACAATGAATTGGCAACCTGTTCGAGTGTTGGCAGAAATAGGCTCCAGCCTATTCATGACCCTAGTAGAATTAAGCAGTTCAACAAGAGAATGAATGTTTGGTTTCTTCCCATAGTCTTTGAGAAGGGGAAATTTATGTTCATATGGATAAAGATTTGGTTATAATTTGTTCATATTTACAACTATGATCCTGAGCAGATCCCTTACATCTCCATACTTTGGCCACTCCATCATGTTGGTAGAGGTTCATCTTTGACTCAATTCATAAAACTGTTGCCGCTCATCTGATCCTGAATGATTTGCATCTCACAGAATGGCCCTTATATTGCTGTTCTCCAAGTTTCCTTCCAACAAGTGAGATGTTATATTTTCACCTTTGCTCTTTGCAGGTTGTCCATGATGTTATATGCTGTTGATGTGATGATTAACTTTCCATCTTTAATGTATCTATGTCTGTAATTCTCATTCGGAACATTCCAAAGCAATGACTGTGGCCACTGCTTTTGATTGATTAACCCGATAGAATTTCTCAGTTTTAAAATGGCATGCATTTCCTTCCACCACCACCACCCTCAACACACACACACACACACACACACACACACACACACACACACACACACACACACACACACACACTGAGCTAAAACAGGACAGTTGGCCCTCTACTTACGAAACTAATCTGGTCCAGAGCCTTTTTCGTAGCCTGGAGTTTTCGTAAATAGAGGCACATTTTACATGTGAAACACGTGATTCCTTCCAAGGCTCCCAAGACTACCCCATAAATGCTTTAAAAATGATAAAAGTACACCAATTTTGTATGAAATGTGTTAAAAGTAAAAGAAAAGTATTTATTAAACTTAAACATTTACACTTAAACACTTTATGAACATATTTATGAATTAAACCATTATTAAACATTTCTTTATCAACACACACATAACACTGTCTATCTCTTCTTTTCCTTTTGGCTATTTCCTTCAGGAGTTGCCACAGCAAATCATCTGCCTCCATCTCACCCTGTCCTCTGCATCTTCTCTTACGCCAACAACCTTCATGTCTTCTTTGGTCTTCCTCTTGGCCTTCTGCCTGGTAGTTCCAACCTCAGCATCCTACTACCAATATATTCACTATCCCTCCTCTGTCCATGTTCAAACCATCTAGCCTCCCTGACTTTGACTCCAAAACATCTTGCATGGGCTGTCCCTCTGATGTACTCATTGCTGATCCTATCCATCCTGGTTACTCCCAGAGAGAGCCTCAACAATTTCATCTCCGCTACCTCCAGCTCTGCCTCCTGTCTTGTCCTCAGGGCCAGTGTTTCTAAATTATACAACGTCGCTGGCCTCATCACCGTCTTGTACACTTTTCCTTTCATTCTTGCTGATACTCTCCTATCACGCATCACACTGGACACATTTCTCCAACCTGCCTGCACACGCTTCTTCGCCTCTTTTCCACACTCTCCATTGCTCTAGATTGATGAGCCTAAGTACTTAAAATCCTCCACCTTCCTTAGCTCTGCTCCCTGTAACCTCACCATTCCTCTTGGGTCCTTGTCATTCACGCACATGTATTCTGACTTACTGAGGCTAACCTTCATTCCTCTCCTTTCCAGGGCATACCTCCACCTCTCTAGATTGTTCTCCACTTGTTCCCTGCTCTCATTACAGATCACAATGTCATCTGCAAACATCATAGTCCATGGGGAATCTTGTCCAACCTCGTCTGTCAGCCTGTCCATCACCATAGCAAACAAGAAGGGGCTCAGAGCTGATCCTTGATGCAGTCCTACCTCCACCTTGAATTCTTTGGTCACGCCGACCACACACCTCACCACTGTCTTACATCCCTCATACATGTACTGCATCACTCTGACATACTTCTCTGCCACTCCAGACTTCCTTCTCCAATACCACAGTTCTTCTCTTAACACTCTGTCATATGCTTTCTCCAGATCCACAAAAGCACAGTGCAGCTCCCTCTGGCCTTCTCTGTACTTCTCCAGGGTATTCATTAAGTTTTAGAGTAGAAGGAGTGTATTGATAAGTAGGGTGTGGAAACTGTTTGAGGCAAGCATAAGGATGGGGGTGTTCCCTCTCGCAGGGGGGGGTCTGAAATTTTTTAAATTCTTGTGCTCTGTGGAGCATTCTGGGCCATATTTATGAGAAAATCAGACAAGCTAGAAGCAAATAAAATTAAAAGTTCAGAAAAAAACTAGTATTTGTTACAAGAATAGTAGACACTTCTTAAAAGGAAAGTACATAAAACTTCTTATTTAAAAAAAACCCTCACAGTTACCTTATTACGATAGAACATTTGTGAATCAAACTGCTACCCTAATCTTTCAAAACTGTTTATCTAATTTTAGGATTAATAAGATTAGGCTAGTTTAGTTTGGGGCTAGTTTTCACTATTATCGTCCAGCGCAATCAAGAAATAATTTGTGTTCGGACTGGACATAAAACCTTTTTACCTATTTCATGAGATACGGATGTTTCCAAAACAGTGGATTCATAGGTCTTGAGTCGCTTCCACAACGTATTTAATGGTTGTTTAGATCTACTTCGCTTCGGCGCCATGCTTGTCAGTACGACTCACATCAGTTTGGATTATATTTTACCCGGGTTTGTATGACCTGTCACAATTTAAATCTACACTGGAGCACAGGCAAATGGTGGCAAGTATTTAAAAAGCGCTGCGCTTTTGAATGAGGTAGCATAGTGCATCATGGGATATCGGAAATGAACCGATTGAGAAATTATCAAAACAAGTGGTTGTGTTGTCAAATACATAGCTTAAAGCCGTGAACATGTTTTTATTAAACATTATTATTTTATTATTATTATTATTATATTAAATATTGGTCCTTAATGAAAAGTTCTCAATTAACATCCTCAAAGCAAACAATGCACCTGTGGTGCTCTTTCTTGGCATGAAACCAAACTGTTGTTCACAAATGCTGACCTCTGCCCTTAGTCTAGCTTACACTATTATTTCCCATAACTTCATTGTATGGCTCATTAACTTTATCCCTCTGTAGTTGCCACACCTCTGCATGTATCCCTTGTTCTTAAAAATGGGTACAAGCACACTTCTTCTCCATTCCTCCAGCATCCTCTCACTCTCTAAGACCTTCTCGAATGTTCCTGTCAGAAAATTTACTGCTACCTCTCCTAGACACTTCCATACCGCCACAGGTTTGTCATCAGGACCAACTGCCTTTTCACTCTTCATCCTCTTCAGTGCCCTCCGCACTTCACCCTTACTAATCTTTCCTACTTCCTGCTCCTCTACGGTCTACTCTTTTTCTCTCTTTCATTTTCCTGATTCATCAGCTCTTCAAAGTACTCTTTCCATCTTCCAAGCACACTTCTGTCATCAGTCAATACATTTCCTCTCTGTCCTTAAATCACTCTAACTTGTTGCACGTCCTTCCCATCTCTATCTCTCTGCTGTGCCAACCTGTATAAATAAATTTTCTCCCTCCTTACTGTCCAACCTAGCATACAAGTCATCATCACCCTCTGTTTGGCTTTAGCCACTGCTACTTTTGCCCTACGCTGTGTTTCCCTGTATCTCCTCAGTCCTCTCAATGTCCCACTTCTTAGCTAACCTCTTCCTTTGTACACACTCCTGCACTTCCTCATTCCACCTCCAAGTCTCCTTATCTAATTTCCTTCCAGGGGACACACAAAGTACTCTCCTACCGATCTCCCTGATCACATTTTCTGTGGTTGTCCAGTTATCTGGAAGCACTTCCTGACCCCACAAAACCTGTCTCAACTCCTCTTTGAAGACAACACAACACTTCCTTTTTCAGCTTCCACTACTTTGTCTTCTGCTCTGCCTTTGCCTTCTTCACCTTCCCCACCAGCACTGTCATCCTGCACACCACCATCCTATACTGTTTGGCAACACTCTCACCCACTACTACTTTGCAGTCACTGACTTCTCTCAAACTGCATTGTCAATACAAGATGTAGTCTACCTGTGTGCTCGTACCTCCACTTTTATAAGTCACCCCATGCTCCTCTCTCTCCTGGAAGAAAGTATTCACCACAGCCATTTCCATCCTTTTTGCAAAATATATCAACATCTGTCCTTCTGTGTTCCTGTCCTGGATACCAAACCTGCACATCACTTCCTCATCCCATATGTTGCCTGCACCAACATGTCCATTGAGGTCTGCACCAATGACCACTCTTTCACCTCTGGGGGTATTCTGCATCTCTTCATCTATCTCACTCCAGAATCTCTTCTCTTCTAGCTCACATCCTGCCTGTGGGGCATAAGCACTAACAACATTGAATGGCATACCTTCAATTTCTAACTTGAGAGTCATCACTCTATCTGACACTCTTTTCACCTCGAGAACATTACTGACAGACCCCTCCTTCAAGATGACTCCTACTCCATTTCTCTACCCTTCAATACCATGATAAATCAGCTTAAACCTTGCTCCTAAGCTTCTAGCCTTGCTACCTTTCCACCTGGTCTCCTGAACACACAGTATGTCCACCTTCCTCCTCTGCATCATGTCAGCCAGCTTTCTATCTTTTTCTTTCACAGTTCCACACTATAATGCAAATCACAAACACTCTCTATCTTTCTCTCTCTCACACACACACACACACACACACACACACACACACACACACACACACACACACACACACACCGATGAATGCGGGCTCCATCCACACGCAGGACGCCGGAGCATTTTAAGACGGAGAATTCAAAGTGGACTCCCTGCTTGACAGATCGGAGGTCCAGACTCAACTTTAACTTGTTTCCTTGAGGGCTCGGTGGGCTGGGTTGATATCCTTTCAGCACACGATATGTTATGTTTATAAACACGGAAGTCTCCCATGATTATCCGGAAACGGAATTGGATACCTGAGCATGCGCAGACATGACGGGAGGATGTGTGTGAAGCACATGGTTGAGGAGCGCGAGCAGGAGCGAGGAACACGCGGTTACGGAGTGAACGGGATGCGAGGCACACGTAAGTGTTACCAATATTTCATGGTAGCAGAGCAAAACAAAGATGGCCCAAAGTTATAAATATCCTCCGAAATTGGGACCAGGTGTTATCTATGAAGATTGGAAAAGAGAACTTGAACTGTGACAGGTTGTAACTGATGTGAAAGAGGATAAGCGTGGGCGGCTCTGATTTTGTCGTTGGAGGGAGAAGCGAAGGCGAAAGCACTTGAGATTCCATTAACAGATGTAAACAAAAATGATGGTTTGGAGAAAGTAGTAGCAGCACTCGATAAACTGTATCTCAAGGACACGATAGATGCTGCTTATCAAGCATATGTGGAATTTGACCGCTTAAAGAAAGGGATGACTTCATTATCAGGTTTGACAGAAAGAAGCACAACTGTTCAGTTCATGACATCAAATTTCCAGATGCTGTTTTAGCTTTTAAGCTACTTGACTCAACAAATTTGAATAAGAGAGATCGGCAGTTAGTGTTGACTGCTACAACTGATAAGACATATGAGACTATGAAAACTTCCCTGAGAAGAATTTTTTGTGATGTTAGGACATCTCCTAGTCCATCCGATAACATTGTACACGTAAAGCAAGAAAATGTCATGTACACACAACAGGACAGCACCTACAAGAGACCAGCTGGGACAAATCCTCTCAAGGTATGGGAAAGTTTCAAGCTGCATGATATGTGAATCAACATTCCACTGGGCAAGGAATTGTCCTAATAAACAGGAAGAAAATAACTCAGAAAAAAACAGGAAGACCTTGAACATGTAAAATTGACATTATTCACAGAAGAAAGGAAAAGACTCAACCAGATTCTTATAAGTGAGGCAAGTGGGTGTGCGCTCATTGATACCGGTTACACTAAAACTGTATGCGGAAAGTTGTGGTATGATAATTTCACCAAAACTCTTTCAAATGAAGATAAGGAAAATATCAAGATTTTAAAAGGAGAGAGGAGTTACAAGTTTGGCAGTGGAGCAATTCACAAGTCTATGTTTGAGGTATCTATCCCAGCTGTAATCGGAAGTACCAAATGGAACATAGAGACAGATGTAGTGGATGTGGATACACCGCTGCTTCTCAGCAGGCCATCGTTAAAGAAGGCACAAACCAAGCTGAATATTATGGAGGATCAAGCTTCAATATTTGGTGAAGACATTCAACTACAGTTGACATCAACAGAACATTGTTATGTAAACATTCTTGGAAAAGAAGGAGAAAGAATACGCATGGAAAGCCCTGAAGTAGTGTTACTGGCAGCTGATGAGGATAAACTCAAACCAGAAGTAGAGAAGTTACATAAACAATTTGGACATTGTTCAGCAGAGAACTTAAAGAGATTGGTTAGAAACTCAGGTGAAATGAAGTCAAGTGACACTGAAAAAGTTATAGACAAAGTAGTTAGGGACTGTGATGTGTGCAAGAGATATGCCAAAACACCATCTAGGCCTGTTGTTTCCATCTCATGGGCAAAATAATTTAATGAAGTAGTGGCTGTTGACCGACATGAACTTCAGAGCAATGTGTACTACTTGCATATCATTGATCACTTTACAAGGTACAGTTCAGGGGCAATCATCCATGACAAGAGAGCAGAGACTTCCGTGCAAGCATTCATGCAGAGTTGGGTAAGTGTTTATGGGGCGCCACAGAAGATATTGTCAGACAATGGTGGAGAATTCAATAATCATCAGGTACATGAGATGTCCCATTTGTTCAACATTACCATCAAGACAACTTCAGCCTACAGTCCTTGGTCAAATGGTGTCGTGGAACGACATAACCAGATGCTAACGAACATGATGCTGAAAGTTAGAGATGACAGTGGATGTGACTGGGACACTGCTTTGAGTTGGGCACTCAGTGCCAAGAATTCCATGATCAATGTGAATGGATTTAGTAGCTTCAACTGGCATATGGAAGAAATCCGAACCTCCCATCATCCTTGATTGACAAGCCACCAGCTCTAGAAGGGGAAACCACCAGTGAGATAGTGGGCAGACACCTCAATACCCTACACAGGATGAGACAAGCTTTCACAAAGGCAGAAAGCACTGAGAAGATAAAGAGAGGTCTCAGGAAACAAATTAGGACAACAGATGGACCATTTTACACAGGAGAGAGAGTATACTTTAAACACCCAGAACAAAACACTTGGAAGGGGCCAGCAACCGTTATTGGCCAGGAAGGGGTGGTGGTTTATCTCAGACAAGGTGGACTGATAATCTGTGTTCATCACAGCAGAATGAGAACAGCACTGATCCTGATTCGATCAGTGAACAAGGAGCGGATAGTGGCATGACAACAGAGACAGATCAGCAAACAAGTGTGCCAGCTCATGAACAGAAAGAAGACACAGTAGACGCTGAAGAAGAGGAAGTAATCGCCACAGATACTGATGCTGGTAACTATGAAGAAGAGCACCAGGAACCAGGTGGACAAGCAATGAAGAACAATGCACTGCAAGGAGTTGTTCCAAAGTTAAACAAGGGCGATATTGTGGAATACACAAACATTGAAACTGAAGTAAAGATGGAGGCAAGAGTTCTTGGAAGAGATGGAAAAGCAACAGGCGGTAACAAAGACTGGTTTAATGTGGAATTCTTAAAACCAATCCAGTATCAGGGAGTTCAGCAATCAATTGGTACAAGTAAGATAAATTACTTGGAAGTAAAGAGAGAAACAGATACACAAGGTTTGACTGACAATGAAGAAACAGTGTTAGTTGTTCAGCATTCATTATGTGATGAGGCAAAACAGAGAGAGCTGGATAGCTGGAAAGAAAATGCTGTGTACATAGAGGTAGATGATGAAGGACAGAAGTGTATAATTGAAAAGGTGGGTTTGCACCATGAAAGAGACAGAACATGGAATGAAGAGAAAGCCTAGACTAGTTGCCAGAGGGTTTGAGGAGCCCTCGTCAAAGATCCAGAAAGATGCCCCAACATGTTCGAATGAATCACTGAGGACTGTCTATTCCATTATGGCTGGTAGAAAATGGTCACCGTAGTCGATGGATATTAAGACTGCTTTTTTTGCAGGGTCAAGCGATTCAGCGAGATGTGTTTCTGAGACCACCCAATGACATGAAAAGACCAGGCAAGTTATGGAAACTACAAAAATGTGTATATGGGTTAGTTGATGCGTCATTGCAATGGTACAATAGGGTCCAAAGTGTGATGAAAGACCTAGGTGCAGAGAAGTCAAAGTTTAATCTAGCTGTGTTCTTCTGGAGAGACCAGGACAATCTGATTGGAGTGTTGGCATGCCATGTAGACGATTTTATATGGGGTGGAACAGACTGGTTTATAAAATCCATCACACAAAAAATAAGAGAAACTCTTAGGGTTGGCAATGAAAATGATTCTGCTTTCAAGTATTTGGGAATCACACTTGAAGAAGTTGAGAATGAGATCTACCTACATTAAAAGTACTACACTGAAAACATTGATTTTATCCAAGTCAGTAAATCCAGATTACTAGAAAGAAAAGATAGTCTCACAGAAGAAGAAAAGAAAAAAATGAAAGCAAAACTGGGACAGCTGTTGTGGATAGGTCGTCAGACACTGCCTGATATCCTATTTGAAACATGTAGACTTTCAGGAAAGAAAGAGAAAGTGGAAAATATAGCTGAAGTGAACAAAGTCATCAAACAACTCAAGTCAGAACACGTGAGGCTGAAGTTTTCAGCGATCAGGCCTGAGAATTCATTGAGACTAGTGGTATATAGTGACTCCTCAATGGAGAATCTGGAGGATGGAGGAACACAAGGGGCATATGTTATATTCTTAGCATCACCGAACAACAGAGCCTTGCCAATCAGTTGGTCCTCAAAGAGGGTAAGGAGGGTTGTCAGAAGTTCCCTTGCAGCGGAGACACTAGCAATGGCAGATGCCATCGATGCCGCCACACATTTGTCATCATTTTACAAAGAACTCACAGGAAACAAAATGCCCCCCATTTTGTGAAGCACTGACTGTAGGTCATTAGTTGATTCCATTAATTCAAATACAGCTGTCAGAGAAAAGAGACTACGAGTTGATATAGCAGGGATCAAAGAACTTTTGGAGATGGGTAAATTGCAAGTCAAGTGGTCCAGCAGTGGACATCAACTTGCAGACTGCTTGACGAAAAAGGGGGCTTCTACTAAAATTCTCCTGAAAGCCTTGGAGGAAGGCAGATTGATGTAAACTGATCAACATTGTACATAGTTTTTTTTGTTATGTAAATACTGGAAAATTTTCACTTCAAGAACGATCAAAAAAAAAAAAAAGAAGAAAGGACCAGATTGATAACATATTGGGTGCTGAAAGGATATGTTTATAAACACGGAAGTCTGCCATGAATATCCGGAAACGGAATTGGATACCTGAGCATGCGCAGACGTGACTGGAGGATGTGTATGAAGCACATGGTTGAGGAGAGCGAGCGGGAACGAGGCACACACGGTTACGGAGTGAACGGGAAGCGAGGCACACGTAAGTGTTACCAATATTTAATGGGTGAGCCGAGTTTTGCTCACATTCGGCAGAGCATGCTACATTTATTAAACATTTACTGAATTCTTCTTCTTCTCCTTCAACAACTTAAAAAACAAAAAATAAACTGCAATGTGCTCTCCTGAAAGAGAGTTAAAAAAAACATCTCCTTTCATCTCTGACTGACTTTGTACGCAGTCGCTATCTCTTTCTCTCGCTCTCACACCCACACACCTCTCTGTCTCTCTGGTGTGTTTTGCCGAATGCGGGCTCTGCCCACACGCAACGCGCAGCTGACCGACCAATTCTATTTAAATGTTTATGGACAGTATGTTGTATTTAAAGCAGAATTACAGTTCAACGGAAGTAGTTCAAGCCTTTTATTGTTTTAATATTGATAATTTTGGCAAAAAAGTAAAGAAAAACCAAAAATCCCTATCTCAAAAAATTACCATATTTCATTCGACCATTAAAAAAAAAAGTGCTTTTAATACAAAACAAAGTCAACCTTAAAATAACTATGTTCAGTTATGCACTCAATACTTGGTCGGAAATCCTTTTGCAGAAATGACTGCTTCAATGCAGCGTGGCATGGAGGCAATCAGCCTGTGGCACTGCTGAGGTGTTATGGAGGCCCAGGATGCTTCAAGCTCATCCACAGTGTTGGGTCTGGTGTCTCTTAACTTTCTCTTCACAATATCCCAGAGATTCTTTATGGGGTTCAGGTCAGGAGAGTTGGCAGGCCAATTGAGCCCAGTTATACCATGGTCAGTAAACCATTTATCAGTGGTTTTGGTGCTGTGAGCACTTGCCAGGTCGTGCTGAAAAATGAAAATCTTCTTTTCAGCAGATAGAAGCATGAAGTGCTCCAAACTCTCCTGATAGCTAGCTGCATTGAACCTGCCCTTGATAAAACACAGTGGACCAACACCAGCAGCTGGCATGGCACCCCAGACCATCACTGACTGTGGGTACTTGGCACTGGACTTCAGGCATTTTGGCATTTCGTTCTCCCCAGTCTTCCTCCAGACTCTGGCACCTTGATTTCCGAATGACATGCGAAATTTGCTTTGATCCGAAAAAAGTAGTTTGGACTACTGAGCAACAGTCCAGTGCTGCTTCTCTGTAGCCCAGGTCAGGCACTTCTGCCGCTGTTTCTAGTTTCAAAAGTGGCTTGACCTGGGGAATGCGGCACCTGTAGCACAGGTCCCTCAAGATCTGGAATCGGCCCTTCTCCACAATCTTCCTCAGGGTCCGGTCACCTCTTCTGGTTGTGCAGCGGTTTATGCCACACTTTTTCCTTCCCACAGACGTCCCACTGAGGTGCCTTGATAGAGCCCTCTGGGAACAGCCTATTGACTCAGAGATTTCTTTCTGTGTCTTACTCTCTTGCTTGAGCGTGTCAATGATGGCTTTCTGGACAGCAGTCAGGTCTTACCCATGATTGCAGTTTTGAATAATGAACCAGGTTGGGAGTTTTTAAAAGCCTCAGGAAACTTTTGCATGTGTTTAGAGTTAATTTGTTGATTCAGATGATTAGGTTAATAGCTCATTTAGAGTACCTTTTCATGATATGCTGATTTTTTCAGACAGGAATGTTGAGTTTTCATGAGCTATATGCCAAAATCATCAGTATTAAAACAATGAAAGACCTGAAATATTTCAGTTGGTGTGCAATGAATCAAAACTATATGAAAGTTTAATTTTTATCAGTACATTACAGAAAATAATGAACTTAACCACAGTATGCTAATTTTTTGAGAAGGACAAAAAATATATGGATTAGGTCGCGATTAAGTTAGATTCGTGTAGCAAGTTGGTACTTTGATGTTACACATGCACACACACTATGGCCAAAAGTTTTTGGACACTTGACTATCACACTTGATGGACGTCAGGTTCGTTCAGGAATCAGGTGTCGGGAACCTATGGCTCACGAGCCAGATGTGGTTGTTTTGATGACTGTATCTGGCTCTCAGATAAATCAGGTGGCCTTTCTTAACAGAACAACAAATACATAATTTTACTGTTATTCAATAAAAATACAAAAAAATAACAAAAACAGAAAAATACTCTCACACATTTAAATCTATTCATCTATTTTCAATGCCACGTCACTGTGGCGCACAGCGGAGAGTCAATCCTTTGTACGCCAGTGTGTGGGCGGGTCCGATACCTTCAAACTCTAATTTTATTAGTTTATAACAGCCGCCACAGACTGCGCGTGTTGTTTTTGAGTAAAGAGGTAAATTTTCCTCGTTTTGATCTGCTCAGTTCCACGCAGCGAAGCACAGCTGGCAAGCAGACACAAATGGACAGACATGGAAAAACTTCAACCCGCAGACCAGCTTATTGCCAAAACTTGGGACGCAATTCCTGTCACATAAACAGTGCAGCGTGTGAGTCCAATGAAATTAGAGTTTCAAGATGTTGGACCCGCCCGCATACAGAAAGGATTGGCTCTCTGCTTCACGCCACAGTGACGTAACATTAAAAATAGATGAATAGATTTAATTGAACAACATTTCTTCAAGCCAGTCTGGTCATCTGGTGGTCACTTTCGGAAACAACGGCCCGCATGCGGACGATCCGGGTTAGTCGGAAGCTACAGATTTTGTCCGTTGCATCCGAAATCCGTTAAAGCAAAGTCCGTAAAACGGAGGCATGAGTGTACTTGTTTGAAAGATCAGAGGTCCTGATTCAATATTAACTTGCTTCCTTGCGAGATCGGTGGTGTTGTCCCACAGAGCACTCTGTTTTCATGCTCCTTCTGCTTCAATATCATGCCGAAATAATCGCCTCTGTCACTGTATTTCTGCTTTAAGGTCTCCTTCTGCTTCAATATTGTCCCGATTGTAGAGGGGTTTCGGCGATAACGAAATATAACGCTGCATGATCAATCTCAAAACAAGCCAACAGTCCTGTTCAACTCTCTACACATGTGACAAACAGGAAGTATGGTATTGCGGTATCTAATTCCAATGGACCACACAATTGTGATCATTCTGACTTATGTTTCTGAGACAACTAAAGTGTTTGATCCCATAATACTGGCTGAAATGTCTAGGGAGATGAAAGTTTGAAGGTAGAGGTCAGTGTTTTTTTTGTAAACAAAAAAAATATATATATGATTTATTTCTGAAACAATCCTAACATTACAACATGCTAAGCAATACAATTACAGCACATGAGAACTGACATAATATGACAGGCTGACCTCACACCTGGACACTTCACTCACTGTCACCAAAAGCCCAGTATAATGCTTTATCATAAGAGTTCCATAAAGATTTCCCATATGTTTCCTGTTGTTTAGTCTCGTTTGATTCTGCAGGCATCTACATTTTGAAGTCTATAGAACATTGCATAAATATTTCACAAATGGGTACAACGTTCTGTATCATACAGCGATGTGTCCACCGTTCCCAGATTCTTCGCTATGCATTACTCAGAACAGGCGTTTCAATCTTACTGCAGGTAACACTTGTTCTGGTTTCTCACTCGCGACGTAAAATTACCAGTGAAATTAGCAGTCCTTGTGAAGTCCTTCCCACAATCCGAGCATTTATATAGCTTTGATCCAGAAGCAGGAGTCTGTGGAGATTGTCCTCCAAAGCATGGACTACAGAATCAGGACCCAGTCATGATCCCTCCTGTTCAGTTTCACAAGCCCATATAAAGCAAACACCTCTTCAACTGAACCTCATTCCCCAATCAGTGTTCTCCTCACCCATCTTCATGTTCCCCTGAGATAATTAAGGTAAACAAACAAAACAACTCCATGCATCATCGCCCCCTACTGGTGCCCAACCGAAATCTTTATAACAAATACATGACCTAAATCTTTATCACAACAAATACATGCCACACTCCCCTTCCTGTAAAATCAAAAAAGAAAGTTTTCTAACAACTTTCTTTTTTGCGATACCAATCACTAACTTTTTTCTTCAACAGTTCAAAACATCTAAATATAGCATAAACATCCCACCAACAACACTTTACAAACATCTTGATAAGCAATCAGCAAGTACATTGTCCTTCCCTTTAATGTGTCTGATATCAAGATTGTAATCTTGCAAAAACAAACTCCATCGCAATAATCTTTGGTTTTTACATTTTAACTTGTTCATAAATGTGAGAGGATTGTGATCACTGAAGACAACGATAAGTTTGAATGATGAGGGAACAAACTTCAAAATGTTGCAATGGTAAAATCAAAGCCAAACCTTCTTTTTCAATAGTGGTTGGTCTGATTAGTATTAAACTTTCTTGAGAACGAACAAATTGGATGATCTATGCCATCATTTCCCTCCTGTAACAGCACATCACCAGCAGCAGTATCACTAGCGTTTACAGCCAACTTAAAAGGTACAGAAAAATCTGGAGCTGCCAAAACTGGTGAACTTTGTAGAATTGCTTTCAAATTCAGAAATGCCTTTTCACATTGAACACTCCATGCAAACTTCTGTTTCTTCTTTAACAAATTAGTTAAAGGTTCAGCTACAGCAAAAAAAATTTGGGAAAAACTTTCTGTAATATCCAACCATACCAAGAAAACACATTATTTGCTTTTGGTTTTCTGGTCTAGGAAAGGCAGAAACGGCACGTATTTTAGTATCAATAGGTTTTACTTGACCCTGTCCTACAATATGACCCAGAAATGTTTCATGTGCATGACAAAACTCAGATTTGACAAAGCTGATGGTCAGATTTGCTTCACTGAGCCTTTCAAAGAGTTTGCAATTTGCAGATGTTTATCCCAGGGGTCACTGAACACGATCATCAATACTAGTATATGTGTCACAGCCCTGAATGTCTTTGACAACCATGTGGATGATGCGCTGGAACGTGGCTGGCGAGTTCTTCATGCCAAATGGCGTAACTTTATACTGGTATAGTACTTGTGGAGTCACAAATGCAGACACTATTTTTGCTCGTTCTGTAAGTGGAACCTGTCAGAAGCCTTTTAGCAAGTCAAACTTGGAGTCGGTAACTCCAGATATGTCTCCATCAATGCAGTCATTGATCCTTGGAATTAGGAACGTATCAGTTTTTGTTACACAGTTCAGTTTCCGATAATCAGTGCACACACGGGAGCTTCCATCAGGCTTAGGCACAAGAATGCAAGGTGAACTCCAGTCACTGTCACTAATTCGAGAAAATCATTGTCCAGCAAGTATTAAACCTCCTTTTGTAGATATTTTTGCTTTTCAGGATTCAATCTGCATGGATGCTGCTTGACTGCACTTGCATCACCGACATCGACATCATGGCACAACATGTTAGTTTGCGTTGGAATGTCACCAAACAATTGTTCATAATTCTCCAATAGACTTGAGATCTTGTTGTTGTAGTGGGGTAAGGTAAGACAGTTTGGCATCCAGGTTATTGAGCACATCTGAGTGATTTAGTATTCCTGTTCCATACTGAATTTCCACATCACATTTACAATCAGCATCTACTTTAACTGGGTCAGGGTCAGTTTTTACACAATTAACAGTAGCAAAATTGTGTATAACTTTGTGAACTGCAACATCATTGCCTAGAAGCAATTGAATTCCCAGAAAGGGTAAAGTAGTTCCTATGCCCACAGTAATACTACCAGAAATAAAGCTTGACTTTAAATACACCCTGTGAAGCGGAACTGAAGTGTATTGTTCTGAAAACACACTATTAGCAAGTGCATATGCACCAGTAAAAGACCTATCAGAAAAAGGCAAAGTATTTACTAACACGATAGTCTGGGCTGAACAAAATTGTCTCTCAAAATTCTAATAGGGGTGGAATCTGAGAAATCACTTGAAAGTGATAAAACCATCATGTATGAATGGCTCAAATAACTCCATTTCAGAGTCGTGAAAGAAATCTACATCCTTATTAAGCTCCTCAGTAAAAACAAGCTTTTGCTCGTCATAAGAGGACCTTGCCTCACTTGAAATACTCTCGTAAGAGTCTTGAAAGGACCTAGCCTTCTTAAATTCCTCACAGCAATCAAATGAGGCTTCTACTCTACAAGCTATGGACTCTACTGTGGAGCTGAATGGCATGTTGGCCTTTGTAGCATTAAACACTTTTTTAGTGTCATGAAAGGAGTTATACCCTTCTTCAAGCAAAAGCAACTGGCACAAACTTTCATAGTTCTTCTTTACATTTTTAGAACTACACCAGCAATCAAACAACTGCTCTTTGGTTATAGCGAATTCTACATAGGTCTGATCCTTGCGCTTTTCCCAGTATCTGAATTTTTGGCGGTAAGCCTCCGGAACTAACTCATAACCCTTCATGCTTAAGTGTTTGACTTGGTCATCATCAGTAGCAGCTTCTACTGAAAGCTCTGTATAAATTTCTCTGGCCTTGCCAGTCAGCACACTTTGGAATAGCATAGTCCAATTTTCCTTAGGCCATTTTAATCTTTCTGCTACCTTCTCGAAGTGCAAGAAATACTTATCAACCTCACGTTCTAGAAAAGGTGGGACAAGTGTAATGTGCCCGGTAACATCAAAACTGTTACTGGTAATTGGGGCAGCATGTGGACCATGTTCTAATTTAAGCTTTTCCAAACTCCAGTCGTTTTAACTCAATTTCTCTTTCCTCTCTTTCTATTTATAATTCTAACTGTTTCAATGCTAGCTCTTGTCGCAATTCTAACTTTTTTTAAATTCTAACTGCAAAGCAAGGTTTTCATCTTTAAATGGTTTAACTTCACTCTCTTCAATTAAAACTTTGCTAACCAGATCCTGCATGATTTTAGCAAGGATAGGCTTTTTCAAAGCTCTTTTCACACCTAACCCTAAGTATTGACCCAAATGCAATAACTGATCCTTTGTCAAATGTTCAAGCAGATCAGGGTCTGGATCCTCAACAACTGCTTCAGGCTTGCATTCTGCCATGTTAAGATGTCAAAACAATAACAAAAAAACACTAAAATAAATCTTTGTAAACAATAAAAAGGAAGGTGAAGGCCTAATAAATTTTGAACACTATGCAAGAGGGATCCTGGACGGGCTCCCACTTTATATTACAGTATCTAATGTCAATGAACCACACAAAATGCAGCCATGAGGTGTGTGTGTGTGGGGGGGGGGCACTAACCAGTGTCTCTACCCCTTATGCCGGTCCCAAGCCCGGAGAAATGCAGAGGGTTGCGACAGGAAGGGCATCCGGCGTAAAACTTTTGCCAAACTACAAAATGCAAACCGTAAACACAAATCTCATACCAGATCGGTCGAGGCCTGGGTTAACAATGACCGCCATCAGTTCTGTTAGCCAACAGGGTGCTGGTGGAATTTGGACTACTGTTGGTCAAAGATGTCGAAGAAGGAGAGGCGGGAGGCGTGTCCGTAGGCAGAGAGAGAAGAAAAAAACCATGAGTCTTGGACTGAGAGTAGGGACTTTGAATGTTGGAACTAGGCAAGGAAAAGTACATCAGAGGGACAGCCCATGTAAGTTGTTTTGGAGACAAAGTCAGAGAGGCTAGATTGAGATGGTTTGGACATGTACAGAGGAGGGATAGTGAGTATATTGGCAGTAGGATGCTGAGGTTGGAATGACCAGGAAGAAGGCCAAGAGGAAGACCAAAGAAGAGATTTATGGATGTGGTGAAGGAAGACATGGTTTGCTGTGGCGACCCTTGAAGGGAACAGCCGAAAGGAAAAGAAGAAGAAGATGCAAGGAAAAGAGAGAGAGCTGGCTTGACATGCAGAGGAGGAAGATGGACATACTGTGTGTTCAGGAGACCAGGTGGAAAGGTAGCAAAGCTAAAAGTTTAGGAGCAGGGTTTAAGCTATTTTATCATGGTGTGGATGGGAAGAGAAATGGAGTCGGAGTCATCTTGAAGGAGGAGTTTGTCAGGAATGTTCTAGACGTGAAAAGAGTATCAGACGGTGTGATACTCAATGTTGTTAGTGCTTATGCCCCATAGACAGGATGTGAGCAAAAAGAGAAGGAGAGATTCTGGAGTGACTTAGATGAAGTGATGCAGAATAACCCCAGAGGTGAAAGAGTGGTCATTGGTGCAGACTTCAATGGAGATGTTGGTGCAGGCAACAGAGGGGACGAGGAAGTGATGGGCAGGTTTGGTATCCAGGACAGGAACACAGAAGGACAGATGTTGATCGATTTTGGAAAAAGGATGGAAATGGTTGTGGTAAATACTTTCTTCAAGAATAAACAGGAGCATAGGGTGACTTATAGAAGCAGAGGCAGGAGCACACAGGTAGACTACATCTTGTGTAGGCGATGTAATTTGAAGAAAGTCAGTGACTGCAAAGTAGTAGTGGGTGAGAGTGTTGCCAAACAGCATAGGATGGTGGTATGCAGGATGATGCTGATGGTGACGAAGGTGAAGAAGGCAAAGGCAGAGCAGAAGACAAAGTGGTGGAAGTTGAAAAAGGAAGAGGGTCGTGTTGTCTTCAAGGAGGAGTTGAAACAGGCTTTGGGTGGCCAGGAAGTGCTTCCAGATGACTGGACAACCACAGCAAATGTGATCAGGGAGACAGGTAGGAGAGTACTTGGTGTGTCCTCTGGATGGAAAGTAGATAAGGAGACTTGGTGGTGGAATGAGGAAGTGCAGGAGTGTGTACAAAGGAAGAGGTTCGCTTAGAAGAAGTGGGACATTAAGAGGACCGAAGAGAGTAAACAGGAGTACAGGGAGACACAGCGTAAGGCAAAAGTAGCAGTGGCTAAGGCCAAACAGAGGGTGTATGATATTTTGGACAGTAAAGAGGGAGAAAATGATCTATACAGGTTGTCACAGCAGAGAAATAGAGATGGGAAGGACGTGCCGCAAGTTCGATTGATAAAGGACAGAGAGGGAATTGTATTGACTGATGACAGAAGTGTGCTGGAAAGATGGAAAGAGTACTTTGAAGAACTGATGAATCAGGAAAATGAGAGAGAAAAAAGAGTAGAAGAGGTGACCATTGAGGAGCAGGAAGTAGCAATGATTAGTAAGGGTGAGGTGAGGAGGGCACTGAAGAGGATGAAGAATGGAAAGGCAGTTGGTCCTGATGACATACCGGTAGAGGTATGGAAGTGTCTAGGAGAGGTCGCAGTAGATTTTCTGACAAGAACATTCAACAAGGTCTTAGAGAGTGAGCAGGTGCCGGAGGAATGGAGAAGAAGTGTGCTGGTGCCCATTTTTAAGAACAAGGGAGACATGCAGAGTTGGGGTAACTACAGAGGGATAAAGTTGATGAGCCATATGATGAAGTTATGGGAAAGAATAGTAGAAGCTAGACTAAGGGCAGAGGTCAGAATTTGTGAGCAACAGTTTGATTTCAAGCCAAGAAAGAGCACCACAGATGCAATGTTTGCTTTGAGGATGTTAATGGAGAAGTACAGAGAAGGTCTCAGGGAACCTGCATTGTGCCTTTGTGGATCTGGAAAAAGCATATGACAGGGTGCCAAGAGAAGAACTGTGGTATTGCATGAGGAAGTCTGGAGTGGCAGAGAATTATGTCAGAGTGGTGCAGGACATGTATGAGCGATGTGAGACAGTGGTGAGGTGTGCTGTCGGTGTGACCGACGAATTCAAAGTGGAGGTGGGACTGCATCAAGGATCAGCTCTGAGCCTCTTCTTGTTTGCGATGATGATGCACAGGCTGACAGATGAGGTTAGGCAAGAATCTCCATGGACTATGATGTTTGCAGAGGACATAGTGATCTGTAGTGAGAGCAGAGAACAAGTGGAGGAAAATCGAGAGAGGTGGAGGTATGCCCTGGAAAGGAGAGGAATGAATGTTAGCCTAAAAAAAATCAGAATACATGTGTGTGAATGAGAAAGACCCAGGAGGAACGGTGATGTTACAGGGAGCAGAGCTAAGGAAGGTGGAGGATTTTAAGTACTTAGGCTCAACAGTCCAGAGCAATGGAGAGTATGGAAAAGAGATGAAGAAGCGTGTGCATTCAGGCTGGAATGGTTGGAGAAAAGTGTCCGGTGTTATGTGCAGTAGGAGAGTGTCAGCAAGAATGAAAGGAATAGTGTACAAGACAGTGGTGAGGCCAGCGATGTTGTATGGCTTAGAAACAGTGGTGCTGAGGAAAAGGCAGGAAGCAGAGCTTGAAGTAGCAGAGATGAAAATGTTGAGGTTCTCTCTCGGAGTACCGAGGATGAATAGGATTAGAAATGAGTATATCAGAGGGACAGCACATGTAAGATGTTTTGGAGACAAAGTCAGAGAGGCTAGATTGAGATGGTTTGGACATGTACAGAGGAGGGATAGTGAGTATATTGGCAGTAGGATGCTGAGGTTGGAACTACCAGGTAGAAGGCCAAGAGGAAGACCAAAGAAGACATGAAGGTTGTTGGCGTAAGAGAAGATGCAGAGGACAGAGGAAGAATGTCAATTGACCACACAGTCGTGATCAGTCTCTGACTTATGTTTCTGAGACAACCAAAAGTGTTTAATCCCGTAATACTGGATGGAATATCTAGGGAGATGAAAGTATGAAAGTAGAGGTCAGTGGTTTCTTGAAAACAAAAAAATTATTTATTCCTGAAACAATTCGAACGTTACAATATCTCCGACTAGTCTGGACGATCCAGACTAGTCAGAAGCTACAGATTTTGTCCGTTGCATCCAAAATCCGTTAAAACAAAGTCCGTAAAACGGAGGCATGAGTGTACCGGTTTGAAAGATCTGAGGTCTTAATTCAATATTAACTTGCTTCCTTGCGAGATCGGTGGTGTTGTATCACAGAGCACTGTGTTTTCATGCTCTTTCTGCTTCAATATCGTCCCGAAATAATCGCCTCCATCATTGTATTTCTGCTTTAAGGTCTCCTTCTGCTTCAATATTGTCCCGATTGTAGAGGGATTTTGGCGATAACGAAATATAACGCTGCATGATCAATCTCAAAACAAGCCAACAGTCCTGTTCAACTCTCTACACATGTGATAAACAGGAAGTATGGTATTGCGGTGTCTAATTCCAATGGACCACACAATCGTGATCAGTCTCTGACTTATGTTTCTGAGACAACTAAAGTGTGTGATCCCATCATACTGGCTGGAATGTCTAGGGAGATGAAAGTATGAAAGTAGAGGTCAGTGGTTTTTTGTAAACAAAAAAAATGATTTATTTCTGAAACAATCTTAGTGTTACAATATGCTACGCAATACAATTACAGCACATGAGAACTGACATAATATGACAGGCTGACCTCACACCTGGACACTTCGCTCACTGTCACCAAAAGCCCAGTAGGATGCTTTATCATAAGAGTTCCATAAAGATTTCTCATATGTTTCCTGTTGTTTAGTCCCATTTGATTCTGCAAGCATCTGCATTTTGAAGTCTGTAGAACATTGCGTAATTCCCCTGAGATAATTCAGATTGACAAACAAAACAACTCCATGCATCATCGCCCCCTACTGGTGCCCAACCTAAATATTTATAACAAATTGTCTTCCTTTCGGCTTTTTCCCTTTTACTCGGGAGTCGCCACAGCGAATCATCTGATTTGCACGTTTTTGATTTGGCAGAGGTTTTTACGTTGGATGCCCTTCCTGTCACAACCCTTTTTTTTAGCAAGGGACAGCAACACGCTGACGACTTTGCAGCCTACTCTTTACAAATGTCAGCAATGGTTCTTTTACATGCCTCACACCATAGACAGTGAAAGACATGAACCTTTGGATCAGAGATCCAGCGCCCTATACCACTAGACCACCACTGCCCCTAAATACATAACCTAAATCTTTATCACAACAAATACATGTAACAATGGGTACAGGAAGTATGGGTACAGGTCAGCTCCCTCCTGGCCAATGGGAGGCCAGCAGGGCAGGATGTTGGAAGACAGCCAATGAGAGAGCAACTCGCGCATTGTTTGAAATTTGAATGGTGCGTTTGGTGCTTTTCATAAAAAGAGGTTTATTTCGTTAAAAGAGGATGAAAATTTAGGAAAATGTTTTTCCTAACCTGGATTTTTCATACTCAGGTTTTCGGAAGTAGATGACCGACTGTATACCCATAAAGATTTAACATGCAATCTTTTAAGACACACATGTGCTTCAAGAAACACTTGCGGGGTTCAAAACAGATGGTTTGTTACAACATGAACACATTTTGTGTAAACCAAGTTAGTGAGAAAGAAAAAAAAACATCTACAGTGGTACCCCGACCTACGAGTGTCCCTTATAATGAATTTTCCATGATGCGAGCTTCAAGCCCACCAAAAATCTGCCCCATCCAACGAGCAAATTTTCTATTTATGAGCTCTGCTGGGGAAATGGCTTTCCCGAGTTGATTAGCTTTGTATTCTTCCTTGTGTCTCCCTCTGTACTCTGAGAATGCCTTCAGCATTTTCTTGTGCATATCCGTGTTTCTATGATAGGTCATAAGAAGGTGGATGATTAATTAAAGAGGAGAAAATCGATTTCTCTTGAAACGAAGCTTGAAATCAAAGCTAAGCATGGAAAAGGAGTCCACATGGCCGATCTGTGTAAGGAGTTTGGGAAGAATGCATTGACCACCTGTACAATTCTCAAACAGAAGGCCACGTTGAAGATTGTTAAAACAGCAAAGGGGGTTACTATTTCATCTAAGGAAAGATCAGGATTCAATGATGAGGTGGAGAGGCTTCTCCGATTGTGGATCAAGTCGAAAGAGATCAATGGCGATGGGAGTGCGGCCAAGCAACAGAAGAGAAGTGATCAAAATGACTGAAGTGAAATAAAACAGTTTAAATAATAATAAAAAAATAATTAAATTAATACATAAATAAAAAGTAACAAAAGCTAAATTAGTAGTGCATGTTAAGGCTATTATCAAGTTCAGAAGCACTTACTGTATTGTCTATTCACTTATTGTTGATTCTTGTATTATTATTATTATTATTATTATTATTATTATTATTATTATTATTATTATTGTTATTTGTTGAAGGCCGTGCAACAAGTCAGCGTGATTAAGGACAGAGTGGGAAACGTGTTGACTGATGACAGAAGTGTGCTGGGAAGATGGAAAGAGTACTTTGAAGAGCTGATGAATGAGGAAAATGAGAGAGAAAAAATAATAGAAGAGGTGACTGTTGAGGACCTGGAAGTAGCAAAGATTAGTAAGGGTGAAGTGAGAAGGGCATTGAAGAGGATGAAGAGTGGAAAGACAGTTGGTCCTGATGACATACCGGTGGAGGTATGGCAGTATCTAGGAGAGGTAGCAGTTTGAAAAATAGTCCAGGGCCACCTTTTCAGGGCCACCATGGATAAATCAAAGTCAGCAGAACATAATCAGCAAATCAACAACATAAATTCAGCCCCCAGCATATCAATCACCAGTGATGAGTCATGCGATGTGACATTGAATAGACAGTGCTGATGTGCAGGTATGTAAACTCTGATGGGCTGCTGATTTCTTTATTGAATTTCTATCATTTCATCAATGCAACAAAACATAATACATTAATATAGTCATGGAAGTTAATACAGCTAATATATATACAGTACACTCGCAACCCCGGCTGCCTTCATATAAAGCTTATATGTGAGGCGCTCCACCAAAAGTAGGCCCTTGTCGCAAGTGATGTTTATTGCTTGTGAGACAAGCACGGCTTATCCAGAATTCCGATCTTTCAAGTGAGAAAGTGCACATTGAATACTTGTTTAGTATAATTGTAAATATAATTATTTACAAATTACAAATACTATATTTACAAATTACAAAAGTATGTGTGTGCGCATGAGTGTGTGCGTGCGCATGAGTGTGTGTATGCACATGTGTTTGAGTGTGTGTGTGTGTGTGTGTGTGCGCGTGCGCATGAGTGTGTGTGTGTGTATGCACATGTTTGAGTGTGTGTGCGTGCGTGCGTGTATGTGTGTGTGTGTTATACACCAAAGAAAGGTGCTTTCACAGCATCCTGATATTTACCTGTCTGTATGTACCTGTCACAACAGCGCCTGCCAGCTGTTCATCATAATACCGAACACTATGTAGGGTAACGTTGCAAAATACATGAAAACGGTGCTGTTGCTGTGTTTAATCATTACTGAATTATGTCACCGATACAAAGCACAACATTTTAGTACTAATATCTTGATAATAAAATATTCGATTCAGGCTGGCTTCTATAATATGTCTATTAAATATTCTATTAAGGCTAAATGCCTTCAGCTAGAAATTGGCACCTCATCTAATTTTATTTATTTCCTGATAAAAGAGGCTGAAAGTCTCAGAAAGCATCTCACGCAGGTAAAAATGAGTTTGAACTGACATGGGATTGAGATGATCGGGTTTATTGGTGGTTTTGGGACCACAAGGCTGTTCCAGTTGTTTCATAGTTTCAGAGTTTATTCCATTTGAAATGTAAAACTCGAGTCATCTGAACTGGATTGTGTCTTTCACTCACTTTACACACATTTAGATTTAAAAGCTTTTGGGCTTTGACAGCCACGTCATTTCTCTATTAAAAAACGAAAAAGAAAACCCGTGTGCCGCTGTTCGGGATTCAAAAGGTTCTGATCAGCAACTGAGATTTTTTTGTTTTTTAATCAAGCCTAAACGAAGGTTTCAGCCTGAAAATAAGCTTAAAAAAAAAAAAAATGGAAAAAAAAATAAATTTTATATATATAAAACTACAAATTTGTTGTGTGTTTAGTTTTTATTTTTTAACTGAAATAAATGTTACTAACAGGTAATCATCACAAGTGCCAACCAGCCACAGAAAAGTAAAAGTAAATAAAGTAATAATCATAATAATAATAATAATAATAATAATAATTATTATTATTATTATTATTATTATTATTATTATAATATAATACATAACAAATTTCTTTCTTCCTTTCGGCTTTTTCTCTTTCTTGGGAGTCGCCACAGTGAATCATCTGATTCGCTCATTTGAATTGACATAGGTTTTTACGTCGGATGCCCTTCCTATCACAACCCTTTAGCAAGGGACAGAAACATGTTGACGGCTTTGCAGCTAACTCTTTACGAAAGTCAGCAATGGTTCTTTTACATGAACCTCTCACTATAGACAGTGAGAGACATGGCCCACCTTTGATAACCCAGTTAGCTACACTGGGGGGGGGCAGTGACAACCCTGTGGGGACTCGAACCCCCAACCTTAGGATCAGCGACCCTGTGCCCTATCCACTGGACCACCACTGCCCCATAATACATAATAAATATTATTATAAATATATAAATATGATATAAGACAGTGGTGAGGTGTGCTGTCGGTGTGATAGAAGAGTTCAAGGTGGAGGTGGGACTGCATCAAGAATCAGCTTGCTTTGGTGATGGACAGGCTGACAGACGAGGTTAGACAAGAATCTCCATGGACAATGATGTTTGCAGATGACATCGTGATCTGTAATGAGAGCAGAGAACAAGTGGAGGAAAATCTAGAGATGGAGGTATGCCCTGGAAATGAGTGGAATGAAGGTTAGCCTCAGTAAAACAGAATACATGTGGGTGAACGACAAGGACCCAAGAGGAACGGTGAGGTTACAGGGAGCAGAGATAAAGAAGGTGGAGGATTTTAAGTACTGAGGCTCAACAATCCAGAACAGTGGAGAGTGTGGAAAAGAGGTGAAGAAGCGTTTGCCAGCTGGTTGGAATGGTTGGAGAAAAGTGTCCGGTGTGATATGTGATAGGAGAGTATCGGCAAGAATGAAGGGAAAAGTTTACAAGACGGTGATGAGGCCAGTGATGTTGTATGGTTTCCAGACAGTGGCCCTGGGGAAAAGACAGGCGTCACAGTTGGAAGTAGCAGAGATGAAAATGTTGAGGTTCTCTTTGGGAGTAACGAGAATGGATAGGATCAGAAACGAGTACATCAGAGGGACAGCACATGTTCGATGTTTTGGAGACAAAGTCAGAGAGGCTAGATTGAGATGGTTTGGACATGTCCAGAGGAGGGATAGTGAGTATATTGGTCATAGGATGCTGAAGTTGGAACTACCAGGCAGAAGGCCCAGAGGAAGACCAAAGAGAAGATTTATGGATGTGGTGAAGGTTGGAGTAAGAGTAGAAGATGCAGAGGATAGGGAGAGATGGAGGCAGATCATTTGCTGTGGCGACCCCTGAAGGGAACAGCCAAAAGCCTATTAACCAACAGGGTGCTGACAGAAATTGGACTACTGTTGGTTGAAGATGTCGAAGGAGGCGTGTCCATAGGCAGAGAGAGAAGAGGAAAGGCATGAGTCTAGGACTGAAAGTAAAGACTTTGAAGGTTAGAACTATGGCAGGAAAAGGTAAAGAGCTGGCTGACATTATGCAGAGGAGGAAGGTGGACATACTGTGTGTTCAGGAGACCAGGTGGAAAGGCAGTAAGGCTAGAAGCTTAGGAGCACGGTTTAAGCTGTGTTTTCATGTTGTGGATGGGAGGAGAAATGGAGTCGGAGTCATCTTGAAGGAGGAGTTTGTCAGGAATGTTCGAGAAGTGAAAAGAGTGTCAGACAGAGTGATGAGTCTCAAGGTAGAAATTGAAGGCATGATGTTCAATGTTGTTAGTGCTTATGCCCCACAGGCAGGATGTGAGCAAGAAGAGAAGGAGAGATTCTGGAGTTAGTTCGATGAAGTGATGCAGAGTACCCCCAGAGGTGAACGAATGGTGAACGAATTGGGGCAGACTTCAATGGAAATGTTGGTGCAGGAAACAGAGGGGACGAGGAAGTGATGGGCAGGTTTGGTATCCAGGACAGGAACGCAGAAGTACAGATGTTGGTAGATTTTGCAAAAAGGATGGAAATGGCTTTGGTGAATTCTTCTAGAAGAGAGAAGAGCATAGGGTGACTTATAAAAGTGGAGGTAGGAGCACACAGGTAGACTACATCTTGTGTAGACGATGTAATTTGAAGGAAGTCAGTGACTGCAAAGTAGTAGCGGGTGAGAGTGTTGCCAAACAGCATAGGATGGTGGTGTGCAGTATGACGCTGATGGTGAGGAAGGTGAAGAAGGCAAAGGCAGAGCAGAAGACAAAGTGGTGGAAGCTGAAAAAGGAAGAGTGTCGGGTTGTCTTCAAGGAGGAGTTGAAACAGGCTTTTGGTGGGCAGGAAGTGCTTCCAGATGACTGGACAACTACAGCTAATGTGATCAGGGAGACAGGTAGGAGAATACTTGGTGTGTCATCTGGAAGGAAAGTAGATAAGGAGACTTTGTGGTGGAATGAGGAAGTGCAGGAGTGTGTACAAAGGAAGAGGTTAGCTAAGAAGTGGGACATTGAGAGAACCGAAGAGAGTAAACAGGAGTACAGGGAGACACAGCATAAGGCAAAGGTAGCGGTGTCAAAGGCCAAACGGAGCGTGTATGATGACTTGTATGCTCGGTTGGAAAGTAAAGAGGGAGAAAATGATTTATACAGGTTGACACAGCAGAGAAATAGAGATGGGAAGGAATTGCAGCAAGTAAGATGGATAAAGGACAGAGAGGGAAATGTATTGACTGATGACAGAAGTGTGCTGGGAAGATGGAAAGAGTACTTTGAAGAGTTGATGAATGAGGAAATTGAGAGAGAAAAAAAGAGTAGAAGAGGTGACTGTTGAGGACCAGGAAGTAGCAAAGATTAGTAAGGGTGAAGTGAGGAGGGCATTGAAGAGGATGAAGAATGGAAAGGCAGTTGGTCCTGATGACATACTGGTGGAGGTATGGAAGTGTCTAGGATAGGTAACAGTAGATTTTCTGACAAGAACATTCAACAAGGTCTTAGAGAGTGAGAAGATGCCGGAGGAATGGAGGAGAAGTGTACTGGTGCCCATATTTAAGAACAAGGGAGAAGTGCAGACTTGTGGCAATTACAGAGGGATAAAGTTGATGAGCCATACGATGAAGTTATGGGAAAGAATAGTGGAAGCTAGACTAAGGGCAGAGGTCAGCATTTGTGAAACCCAGTTTGGTTTCATACCAAGAAAGAGCACCACAGATGCAGTGTTTTCCTTGAGGATGTTAATGGAGAAGTACAGAGAAGGTCAGACGGAGCTGCATTGTGCCTTTGTGGATCTGGAGAAACCATATGACGGGGTGCCAAGAGAGGAACTGTGGTATTGCATGAGGAAGTCTGGAGTGGCAGAGAAGTATGTTCGAGTGGTGCAGGACATGTATGAGAGATGTAAGACAGTGGTGAGGTGTGCTGTCGGTGTGACAGAAGAGTGCAAGGTGGAGGTGGGACTGCATCAAGGGTCAGCTCTGAGCCCCTTCTTGTTTGCTATGGTGATGGACAGGCTGACAGACGAGGTCAGACAAGATTCCCCATGGACTATGATGTTTGAAGATGAAATTGTGATCTGTAGTGAGAGCAGAGAATAAGTGCAGGAAAATCTAGAGAGGTGGAGGTAGGCCCTGGAAAGGAGAGGAATGAAGCTTAGCCTTAGTAAGACAGAATACATGAGCATGAATGACAAGAACCCAAAGGGAACGGTGAGGTTACAGGGAGCAGAGATAAGGAAGGTGGAGGATTTTAAGTACTTAGGCTCAACAATCCAGAGCAATGGAGAGAGTGTGGAAAAGAGGAGAAGAAGCGTGTGCAGGCAGGTTGGAATGGTTGGAGAAAAGTGTCCGGTGTGATAGGAGATTATCAGCAAGAATGAAAGGAAAAGTGTACAAGATGGTGTTGAGTTCAACAATGTTGTATGGTTTAGAAACAGTGGCCCTGGGGAAAAGACAGGCGGCAGAGCTGGAGGTACCAGAGATGAAAATGTTGAGGTTCTCTTTGGGAGTAACGAGGATGGATAGGATTAGGAATGAGCACATCAGAGGGACAGCACATGTAAGACATTTTGGAGACAAAGTCAGAGAGGCTAGATTGAGATGGTTTGGACATGTACAGAGGAGGGATAGTGAATATATTGCTAATAGGATGCTGAGGCTGGAACTACCAGGAAGAACGCCTAGAGCAGTGGTTCCCAACCTGGGTTCAATCGAACCCTAGGGGTTCGGTGAGTCGGTCTCAGGGGTTCGGTGGAGCCTCTGCCACGGAGGTCAGGACACACCCGACGCATCATTTCAATTAGTGATGACACGCGCCGCTTGGCATTGCTGACTTTCGACAAGAGTAGGCTGCAAAGCCGTCAGCGTGTTTCCGCCGTGTGATGGCCTGGCGAGCTGTCCACGGTGTACTCTGCCCTCGCCCTGAGTTGGCTGGGATGGGCACCAGCCTCCCCGCGACCTTAATTAGTATGAAGCGGTTACAGAAAATGAACTGAACGCCCCGCTTGGCCATCACTGGCTGCAGATGATCACATTACATTGCTTGGCCAATCAGTGCCGCAGGGAATTTAGCCCGCTCAGTAGTCAATGTGTGAAGTCGTGAGATTTTTTTCGGAATATTTTAATCCATACTAACTATGTCAAGCAAATAAAGAAAGTGGTTGGACGAATATGTACAAAATGGATTCACATGCATCACGGAAAGTGATGTGACTCAGCATCCTATCTGAATGATTTGCAATGCCAAGTTGAGCAACTCTAGTCTCACACAAGCAAAACTAAAGGAACACTTCGTGAAACTGCATGGAGATGGGGAATACAAGAACACAACAGTACCTATGTCTTGAATTTGTAAAAAATCATATTTTTATTTTTCACTGATGAAAGGTTCGGTGAATGTGCATATGAAACTGGTGGGGTTCGGTACAACAAGGTTAAGAACAACTGGCCTAGAGGAAGACGAAATAGACGATTCATGGATGTGGTGAAAGAGGACATGAAGGTCGTTGGTGTGAGAGAAGAAGATGCAAAGGATGGGGTGAGATGGAGGCAGATGATTCGCTGTGGTGACCCCTGAAGGGAAAAGCCGAAAGGAAAAGAAGAAGAAGAAGAAGAAGAAGTGGTGCACTTCACGTATTGCGTGAACGTCGGGAGAGAGGCGGAGAGAGGGGCGTGGTTAAAGTCTCCGCTGATCAGAATCATGGCGCGGGGGTGACGAGTCTGTGTCTGACTGACAGCGCTGTGGAGACGCTGACACACGGCCGCCGCATCAACCGAGGGCGGAATATATACGCAAAACACAATCACGTGTGAAAACTCCCTCGGTAGATAATATGGCCGCGCGCTCACCGCGAGCAGTTCGAGGTCCCGCGTGCACAGCTGCTCCTTCACGTGCACGTTGGCCGGGTGGCACCTTCGTTCATTCACGTAGACCACCACGCCCCCTCCTTTCTTCTTTCCGCTCTCCGCCACAGTCCGATCTGCACGCCTGAGTGTAAATCCGTTCAGAGAAACCACAGAGTCCGGTGTGAGTTCATGATTCAGCCACGTCTCTGAGAAACACATGAGGCTGCAGTCCCGGTGCTCCCTCTGCTCCCGGTACTCCCTCTGCTCCCGGTTCTCCCTCTGCTCCCGGTACTCCCTCTGCTGCCTGTCCTCCCTCTGCTGCAGGCTCAGCGCCGCCAGCTCTTCAGTCTTGTTGGCGATCACGCGGACATTTCCCATGATGACAGAGGGAACATATGTCCTCCGCGTCTTTCGTCCCCCTCTGCAGCCTCTCCTTTTCCTCCGTATTTCCACAGGAACAGGCTTTTCCGCATGAAGGAGGGCGGGGCCGCGCATGCCGAGGAGGGTCACGTGTTTCAGACCTGCATTGCTCAGAGCCGTCGGTGAATGAATTTCCTGATGCCCATCCAAAAATTGAAAGTAAAAGTGCACAGCAATACAAAAGCATTATAAAAGTTGGCTCCCCAAATGCAGGATTGAAGAAAGAAAAAGAAACTTTGAAAAAAGATGAAGAAACACACCTATATACAATAGAAAAGAGAAAAAAAGAAAATAAGGTGAAGAGCTCCTGTAAGAGCTCAGTATGCAGACGGTACTTCTCTTTTGTTGGATGGCAGTGAGGAATCACTAAAGAATCCTTAATTACTTTGGAATGGTTTTACAAAATGTCAGGCCTAAAAGTAAACATGGAAAAAACAAAAGTTGTTGGGTTGGGCTGATGCGGGAGTCAGACGGCCGGTTTGGTCGCGAAAATAATTTGGATTGGTGAAAGTCTTTTCCAGCTTCAGGAGTGGATTTCTCAGTATTGGATATATCATCAATGGTGGACAGCAATATACTCCATCGGATACAAAATATGAAAAATCTTCCGAAAAATTGGTCCTTTGGCAGTTTGACACCACTGGGAAAAATTACAGTGATAAAGTCCGTTATCCTCCCGAAAATTCGTCACCTTTTAATGTCGCTCCAAAATCCTGGTGAAAAAAATAATTCAAGAAATTGATGATATGTTTTTTCAATTTATTTCTGTTAGAAACCTCCCAAAATCAAAAGTTAGTTCTGATTAAAAGGTATGAAGAAGGTAGACTAAAAATGGTTAAAATGGCAAATTATATGAATATTTTGAAACTATCGTGGATTAGAAGATTTTGTCAAAAACAACATACTTGGAGTGTTTTCCCCAAAATTATGGAGTTAATACGATACTGGCCACGAGTGCCATGTTTTATAAATGCCCCCCTAACACTGAAAACCCTTTCTGATCTGATGTTATGCCAGCTTTTGCAAAATTCAGTGCGTGTTTTGAACCAGACACGATCTTAGATACACTGAATCAACCGATTTTGTAAAATCCCAGGATAAAAATGGAATATATGAAAATGTGGCATAAAAATAATGTTAAGTGTGATAAGGACAGTGAAAGAAGATGGAGCTTTAAATCATTACAGGAGTTGAAGTTAGACTATACGAATTACATTTCTTGACTATTATAGGCTGATGAATGCAGTTCCAAAGACATGGCTCAATAAAATCTCCACCCAAAATACAGTAGATCCCATTTTGCATTTATACCACCACAACTGCAAGCTTCTCTCACTGTGAAAAAGGGTTATAGTGCCTATTCTAGTTTTTTTTGTTTGTTTGTTTGTTTTTTTTTTTTGTTTTTTTTTTGGTTTTTTTTTTTGCAAAAATGAGATAACCCCACCTGCTCAAAACAAATGGACGAGGGACGTAAATTTTCAGGACTGTGATAGTATCAATTGGAAAAAAATATATTATAAACAACATTTTTGGTCACGCTTGATACACGTTTGAGATATTTTCAATATAAGATACTACACCGTATCCTGCCCACCAACAAACTTCTTACCCAAATAAGAATTAAGGATTCTGATAGATGCTCATTCTGTGGAATTGGTACAGAATCTATACTCCATTTGTTTATTGAATGTGAAGCTTTATCCCAATTAAGGGTCGACGTGCAGCAGTGGTTGATCTCTTGTGGCTGTACGAATATTGATCTTCAACCTTGAGACATTATATTTGGAAAGTTAATAAAGATGTCTCTTTTAACTATACTATATTAATCTCGAAATCTGTAATATACAGATGTAGTGTACTTAGTAGCAGGAGACCAAGTGCTGCTGCAGTCAAAGTGTCCTTAAAATATGTTATGGAAATAGAAAAAAAATCATCGCAATTACAAATAACAAAGCTGATGAGTTCTATGGTAAATGAGCAAGGTTATTGAATACATTATAATGTGTCTTCTAAAATAATTTGAAAGTATATACATTTCTGATATTTTTGTATCACCTGCAAACTGAATCTACTATTTTTTTCTCTTTTGTATTATTATTATTATTATTATTATTATTATTATTATTTATTTATTTATTTATTTTTAATTTATGTTCTTTGTTTAAAGATATTGTGTTTTGTAAAATATAAATGTGGTTCTGGAAATAAAAAGAGAATTATAAAACAAAATAAAAGTACTTAAAATCCTCCAACTTCTTTATCTCTGCTCCCTTTAACCCAGTGGTTCTCAAATAATGGGGCGCGCCCCCCTGGGGGGGGGAGGGCGCTGTGCGATGCCGGGACATGTGACCCCAGGGAACATGCTTTTTTTTGTTTGTTTGTTTGCCGTATTAGGATAAAATGTAATTCTACATCCACTACAGCAGGTGGCAGTGGCTTCCTCACTGTTAGAGTGTGCCCAGAGGTAAAATAAGAAGTGAAGTTAATAAAACCCACCATGGAAATTATTAACAGGGACGGAAAGAGAGGCGGAAAGAGATGGAGACAATGAGAGAAACGAAAGTCTCCCAGAAGTTAAGTTGAGGAGGTATGATGAAGCGGATGTAGCACTACGGTGAGAAACGAGGAAAGAACGCTGTGTTTACTGTGTTTGAAAACATTGGCAGTGGACGGTACGAACCCAAATAAATTCAGCCGTCACTGAAAGACATCACAGCCCGATCACGTGATGAGCCACGTTAGTTTTTTCAGTGAAAACGTGCTGAGTATTACCAACAACCATCCCGCTTTGTGAATGCTTTGCCAGCAAACTGAGCTCTGTTAGCATCAGATAAGGTGGAGGTCCAAACTGCTCAGCGTAGAAAACCCCACAGCAGAGCAGAGGAACTGATCCGACCTGCAGCACACATGGTCTCCGTCATGCTGGATGACGTCAATGCTGTGAAAATAAGTCCAGGTCCCAGTTCAGCATTGAGCAGAGTTCAGTATCGTGCTTTAAACCCGGCTTCGAAAAGCTGTCCACTGCGAAATGTGCTTATTGTACCATTAATCTGGACTTCATCATTTTGAATATAATAACAATAATAAGAAGAAGAAGAAGAATACAAATTGTTTTATTCATTTTTGTTTTGTAGGTTAAATTTTTTTATATATTGTGCTCCTGAGTTAATATTACTGATAAATTTCAATTTATTTTTATTTATTGATTTTATTTAATTGTATTGTTCAGTATCAAATGGTTCAAATTGTTTGTGAAAAATGTTGACAGTTTAAATAAGGATACTTTTTGTGTTCCATAATGATAATCAGGATTTATTATGTTAATAAGGATACAGTGTATGCAGAGGATTACTTATAACAATTTTTAGACAAATATAACACGATGTATATTGGGTGGGCGCGAAATGTTTTCCTCTTCCTAGGGGGGGGCGCTACAGAAAATAATTGAGAAGCACTGCTTTAACCTCACCATTCCTCTTGGGTCTTTCTCATTTTAAGGCTCTCTAGGATTTCCTCTCATAGTTCCAAGTCAAAGTCCCTACGCTCAGTCTTAGACTCGTGCCTTTCCTTTTCTCTCTCTGCCTACGGACAGACCTCCCGCCTCTCCTTCTTCGACCAACAGTCGTCCAGTTTCCACCAGCACTGTTGGTTAACAGCACTGATGGCAGTCGTTGTTAACCCGGGCCTGGACCGATCCGGTATGGAAGTCATATTGATGATTTGCATATCAAATCTGACGCAGGTTTTACGCCCTGTTTTGATGCCCTTCTTGATGCCCGGGCTTGAGACCAGCATGCTAAAAAACTCCCCCCCCCTTCAAGCTGCATTTTTGAAAAGTTTTTCATCACTTGGAAATGCTATATTGCTATATTCTTGAAAATAAAAAATATAAAAAATTCTAATATGATTTCACTGTCATTATCGGTGACTTCTTCTTCAATACCTGATTTATAAACGCTCCCACTACCTGAAACACCACGACTTATTGTGTTAGGTATGTATACTTTTTGACATTCAAAACGTTTGCATAATCATATATCTCGAATGGGTAATTAATAATCCACTTCATGTATTCCAACAGTACTGCAGTCATATGATATATATTAAATAACATATCTCTATCATTTACACCGTATATAACATTGAAATAGCCTCCCTGTCTGTATAAATTGTACACTGTTAGAATGTTCTAAATATTATTTTCAAATGATAATGTAAATTTATTCATGTAATTGCAGGCAATTCATTATTCCAGGGGAAAGTGGATGCTATCAGTGGAAGGTAAGGTGGCTTGTGTACTGGAACCTCCCAGCAATTTCATTCTCAGTTCTCTTTGCAAGTTATTACAATTTTAACTTCGAGTACCAGGAGGAAGCAGCTACAACCCTTGAGTTTATTGAAAGGTAAATTTGAATTCTTGAAATAACCATCACCGTTTGAGCTAAAAATATGTTTATGAAACTAAATGTTGCACTGCGAACATTTTCCGACAATAAGCTTCTTTAGCACTGTTAAAACATCGAGTGTGTCTGAAATCACACACATGGACAGTTTTATTAAATACATATTCAGATTGTATATCATTCATATGATCATGTCCAATTTTACATAAGTGTTTGTGCTTTATAGCAAAGAAAAATCACATTTTAACAGATGATTACATATACTGGGAATAATAGTGATAGCTCACAAAATTGCAGTAGAAATACCATTAACCATTTTCAAGAAAAACACATATATAAACTTATAATGTTCTAGATCAATATATATTTTTATTATAATACTTAATTAGTAATGCTCATATGTAATCTGTTGTATAAATGTAAATATATTGATATTTTGACCTAAAACAGTTCAGTGGGGTTACATGGTAATTGCATGGATTTAACACCCTCGGCCGCTTATCTCAGGCCTTTGTTCTCAGACATGTGAAAATGCATAACATGAATTAAATTACTTCATTGTTTATATTGTAATTGTTATTATTTCAGGTGTTTCATGTGAATCAACCCAGTGACTGGGTCAAAGGCTGGATCCAGTCAAAGGGTGAGCAAGAAGACTGGAAAGCCAATTCAAAAAAAAAAAAAAAAAAAAAAAAAATGCAGGAAACCCACGAGTAACAGCATTGCTCTATTACTGATTCTATTTTGAATGGACTGCTGACTCTGACAATTAATAATTTCAGCAGAATTTCTCAGAATTTTCTCCTGATTTTAGGATTTTTTTTCAATTTTTGTTCAATACATGATGTTTATTATTTTTTTTTTATATTTACAAGAACTTTCTTTGATATTGCTATGTAAAATATTACCAAATTTAACCACTGATGGTAACATTGAATAATTGATAATTTTATAATATTAACAAGACATGTCTTTCTCATGAAGTCATATTGCTTTGAGTTAAATCACATTTTGTATAAACACTATCTTTATTATTTTGTAGGGCGGTGGTGGCTGGCGGCCTGATGGTATAGGGCGCTGGATTGCTGATCCAAAGGTTGGGGGTTCGAGTCCCGCTCTCCACAAGGTTGTCCCCCCAGTGCATCTAACTGGGTTACCAAAGGCCGGCTATGTCTTTCACTGTCTATGGTGAGAGGTTCATGTAGAAGAACCATTGCTGACTATCATCAAGTAGAGCTGCAAAGCCATCAGCGTGTTTCTGTCCATTTTGTTTGTGTCAGGAAGGGCAACCAACATAAAAACCTACGCCACGTCAAACATGCAAATCATTCGCTATGGCGACTACTGAAAAAGAAAAAAAAAGGAAAAAAAAAAGGGAACAAGCCAAATGGAAATCTCACTATCTTTATTATTTTCTTGACTGTTATGATACACAATATATTTCGTATTACATGGAATGTGACAGAAATTATTCTTAAATATTTCTGTAATGAAAGACTTATTACTCTGGAAAATATTTGACTCTGTATTATACTCTGGTCGATTACGAGCAAGGTACCATCATTCCTGTAGGAAAGGATTTACCATATTTACCACATTTAATACATTTTAAAGCAATATTACTTTTATTGTAAAATCTACATTACAAAATAACTAATCAAGAACAATAATACTTATTATTATTATTATTATTATTATTATTATTGTTGTTTTTGTTGTTGTTGTTATAATAATAAGAAATAATATTCGTAATAATGATAATAATAATAATAATAATAATAATAATAATAATAATAATAAATATCTAATGACATGCATGTATGAGGTTCTCTGTAGAACTCTGGGCTAAAAGAGATTTGCAGTTTGTATGAAGAATTCTGAGATTCTTTGAAAAAACTGATAGAAGTTTTCTTCCCAAGAACACTGCAGTCTGGTTTTTCAGAAAAATAAAAAGGGTTCCGTTTGTGACAAGCTGACCTTCTTGGTTCTTCGAAGGACCTTTCTTTCTTAGAGTTTAAGCAATGACATCACTGGGTAGAGCGTTATGTTTCGGTTTTTATAAATCACGTGACAATCAGAACGAAACGAAAGTGAAGCTTCTCCTGAACCTGAGGCTGAATTTCAGGAACAGGCAGCGCAGTGATTTCATCATTCCAGAGGAAAAGGAGATTGTAGGAGTTTGGTGGTTAAACCTGATATAATAATTTTCCTGCAGGATTTTCTCACCTATTTAAAGACTGAATGAATATTCATGAGGTTTATTAGATTTGTGGAAAGTTTACAGTGGAAGATGGAGGACGGCGGTGCTGTGTTTTCTCTTTTGCTTTTATTCACACTTCCTGTTCCTTCATCAACAGGTGAGTTTATAAACATCAACTACATTTATTCACCGAATAAACACTTTATTACATTCATATTTAAATCATTATAAATAATATACAGCTGTGTGATGGATATGTGGGTCAATATGAACAGTAATAGTTTTACAGTATTATTATAATATATTTGTCTGTCTTCCTTTCGGCTTTTTCCCTTTTACTCAGGAGTCGCCACAGTGAATCATCTGATTCGCACGTTTGATTTGGCAGAGGTTTTTACGTCGGATGTCCTTCCTGTCACAACCCTTTTTTAGCAAGGGACAGAAACACGCTGACGACTTTGCAGCTTCTCTTTACGAAAGTCAGCAATGGTTCTTTTACATGCCTCTCACCATAGACAGTGACAGACATGGCCGGCCTTTGATAACCCAGTTAGCTGCACTGGGGGGGGACAGTGACAACCTTGTGGAAAGTGGGACTTGAACCCCGTTAAAAGTAATCGGATCATTATTATATATCATATTATAATATTATCAGTAATAATTGTATGCTGGTAAAAGTAAAGGGAAAGTTCTTTGGGTTTTTTACCCCCGAGCCCAGTGGCTGGTCAGGCTGGTGCTGATCCCCGGTTTCCGCAGCATGAAGCGACCAGGAGTTCAACTCGTCCTGGATGGGACCACTGCGCCACCGGCACCACTTTTATTATTATCTATTGTATTATAATATTAAAAGTAATCGTTTCATTATTATATATTATATATGAGTATTATTAATATTATTGATATTGTTATTATTTTAGTTATTATTCTCACTTTACTCTTGTGTGTTAGTGATGATGTGTTAGAAGTTCAGCGTGTGTGTGTGTGTGTGTGTGTGTGTGTGTGTGTGTGTGTGTGTGTTTGTTCGAATGGTTTAAATGCAGAGCCAATTTTACATTTATATATTTAAGGGGATTAACACAGTGCATTCATGAATAAATAAATAGAATGTTATTTGTTTAGTGTTTTTGCAGTTGAGATTGTTCCAAACCAGCTTTACACAGTAAAACAGTGAAAGTTCAGATTGTTACAAAAGTGAAACAGTGAGAGTCGGGCTTACAAAGTATAAAAGAACTTAAACCTCTCCGACGAGCCCGACATGTCCATCATGAACAACACGGTGGAAGGAAAAACTCCCTCAGTACTGGAGTTATGAAGAAGAAACTTTAAGAGGAACCAGAACCAAAAGGAAACCCATCCTCATTTGGGTAGAACCATAAAAATACAAACCTCATACAGTATATTCATTACAGTCCAAAATATACGTAACTGCAGGTCCCAATCAATCAATCAATCAATCAATAAATCAATAATAATAGTGATAAATGTAATAATAATAATAATAATAATAATAATAATAAAATCAGCCCGGCTGTGAGGAGAGAGTTTCCTAATGTGTTGGAAAATGTCCAAACAGCTGAAATGAAACAATAAAATATCCCATCTGATCAGAAATATTTAGTGTAATTCCTCTTTTGAGCTCATATTCGATTTTCTGAAAAAAGCATTTTAAGATTTCGGCTTCTCTTATTCGAACCTCTCCAGCACCTCGGTTTTCCATCCGGGAATCGAACCAACAAACGCTGTTCCACCGTGATCATTCCAACCACCGGGATCTGAAAACCACACTTATGTGTCTGGGAATACAGCGCTGTCACCTCACACCAGGACCGTGTGTGTTTGTGCGTGCGCGCGTGTGTGTTTGTGCGCGCGCGCGTGTGTGTGTGTGTGCGCGCGATCAGAGACATCTTTCAAACTTCAGTCTCCATTGGCATGCAAATGTCCTTGGGAGAAAGGAAAGCATGCTGTGCCATCGCGAGGCTTGGGAGACTTATTTATTTTTATTTTTTAAATATGGAGATTAAAAAGGCGGAATTCGACTTTAGATGGGAAAAAAATCACATGCCTGGATGTCAGGAGTCCCCAAACTCCGGCCTCCACATTTAGCCCCGCCCACACCCCGGAAATAAACCCGAGACTCGGCCCTGTCTAAAAGAACTGAATGCAGTAATGCTGAAAAGGTGATGGATTGATGGATTTTTTTATTTGATTTCAACATTCACAATCGTTTATCTTTTTTTTTGTTTGTTTCTCCGTTGGCATGAAAAGCAAAAATTGTTTGTACAACGCTTACACCAACATGAGAGATTTCCTTTCCTTTCGGCTTTTCCCTTTATCAGAGTCGCCACAGAGAATGATTGGCATGTTTGATTTGGGAAGTTTTTACGCCGGATGCTGTTTCTGACACAAACCTTTAACAAGGGACAGAAACACACTGACGGCTTTACAGTTCCTCTACATGAAAGTCTTCACATGAACCTCTTACCACAGACAGTCAGAGACATGGCCGGCCCTTGATAACCCAGTTAACTGCACTGGGGGGACAGTCAGAGACATGGCCGGCCTTTGATAACCCAGTTAACTGCACTGGGGGGACAGTGACAACCTTGTGGAGAGACGGGTGCTGCTGAAATCCACAAGACAAGTTTTCTAAACTCAGCCGCCTGCTGATTGTGGCTCGCTGTCATCACTTTCCGTGTCCTCTGTCCTGAACAACTCATTGATTCGGACCGTCATTCAAAGCATCAACATTTCCGAAGTAAAACTCCACTAAAACAGACAAACAAGAAAAGAGGAGGTGAGGAGGTGGGCAGCATAATTGAATTCGGGCCTCGTGCAAGAATTTGTTTTCTCTCTCTCTCTCTCTCTCTCTCTCTCTTTAAACAAAATTAAATTGCAATGTTAACATACAGATATTGATAGATACAGGAACATACATGCAAAAATCAACCGAAATATTAGTGTACAGGTAGTGTCAGTTGGGGCCGGCTGAAAAAGGAACAGGTCAGTAACTTGTTATGAATTCTTGTAATTGGAAATTTGATAGAGTAAATAGTGATAGTGTTCCAGTTAATTATCATACAAGGATTTGGCTGGCTCGGCTAATTTGTTAATAGATATTACAGTATACTATACTTTGCATTGAAGACCAAGTTGGGGATTGGATAGCTTGTCTTACAGCTAGTTTAGGGTTGGACAGTTATGTTGAGACATGCCACTCAGTAAGGATGAGGAGAAGCCCAAGAGGGTAGCAAGAGGAAATAAACCGAAGAAAACTTAGGAAAAGAAATGCAGGAAGTAGAAAAACATGACCAGGATTGTCTGTGTAAAACATGTAGCTGCATAATCGGGGCTAATGATAAGACCATAGTCTGCACTGGGTGCTCCAACTGGTTTTGCATAAGTTGTCTGAAGATCCCAGAGGCAGTGTACAACTGCCTAGATAATGAAAATGATCTGGAGGCATTAGACATTAAATGTTCTGAATGTCGTAGGGCCCCTTCAATACAAGAGGTGTTAGCCGAACAAAAATGAAACAATGGACAGACTGGTAGGACGAGAACAAAAACTGGTAAATCCAGTCAAGCTAGTTGTCACAACGGAGCTAGAAACTCAGGTTAAACCACAAATAGACCAGCTTAAACTTGATCGAACCAGGAAAATAGAACAAGAAACTGTTGATGTGGAAACAAGACTGACCAGGAGTTTTCAGTCTAAAATTGACAGATTGATTGATGAAAGAAATGAAATAAAAAAATGCAGAATACAAGACTGAACATTTAGACAATTTGGATGCAAAAATTGAGAGAAAATATAAAATTTTGAAGAAATACGCAGGGAAGAGAAGGATAGGGAATCTAGAATACCTGACATAATTGTATATGGGGTCCCTGAACTGGTAGGGGGAGATTGGCAAGACAAATCAACCCAGTTGGTTTTGTTCAGAATGTCATTGAGGCAATAAATCTCTCTGAGGGATCAAAGGTTGATATTATACAAGACATGGTTAAATTAGGTAAACCAAGGGAACAGGTTGAATCTAAACTAGGGATAAAAAAAAGTTGAATCGAGACCAATCAAAATTCAGCTGGGAAATCCAGAGATTAGGCATGACATCATTAAAAGAGCTCACAAATTGGCCAACAACGAGGACAAGGTTTTACAAAATGTGAGATTGGCATACGACAGGACTGTAAAAGAAAGGAAAAAATATAGCTTACCAAAGCAAGAAATGAATAAAAGAACTTTAGCTGGGGAAAGGGAGGGGCTTAGCCATTAGGCGGGGACAAATTGTGGTAGTAAACCCAAAAGATTCTTTAAATCAAAATCAGGATGTAAATGATCAGGTATCTAATATCAGGCACAATCCAAAATACATCCACACCTGAAGGGGCAGTTAGAATGCAAACTAACATTGTGATAGAACTGGTAGATGAGTTACATCGCTCAACATCTACAATCGACCCAGTATCTGACAGTGATTTAGACAACACAAATAATAAAATTGAACAAACATCCCCAAATACAACAGTAACAAAGCCTAAAAAAGCCTTGAAAACCAAACTAGATAAATTAGTTAGCAAGGCAGTTCAGAAAGAACTACAAACTGAGAATATCGAGGTTATAACTGAAATCAATGAAACTGTCATTATTGACAAGAGTGAGGTGGCAACTAATGTCAAATGGGAGAAAAATAACTCCTGAGAAATATCGGACTGCTAGTGTATCTATTGAAACCCCAACCAAGGTACCAGATGTCTACAATAAGGAATTGAATATGTTCTATACAAATGCTGATGACTTAAGGAATAAACTGATGGAATTATATACATGAGCTCATACTGAGAAACCTGAAATAATAGTTATGACATATATCTTTCCAAAAAAAAAAAAACAATATTAGATAGATGACAAGATCACAAGTGGCAGTTAAAAGGGTATAATCATATTACAAGTGTAGCTGAAAACTACAATAAAACTAGAGGAATTATTGTATATGCCAAAAAATCAATCAGTAAAGAGGTTATTGAAACCCAGAGAAAATTCAAAGAATACTTGTTGATTAAAATGACAGAATGTAAACAAGATGGGAAGGAAGTAGATGTATATCTACTAGCCATTTATAGAAGTCCAGATTCTTCTCAAAATAATAATAAGGCACTGAATGAACTGATTGATGCTGTTTGTAACAATCTTCTTCTTTTACTTTCGGCTGCTCCCTTCAGGGGTCGCCACAGCAAATCATCCGCCCCCACCTCACCCTGTCCTCCACATCTTCTTTTCAGACTCCAACGACCTTCATGTCTTCCTTCACCACATCCATAAATCTCTTCTTTGGTCTTCCTCGAGGCCTTCTGCCTGGTAGTTCCAACCTCAGCATCCTACTGCCAATATACTCACTATCCCTCCTCTGTACATGTCCAAACCATCTCAATCTAGCCTCTCTGACTTTGTCTCCAAAACATCTTACGTGGGCTGTCCCTCTGATATACTCATTTCTGATCCTATCCATCCTCGTTACTCCCAGAGAGAACCTCAACATTTTCATCTCTGCTACCTCCAGCTCTGCCTCCTGCCTTTTCCTCAGCGCCACTGTTTCTAAGCCATACAACATCGCTGGCCTCACCACCGTCTTGTACACTTTTCTCTTCATTCTTGCTGACACTCTCCTATCGCACATCACACCGGACACTTTTCTCCAACCACTCCAGCCTGCCTGCACACGCTTCTTCACCTCTTTTCCACACTCTCCATTGCTCTGGATTGTTGAGCCTAAGTACTTAAAATCCTCCACCTTCTTTATCTCTGCTCCCTGTAACATCACCGTTCCTCCTGGGTCCTTCTCATTCACACACATGTATTCTGATTTTCTGAGGCTAACATTCATTCCTCTCCTTTCCAGGGCATACCTCCACCTCTCTAGATTTTCCTGCACTTGTTCTCTGCTCTCACTACAGATCACAATGTCATCTGCAAACATCATAGTCCATGGAGATTCTTGTCTAACCTCGTCTGTCAGCCTGTCCATCACCATAGCAAACAAGAAGGGGCTCAGAGCTGACCCTTGATGCAGTCCCACCTCCACCTTGAATTCGTTGGTCACGCCGACAGCACACCTCACCACTGTCTTACATCTCTCATACATGTCCTGCACCACTCTAACATACTTCTCTGCCACTCCAGACTTCCTCATGCAATACCACAGTTCTTCTCTTGGCACCCTGTCATATGCTTTTTCCAGATCCACAAAGGCACAATGCAGCTCTCTCTGACCTTCTCTGTACTTCTCTATTAACATCCTCAAACCAAACATTGCATCTGTGGTGCTCTTTCTTGGCATGAAACCAAACTGTTGTTCACAAATGCTGACCTCTGCCCTTAATCTAGCTTCCACTATTATTTCCCATAACTTCATTGTATGGCTCATCAACTTTATCCCTCTGTAGTTGTCGCAACTCTGCACGTCTCCCTTGTTCTTAAAAATTGGCACCAGCACACTTCTCCTCCACTCCTCCGGCATCTGCTGACTCTCTAGTACCTTGTTGAATGTTCTTGTCAGAAAATCTACTGCTACCTCTCCTAGACACTTCCATACCTCCACAGGTATATCATCAGGACCAACTGTCTTTCCATTCTTCATACTCTTCAATGCCCTTCTCACTTCACCCTTACTGATCTTTGCTACATCCTGCTCCTCAATGGTCACCCCTTCTACTCTTTTTTCTCTCTCATTTTCCTCATTCATCAGCTCTTCAAAGTACTCTTTCCATCTTCCCAGCACACTTCTGTCATCAGTCAATACATTTCCCTCTCTGTCCTTTATCATTCTAACTTGCTGCACGTCCTTCCCATCTCTATTTCTCTGCTGTGCCAACCTGTATAGATCATTTTCTCCCTCTTTACTATCCAACCTATCATACAAGTCATCATACGCCCTCTGTTTGGCCTTAGCCACTGCTACTTTCGCCTTGCGCTGTGTCTCCCTGTACTCCTGTTTACTCTCTTCGGTCCTCTCAATGTCCCACTTTTTCTTAGCTAACCTCTTCCTTTGTACACACTCCTGCACTTCCTCATTCCACCACCAAGTCTCCTTATCTACTTTCCTTCCAGAGGACACACCAAGTACTCTCCTACCTGTGTCCCTGATCACATTTGCTGTGGTTGTCCAGTCATTTGGAAGCACTTCCTGGCCACCCAAAGCCTGTTTCAACTCCTCCTTGAAGACAACATGACACTCTTCCTTTTTCAGCTTCCATCACTTTGTCTTCTGTTCTGCCTTTGCCTTTTTCACCTTTCTCACCATCAGAGTCATCCTGCACACCACCATCCGATGCTGTTTGGCAACACTCTCACCCACTATGACTTTGCAGTCACTGACTTCCTTCAAATTACATCGCCTGCACAAGATGTAGTCTACCTGTGTGCTCCTACCTCCGCTTTTATAAGTCACCCTATGCTCCTGTTTCTTCTGGAAGAAAGTATTCACCACAGCCATTTCCATCCTTTTTGCAAAATCTATCAACATCTGTCCTTCTGCGTTCCTGTCCTGGATACCAAACCTGCCCATCACTTCCTCGTCCCCTCTGTTGCCTGCACCAACATGTCCATTGAAGTCTGCACCAATGACCACTCTTTCACCTCTGGTGGTACTCTGCATCACTTCATTGAAGTCACTCCAGAATCTCTCCTTCTCTTCTAGCTCACATCCTGCCTGTGGGGCATAAGCACTAACAACATTGAGCATTACACCTTCAATTTCTAACTTGAGACTCATCACTCTGTCTGACACTCTTTTCACTTTTAGAACATTCCTGACAAACTCCTCCTTCAAGATGACTCCTACTCCATTTCTCTTCCCATCCACACCGTGATAAAATAGCTTAAACCCTGCTCCTAAGCTTTTAGCTTTGCTACCTTTCCACCTGGTCTCCTGAACACACAGTATGTCCACCTTCCTCCTCTGCATCATGTCAGCCAGCTCTCTACCTTTTCTTTGCATAGTTCCAACATTCAAAGTCCCCACTCTCAGTCCTAGACTCATGCCTTTCCTCTTCTCTCTCTGCCTACGGACACGCCTCCCACCTCTCCTTCTTCGACGTCTTCGACCAACAGTAGTCCAATTTCCATCAGCACCCTGTTGATTGACAGCACTGATGGCGGTCGTTGTTAACCCGGGCCTCGACCGATCCGGTATGGGGGTAATACTTCTGATTAGCATAACTGTTTGGCATTGGTTTTACGTCGGATGCCCTTCCTGACACAACCCTCTGCATTTCTCCGGGCTTGGGACCGGCATGAGGGGGAGAGACACTGGTTAGTGCCCCCCCCACCTCATGGCTGCATTATGCTGTTTGTAACAATCTTGGGAATAAAAAATTAGTGATATTGGGGGATTTTAACTATGGGAAAATTAACTGGTATACATTAAATACACCCAATAGGGATAAAGATGATAATAAAGACGAATCTTTTGTAAATACTGTATTAGAAAATGACCTCACTCAACATATAAATCAACCTACAAGAATTAGGGAAAATCAGGTGTGTAATACACTGGACCTGGTTTTGACTAAGGATTCAGTTTTAATCACAGGAGTGGATTTTTTACCACCGATAGGAAAAAGTGACCATCTGGTTCTCAAAATTAGCACTAATATTGATCTAAGAACTCAAGAAACTGTAATTTGTATGACACTCAGACTAGATGCAGGGGATTATCAGACTATGCAAAATAATATTAGTGTGTTAAATTGGAAGCAAATTTTCCAAAATAGCAACATGGAAGAAAAATGGCAAATATTTGTGGATATAGTAAATCATGAGATTGAAAAAATATACCAATGAAGACAATTGATAATAGTATACAAAAGCCATTATGGTTTAATGTGAGGGTAAATCAAAATATCAGGATTAAAAGAAATGCCTGGAATAAATATAAAAGTTGCAAAATGGAGTAAAATTACATGAAATACAAGAAGGTACGGAATTATACAAATAATGTTTTAAAACAGGAACGCAAGAACTTTGAATCTAAAATCGCAAATCAGATCAAAGCAAACCAAAAATCTTTTTGGAACTACATTAAATCAAAGTCGAAACCAAAACAAAACGTGGATGGGCGAGGAGATGAACATGGTAACAATTTTGATGAACCATTGGAAATTGCAAATTGTCTAAATAGTTATTTTGCTCGTGTTTTTTCCAAAGATGATATTGATATCGGAAATAATATTGAATTTACACACAGGAATACAAAGTGTCTTAATGAAATAAATTTGTGAGTTAAAAGAGTTGAGCAAGAACTTGATAAACTTAGGGCAGTCAAAGCAGTAGGGCCAGACAATATATATCCCAGAGTGTTCAAAGAACTGAAAGATCAAGTCAAAAAGCCACCATTTCATATTTTCAAAAGTAGTATTGAAGAAGGTTATCCACCTCAGGTATGGACGGAAGCCACAGTAGTACCAATTTATATGAAGGGAGAGAAAAAGAACCCAGGAAATTATCGCCCTGTTAGTCTGACAAGTATTATATGCAAGATGTTAGAAGGTATTATTAGAGATGATATAATGAAATACATGTTGAAAAATAATTTAATATCAGAAAATCAATATGGCTTACTACCCAGTAGATCTTACACATTACAATAACTGGATGTTTTGAATAGTTGGACAAATTTATTAGATAATAAAACATCCATACACGTAGTGTATACAGATTTTTGTCAAGCATTTGACTCAGTTTCACACAAAAAATTAATTTATAAATTAGGTGGTTTTGGTAGTGGAGAAAAGATTAAAAACTGGATTGCTGACTTTCTTACTGATAGAAAACAGAAAGTAAGAGTAGGAAATGTCACATCAGATTGGGAACCGGTAACAAGTGGTGTCCCGCAGGGTTCTGTCCTGGGGCCCTTACTTTTCTTGATTTACATCAACCATCTTGAGTATATGGTTAAAGAGGGAAGATCAAACTTTTTGCAGATGATGCGAAATTTTTTAAGGCAGTTTCTGATGTAACTGGGGTAGGTTTGCTACAGGAAGACATTGATAATATAGTACAATGGACTAAGGAATGGAAACTGTCTTTTAACGCAGATAAATGTAAGGTATTGCACCTGGGATCAAATAACCCTGGAAGTGCTTACTATATGGAGAAGGGAGACGAGAGAATTAACTTAGAATCAGTGTCTTTTCCAAAGGATTTGGGGATTATTGTTGACAATAAACTAAATTTTGAACAAGACATTGGAGAAATTATTAAAAAAGCCAATAGGAATTTGGGATTAATAAAGAGAACTTTTAAATATATGAATAAAGATGTATTTGGGCAATTATATAAGACAATCGTGAGACCAATAGTTGAGTATGGTAGTCCAATTTGGAATCCACATAAGGCTCAATTAAATAAACAAATTCAAGGGGTCCAAAGAAGGGCCACCAAATTTATTCCTGAATTAAATTCACTGACTTACCCGGAAAGGTTGAAAAGTTTAAATCTAGATATATTAGAATACAGGAGAACTAGGACTGACATCCTACAAGTCGATAAAATTTCAAGGGAATAAATAAATATAATCCTGATCACCTTTTCCAAAGAACTAGCAACAACAGTATAACGAGGGGGCATCAATATAAACTGGTTAAGAATAGGTATAATACAAATGTAAGAAAACATTTTTTTTCCCGAAAGGGTCATCGATGAGTGGAACAGTTTGCCGAGCTATGTAGTGGAAGCTGATAATATAAATACCCCCAAGAGTAGACTTCAAGATTTTTGGAATAACAAAGATATTAAATATTGTTCTTCTTTTATGATAAATTAAATGAGCAATTGTAACTAGATTAAAAATGTATTTAAATATATTGTAGATTAAACCAGACTGAGATATGGCTTATCACAGGCAACATCAAAGGATAAAAATACACAGAACATGGTGTCAACAAACACGAACATGAACATGAACAAATTGTTTTTTTTTTTCAGAACAAATAGAACATTCACTTTTGGCAATACATTTTGGATGAATAGAGATCTATTTGCAAGAGATGGTAAACATATGAATAGAATCAGGACCGGGGACTTACAGGGTTCACTTAATGGAAATATAATAATATTAAAAGGAAAATTGATCCGGGCTAGGACAGAGTCCAAATAGTTTTTTCTGAAATTGTATATATGAAATTTGAAAAAGATTATTAGGATGTATAGGCCCATAGAATGGCCTTCAAATTAATGAAATTAAATTTTGGAATGAGGACATTTTCCTGTACTTATTAAAAATTCATGTCGTGATTGAAATGATGTCAATACAGATCCATTTGGTACGAGGAGGTGTTCACTTACCGCGCATCAATTGGCAAATAAATCCAATCAAGGAACCTTATTTACTATAAACAAATGGTATGTCTGGGGTTCTCCTCATCTGTGATTTGGCATTATTATGAGAACAAAACAAATTAAAATGGAATATATCACGGATTCTGCATGAATACTGTTTAAATATAAGGGTACATTTATAAATTCGTAATTTCACTAAAATTTTTGTGAACAATAAATTAGTACAAATTTCTATAATGAAATGATGTTTACCAAATCCTAAATGGGATGTCTCATAATACTTTGAGGAGGATCAAATTGCAGGAACTCACATGAGTGACCTGTATGTATTACTGTCAAATATTGAAGACGCCTCTTCAGCCGGTCCCAACTGTTACTGCCAAAATTTTACAAAATACTCAGAAAAAGAACTGAGTATAGATCTGGCTCTTCGGCTGTACTTTCTGATATGGTTTGAGAATTTCAAGAAATCTGGACACTATGCAACAGTGTGAGATAAACACCTCTTGTATAGATAAATTTAGAGAAATAAAGTAGCTGCTATTCTCATCAGGCCTTTGTGTCACTATGGTAACGCTATACTGTATACAGGAACATTAATGATCATTGCTAGAGCATAACATGACGAAAAATTCTGTAACAGGAAAGAAAATTGTGAGTTGTACTGTATGTGACAATTGGTTGGGATATTAGATAATTGAATCAGGATAGAAAATAAAATAAAATATTCGTCTGGAAATAGTTTTATGAAATTTCGGTCAGTTTTGATAACGTAATTTTATCTCAGAAACAAATATTTATTACAGGGGATGGGAAGTTTTTTTTTTTCTCATCTTTCATAAAATATAAATTTGTATTATATATTTTATATTATATATATATATATATATATATATATATATATATATATATATATATATATATATATATATATATATATATATATATAGGATTTTCTGAGTAGATCCTTCCGTAGGAGAGTGCTCAATACTTTTGGTAGAGCAAATAAACAAAGGACAGGACAAAGGCTTTCTATTGAAACTCCATTTATCACTACAGATCTGTTTGAGGGGTGGTGAAACCATCCCCTCTCTTCAGGTGATTACAGAAGAATCTTCTGATTCTTCTGTAATCACCTGAAGAGAGGGGATGGTTTCACCACCCCTCGAAACAGATCTGTAGTGATAAATGGAGTTTCAATAGAAAGCCTTTGTCCTGTCCTTTTGTATATATATATATATATATATATATATATATATATATATATATATTATGCTGCCCACAAGTAAACTAAATAGCTGTGCGGATACATCGTATTAAGTTGCACAAAGAATGACGAATCATTTACTTGAGAAGAAATTTGTTCTTGGCTGCACTTCACACATCAGCACAATAATATCAATTTGGATTCAAGTTTTGCAAGTTACAGCGAACCACATGCACAAGAATTGAAGAAGCATCACCATATATTGCACCAAAGACTGAAGGAAAAGTCGAACAAATAAAGGACAAGAAGGCCCTGAAAAGTCTCTTACGGGCTTGTTCAACGGAGGCCTAGGTCAACCCAAGTAAACCAGGTAGACCTAGGTAAACCAGAGTGAGTCATCGACCGTCGCTTATGTGTTTGTGTCCAGATTTTCAGTGAAGAGAAAGAGAGAGAGAGAGAGAGAGAGAGAGAGAGAGAGAGAGAATTGTAGGTAAATGTTGTGAATAGAAAAAATCAGCTCAGGAAAAAAAACATTTCTCATCTCATCCCCCTCCCTCTTTTCTCTCTCTTGTTTCTTCAGCTGATTTCTTACATTCACAACATTTGATTGCAATTTCCTGATTATACCTGACATTCAAACATTTCACCTGTCACGTGACCAGCAATTAATTTAATTTAGTTTTATTGTTTGGAAAAAAGAGAGAGTAATTTATAGCCTCTTATGTGTTTATGTCCAGATATAAAGTGAAGAGAAATAGAGAGGGAGAGATGTGAAGTGAAAGAAGATAGAAAAAAGAGGGATAAAGAGGAAGAGAAGGAGAGAGCTGACTCTATGAAATATTTATTTCCTGAGCTGATTTCTTATATTCTCAACATTTACTTGCGATTTCCTCGTTCATACCTGACATGCAAACACTGCGATGTGAAAGGTGAGGCGTGTGCAGTGTTCCATTCTCAACATCTTCACTGTACTCATCCTTTAAAGTCCATCATCCGGGTCCTAATCATGCGCTGCGTGTAATCTGCTCTGTGAGCTGCCTGCAAAGTAAAGGTCAGGACTGAAATAAGTTGGTGGTTAAATGAGTTAAAAAGTGAGATAAAACATGTATAAAGTGAGATCATTACGTTAAAACGTTAAAAACACTTGGTCCGTCTGATTTCTGTGAATTAATAAATCTTATGCACTGCCACCTAACGGTGAGGAATAAAACTGCAGGCAGGAATTCAGTTGAGTTGAGCTCAGACAGGAAACGATATTGCTGTTTTCATTGCTGAATTCTGCCACGCTTTTGCCTGGAGATCTTTTGTCTTTTTACAATAAAAAACACAAATGCAAAGGAGGAAGCAGCACTTCAGTAAAATCCCAGAAAGATCCAGCCTTGTGTGTTACTGGAGGAGTTTTGCATGGGAACCTGCTGCTGAGCTTTGCATGGGATGAACCACTGCAAGGTCCTCCAGTGAGAGATCATGGTTTTAATAAAGTGTAACTTTGGCCTGTTGCAATAATAAATGATTCACTGTATCCTATAAATAATGCAAATAATAATTTTCCTGACCGTGATGCATTCCTGGGATGAATGTGTTCTTATTAACATTTTGCTGCAGCTCACTTTCTCGCCGCTTTTCTTTTTATACCTTTGAATTTCTTCTATTTTTTGGACTGGATATAATATTATATGTAAATATCTTTTAAATTACATTTCAGCCCTTGGAATATTTAAAGGCAATAAATAGGCACTGATTTTTAAAATTGTGTTCTTCTATCATTATGTTATCATTATAGCTGTGAATAAAACACGATGAATATATTTATTTTTAATTTTAGTACACGCTGTATTTCACGGTTATATCACTTACATGTGATTACAACCTCAATCTGTTCCCAGTCTCCATCTACAGCACTTGTTCAAAAAGGGCTCTCACCCTGAACATATCATCAGCCACGACTTTCGGATTTATGGACTTTATTCTGTTCGAGTAGGAATTACAAGTTTTTAAAAGTATTATTATTTAAATGATTTTTACTGGTCCGATGGTGAACTGTGTTCTTTTCGTGTAGAATATAAATGTAATATGAAAATAACAGTGACATGTCTTCACACTGGAACCTTAATATAATAATAATAATTATTATTATTATTATTATTATTATTATTAGTTCCAAGCAATTATTTTGAATCAAAGCAAGATTTTTGTAACTGGGCATTTTAATGGTAAACAGCTCATAATTTTACTCCGATTGGAAAAAAACTTCCATTTCCCCCCAACACACACACACACACGTACACACACACACTTTTTTTTTTGCTTTTGAGTGCTGAAGTTCACTCAGAAAGACTCTGATGCTGATATCAGTTGCTGTTAATATTTCACATTTGGACACTGCCACTGTTTCAGTGGGATATTAGGGCGTGTCCAACACTTAGAAATGCTGCACATCACTCCCAATACTACCGCAATTCCACTCAGGCTTCACTGGTTCCAGGCCACGTCACACCAAACATTTGCAACATAAACCCGACATCAGAGGTTCTGAAATAAAAAACAAAAGTAATGATCATTGAGATGTGAGTATTGTTATTAAGAACACATGTCCATGTGAGCAGTTAAGCCAAATTTTATTAACTCATTTATTTGCCACAATGCTTAATCCTAGGCGGGTTGTAGGAAGGGTGGAGTCTATCTCAGCCAACATGAGGGAAAGCTGGGGTACACCCTGAACAGTGCACCAGACCACTGCAGTACCCAGAGGAACTCCATCTACAACTCCACATCGGAATGCCCGAGCCGGGGAATCGAACCCACGACGCCAGCCTCCCCATGACCCTGATTAGAATGAAGCGGTTACAGAAAATGAACTGAACTGAACAAAAAGCTGCGATGGTAAAGTGGAGACAGAATTATTGGTGAATTATTTTTAACTCAACAAACCTTTTACACTGATCCCTGTGTTGGAGCAACGTGGACCCGGAAAAAGTCGCCCTGGCCCAACTGCCTGCATAAAAACAATTTGTCCTTGTCACAGACTTGCTGTCTGACAAACTGAGTGTCCATCACTTTGATTGAAGCATCATCCACCCAGAATATGTTTTAATCCCAACAGGGTCGCACCGGTCCTGGGTATTATATACTATCTGTGATTCACTTTGAGTGGTTTTAATGTAATGGCTGATCAGTGTTGAGATATAATATGATGATTTACTGAAACATTTTTGTGAACTTTTACAGTCACACACGCTCTGCGGTATCTCTGCACTGTCGTCACGCCAGGAGGAAATCTCCCAGAGTTCATTGCTGTTGGTCTGGTGGATGAAGTGCCGATTATGTATTATGACAGCAGCCAAAAGAAACTGATCCCTAAGACAGAGTGGATACAGAAGATCACTGCTGATGATAAACATTACTGGAACAGAGAGAGAGTCCGTATACAGAAACATCAGGACCGCCTCAAAACCACTCTGGGGGCAGAAATACAGCAGATCTTTAATCAAAATAAAGGTAATGTATACTCACATCTTCCATCATTATCTCTCTCTCTCTCTCTCTCTCTCTCTCTCTCTCTCTCTCTCCCTCTCTCCTTCTCTCTCTCACACACACACACACACACACACCATCTTGTAGGTCCACATCAAGTCGAGGCTGAATGAGACCAGGGCTGGTGTGTGTTATTTATATATTCAGGGCTGTAGTCGGGCGTGCAGGTCGTATACTCACTTATTTTATCAAGCATGGAGCTTAATTTGTCTCGTGAGATCGTTTATCAAAGTGTATTTTTTGTATCCAAGTGAAAGTTTTTTTTTAAAAATTGCTTTGTTACTTGTCTCGGCTTGTAATGATGTCACAGTCATGTTTCCGTCCTCTATCTCCATCATTCAGTGTCGAGAGAGTTCGCTATCATAAGAGCCGTGCCGTGATTGGGCAGTGCGGATGTCACGGAGGCCTTCAGCCAATAGAATTCCGTTGTATACCGGATACGGAAATTCCCAGGAAAAACAAAACCACAATTCATGTTGCTAATTGCTCAGAAATGTACTGAGCTCCTACATCTAGATTTTCTCTTTTAAACATTTATTTTAAATCAGCAGAAGAGGGAAGTCTCTCATGAACCCGACAACAAGCCACATTAACCAGACAGGGTTATTATTATTATTATTATTATTATTATTAATTAATTAATTAATTTATTTATTTATTTATTTATTTTTTTTGCTTAAAGAGGCAATAATATCTGTAGACAATGAAAAAAAAATGACGTCACATAATTTGCCGACCCCGCCTCAGGCAAACATGCTCCAAATCGGTCCCAGATTCCACTTCTCTCAGCATAAGTGGGGCCGGTGGCGTAGTGGTTAGGGTGCTGGGCTCACAATTGAGAGGTTGTGAGTTCAAATCCCAGTGAAACCCCCACTGTGCTAAGACCTGTGAGCAAAAGGTCTGAACCACAAGTGTGCCTCTGTTCACCCAGCAGTATCAACTGGGACTAGTAAAAATATACTGGGAAGGTAACGGACCAGCGCCCCATCCAGGAGGAGTTGTACTTCCAGTCGTTTCACGCTACAGAATGCAGAGATAAGCACCAGTCCGATGAGCTACTGGGCTCGGGTGTAAAAAGCCCAACGGACTTTACTCTCAGTATAATGATGATATTAATGTGATTTATATGAGAAAAGATATTGCATGTTATGATTGTAAAGTTCTCAAGTTTCTTTCTTGAGCTGTCAGTGTCACTGGAAGTGTTATACGTGCAGCACGTGGCCTGCAGGCCTATGGGCATCGCTATGATGGCAGTAACAACATATACATCTTCTTTCTTCTTTTCTTTTTGGCTTTTTCCCTTTTCTCGAGAGTCGCCACGGTGACTCATCTGATCCGCACATGTGATTTGGCAGAGGTTTTTAGGTCAGATGCCCTTCCTGTCACAACCCTTTAGCAAGGGACAGAAACATGCTGATGGATTTGCAGCTTCTTTTTACGAAAGTCAGCAATGGTTCTTTTACATCAACCTCTCACCATAGACAGTGACAGACATGGCCTGCCTTTCATAAGCCAGTTAGCTGCACTGGGGGGACAGTGACAACCTCGTGGGGACTCGAACCCCCAACCTTGGGCTCAGTGATCCAGCGCCCTATCCACTAGACCACCACTGCCCCAGCATTAACTAACACACACACACACACACACACACACACACACACACACACACACACACACACACACACACACACACACACACACACACACACACACACACACACACACACACACACACACACACACACACACACACACACACACACACACACACACACACACACACACACACACACACACACACACACACACACACACAAAATGTTAATATTGTTATATAGAAATAAATACATCTACTGCTCATAGGGTCACAGGTCTGATGAGGTCGAGTCGTGCATGATACAGTTCTGCGCATGCGCGGATGATGCTCCACCTTTAATCCCGCTTTAAAAATGTAATATGCATGCATTCATGATTAAGGCTTCACAATATCCTAAAAGCACGAGATGCACTTACACTATTCTAATGTTTATGTGTATTTAATATGTTCATGTAGCTTATTTTGCAGTTCTCTTAGAAGTTTTATTTTAATGATTTGGTAGTTTTACATTTTCTGAATGTTATTAGCTTATTAAATATAAAATTTATTAAATTAAAATAATTTTAATGATACAAACATTAATCAATACTTGGTTCAGTGTAATAGTGCTACATGTAAATCTTGTAGTTGTCCTACTTCATTTAATTTTATTTTTACTGAGATCACTTTGTGTATGTTCCGGGTTTATGAGAACATCAGCAGGGATTTGTACAGACAGTTAAGGGCAGACTTGAAAAGTTCAAGTTAGGCGTGGACCATGTGTGCATGATGTGGTGCTGTAAAGCTACACTTCTGATATTTTACAATAATATTATATATTGAATATTTGTGTATAATGTAATTAAAAGCTGTTAGTATTTCAAATTCTCTTCTGTTTCTTTACATTCTAGAGTTTTAAGTTTGGCCTCAGTATATAAAACTGTTGCTCTCAGACTCACAGCAACAACTACATGTATCCAGTAGGATAAATTCTATGGACAGTTTTTATACTATATATTTCATATACATGTTGCAGATGGAGGACAGTGGTGGTCTGGTGGTATAAGGCGCCGGATCGCTGATCCAAAGGTTGGGAGTTCGAGTCCCACTCTCCACAAGGTTGTCACTGTCCTCCCAGTGCAGCGAACTGTCTATGGTGTGAGGCATGTAAAAGAACCCTTGCTGACTTTCGTAAAGAGTCGGCTGTACTCTGCCCTCGCCCTGAGTTGGCTGGGATGGGACACACCCCCTCCCTGTGCTCTGTGCATCTGCAACCCGCTGCCAGGACAGCTTCACCGTCTCGTTCAACTACTGAAGCAGCCTCAGAGTCTGTCCTCCTTTCGGCATTTTCCCTTTTTTACTCAGGAGTCGCCACAGCGAATCATCTGATTCGCATGTTTGATTTGGCAGAGGTTTTTACGTCGGATGCCCTTCCTGTCACTACCCTTTTAGCAAGGGACAGAAACACGCTGACGACTTTGCAGCTACTCTTCAGCAATGGTTCTTTTACATGCCTCTCACCATAGACAGTGACAGACATGGCCTGCCTTTGATAACCCAGTTAGCTGCACTGGGGGGGGGGGGCAGTGACAATCTTGTGGAGAGTGGGACTCGAACCCCCAACCTTTGGATCAGCAATCCAGCGCCCTATACCACTAGACAGACCACCACTGCCCCCATATACCCACTTATATTTTACCACTACAGCACTGGTGAAGGTGAACCAGTAAACGACTTCTACCACAGGTTTGACTGCACAAATCCATTCACACCCAGAGCACTGCATCTCTCACATCCCATTCTCCCAGCTCCCTCCCCCATTGGCAGATAAGGTGACTAAAGAGAACAAGCCCCTGGCCACAATCACAGCAGCCCAACTGAGCCGACAACTAAGAATTCTCTGTCTCAAAGCTGCAGGCCCAGATGGAGCATCCTGAAGACCGTTGAAGGCGTGGAGGCGTTCGGAAACTCTCTCCAGCACCTCTTCAACCTGAGTGTGGTATGTTGAAGGGTCCCTCAGTTGTGGGAAAGTCATACATCATCCCAGTCCCAAAGAGACCATGATCTGGTGACCTGAACGATTTCAGACTGGTTGCCCTGACGTCAGACATGATGGAGACCATGGGGCAGCTAATATTTAACCAATAACAGCAACAGATCAGCCATGATCTTGACCCCTGCAGATCCCTTACCAGGAGAAAGCGGGAGTGGAAGATGCAATCATCTGTCCGGTTCACCGATCTCTCTCTCTCTCTCTCTCTCTCTCTCTCTCTCTCTCTCTCTCTCTCTCTCTCTCTCTCTCTCACACACGCACACACACACGCACACACACGACTTGCACAAACGCACGCATGCACTCACGCACACACACACACACACACACACACACACACACACACACACACACACACACACACACACACTCACTTTGATGGGAGCAGTGGTGCTGTAAGAAGCACATGCCTGGATTTCTCCAGTGCCTCCCACATTGTCCAACCTTTGGTCCTCAGGGGAAACTGACACAGACTGGAGTAGACTCACACCGAGTCGACTGCATCACTGATTACCTGACAGAGAGACCTCAGTATGTGTGACTGGTGGACGGGATGTCAGACACGATAGTCAGCAGTACAGGAGCACTACAGGGGACCGTACTCTCCCCAGTCCAGTTCACACTGTACACCTTGGACCTCCAGTGCAACTCAGTATTACCATGTGCAGTAGTTTGCAGATGACGCTGCTATTGTAGGCTGTATTAAGAGTGGACAGGAAGTGGAGTACAGGAAAGTGATACAAGACTTAATTTCATGGTGTGACTCCAGTCGCATCACCTGCACCTCAATACCACCAAAATGAAGGACGCACCCTGATCCAGTGACAATCAGAGGGGAACAGGTTGAGATTGTGCAGACGTACAAATACCTGGGTGTGCAGCTGGATGACAAACTGAACTTGACTGCCAACACTGATGCTCTGTGCAAGAAAGGACAGAGCCGTCTGTTCTTCCTCAGAAGGATCGCATCCATCAACATCTGTAAAATATTGCATGTTCTCCCAGTCTCTGGTGGAAGAGCCCTCCTTTATGCAGTGGTCTATTGTGGAGCATTAAGAAGAAGACTGGATAAACTGGTGATGAAGGCGGGCTCTGTCATCAGAATGGAACTAGACAGTGTAACACCTGTGGCAGAGCGACGGGCACTGAGTCGGTTCCTGTCAATTTTTGACAATCCACTGTGTCCACTGCACAACATCACCACTGCACAGAGGAGCAGCATCAGCACCGGGCTGCTGCCATTTCCCTGGTCCACTGACAGACTGAAGAGATCATTCCTCTAGCATCAGGGACGAAGAAACACCAACACCATACACACACACACACACACACACACACACACACACACACACACAGAGAGAGAGAGAGAGAGAGAGAGAGAGAGAGAGATGAGGTGGGTGTTGAAGCCCAAAATATTTGAAAGTTAAATGGAGGTAAAATGACTGAAGCAGTCTGAGCAGACTGAAGCAGTCTAAAATGAACAATGCAGTCGAGATGATCAGTCTTTACATGAAGATTTCACAGAACGAGTCACAGTGCAATTTGGTTTTAAATGTGGAGCAACAACAATTATAAAGTTATCAAATTTTATTTTTTTATTTTATTTTATTTTAAGAAATCTGAATAAAAAGTGAACAAGATGAGTTTTGAAATCCATGTGGTGGAGTTAATATGAGTAAATAGATGGTGCAAAAATAAATACTGTAAATAAATATCGATTTTAATGACTAAAGTCTCAGTAATCCTTACATACTTATAGAATGGTCACTCACTCAACGTGTGTGTGTGTGTGTGTGTCTGTGTGTGTGTGTGTGTGTGTGTGTGTGTGTGTGTGTGTGTGTGTGTGTGTGTGTGTAGGAAATCATACATTACAGAACATGTGCGGCTGTGAGCGTAATGAACATAACACCGCTCAAAGATACGATGAGTTTGGTTATGATGGAGAAGATTTCTTCACTCTGGATCTGAAAACTGGAACCTGGACTGCAGTGAAATCTCAAGCTGAGATCGTTATAAAGAAGTGGGATCCTCGAGGAGAGGAGGCGAAATACTGGAAGGACTTCCTGGAATATGACTGTATGGATTCTTTAGCGAAGTTTAGCAGTCAGATTATCGAAAGAAAAGGTAAAGTGTGAAATTTATACATTTTATTAATCCTCTAAACCCCATTACAGGATCTTATTGACACTCTAAACCCCATTACAGGATCTTATTGATCCTCTAAACCCCATTACAGGATCTTATTGATACTCTAAACCCCATTACAGGATCTTATTAATCCTCTAAATCCCATTACAGGATCTTATTAATCCTCGAAACCACATGACAGGATCTTATTGATACTCTAAACCCCATTACAGGATCTTATTAATCCTCTAAACTCCATGACAGGATCTTATTAATCCTCTAAACCCCATCACAGGATCTTATGGCCTGTTTGTATTTCATGGTAACGGCTGAGATTTTTAAAGTCTCGTCTGATAAAACAATAATCTATGAAATAATACTGTGGTTTGTTTCCAGTGATATGTTTAATGTATTTATTATGGAGATTGATGCAGCGCTTAAAAGTGGAGCCTCCATATGATTACACGTGATAAGTTTTAGTTGGGAACTCTTAACCCTCATACATGTATCTGGCATATATCAGCATTGATCCATTTTATAATCATTTTTTCACAGAAGGGAATAAATATGAGGAAATCCAGCACAAAATGTTTCACCGTATTTAACTATTTATTAATTGTAGCTTTAGAGCAGGGTTCCCCAATTCCCACCGGGACCGGTCCACGGATCATTCGATACTGGTCCGCAAACAAAATCTTTCATGCTACTAATTATCGTATTTTTTTAATTCGAGTTTTTTATTTTGAAAAAGGACTGATGTTGACATTGCCACAGAAGCACTAAAAGCCCTTCTTCCTTTTCCAACCACGTGTTTTTGTGAGGCGGGGTTTTCTGCGGTGACGGCCACCAAAACACGACTACGGAGTCGACTCTAACCGGTCCGCGGAAACATTTTCATACAGAAAACTGGTTCCTGGTGCTAAACAGGTTGGAGATGCTGCTTTACAGAACATTTTAATAACACAACAATATCATAGTTCTTGATTTGTGAATTGTTTACTCTGTAAAATGATTTATTTTCTGACTAATCAATAACAATTAACTACAAAATATCTCAGAAATCCTTCCTTGTCCTGAGAGTGTGACCGGATGTCTATGGAACGAGAACGCCGTTAGCATCGCTCAGAGTTCACAAACATGATCATATCAAAAAAAAAAAAAAAAAAAAAAATCAACTCGAATGAATCCAAGAGGAAAGAATGATAATTAGATATTTATTTTTAATATAACAGCCTATATATGTATATATCTTCTTCTTCTTCTTCTTCTTCAGCCGTGGCGGGGGGGGGGGTGTCACAAACCAGTGTCTCTCCCTCACGCCGGTCCCAAGCCCGGATAAATGCAGAGGGTTGCGTCAGGAAGGGCATCCGGCGTAAAACAAATGCCAAATAAACTATGCGAATCACAAGAAAGAATCACATACCGGATCGGTCGAGGCCCGGGTTAACAACGACCGCCATCAGTGCCGTCAACCAACAGGGTGCTGATGGAAATTGGACTACTGTTGGTCGAAGACGTCGAAGAAGGAGAGGCGGGAGGCGTGTCCGTTGCCAGAGAGAGAAGAGGAAAGGCAGGAGTCTAGGACTGAAAGTAGGGACTTTGAACGTTGGAACTATGGCAGGAAAAGGTAGAGAGCTGGCTGACATGATGCAGAGGAGGATGGTGGACATACTGTGTGTTCAGGAGACCAGGTGGAAAGGTCGCAAGGCTAGAAGCATAGGAGCAGGGTTTAAGCTCTTTTATCACGGTGTGGATGGGAAGAGAAATGGAGTCGGAGTCATCTTGAAGGAGGAGTTTGCCAGGAATGTTCTAGAAGTGAAAAGAGTGTCAGACAGAGTGATGAGTCTCAAGTTAGAAATTAAAGATGTGATGGTCAATGTTGTTAGTGCTTATGCCCCACAGACAGGATGTGAGCGAGAAGAGGAGAGATTCTGGAGGGAGTTAGATGAGGTAATGCAGAGTACCCCCAGAGAGTGGTCATTGGGGCAGACTTCAATGGACATGTTGGTGCAGGAAACAGAGGGGACGAGGAAGTGATGGGTAGGTTTGGTATCCAGGACAGGAACGCAGAAGTACAGATGTTGGTAGATTTTGCAAAAAGGATGGAAATGGCTGTGGTGAATACTTTATTCCAGAAGAGAGAGGAGCATAGGGTGACTTATAAAAGTGGAGGTAGGAGCACACAGGTAGACTACATCTTGTGCAGGCGATGTAATTTAAAGGAAGTCAATGACTGCAAAGTAGTAGTGGGTGAGTGTGCTGCCAAACAGCATAGGATGGTGGTGTGCAGGATGATGCTGATGGTGAGGAAGGTGAAGAAGGCAAAGGCAGAGCAGAAGACAAAGTGGTGGAAGTTGAACAAGGAAGGGTGTCGGGTTGTCTTCAAGGAGGAGTTGAAACAGGCGTTGGGTGGTCAGGAAGTGCTTCCAGATGACTGGACAACTACAGCTAATGTGATCAGGGAGACAGGTAGGAGAATACTTGGTGTGTCATCTGGAAGGAAAGTAGATAAGGAGACTTGGTGGTGGAATGAGGAAGTGCAGGACTGTGTACAAAGGAAGAGATTAGCGAAGAAGAAGTGGGACATTGAGAAAACAGAAGAGAGTAAACAGGAGTACAGGGAGACACAGCGTAAGGCAAAGGTAGCAGTGTCAAAGGCCAAACAGAGCGCGTTTGATGACTTGTATGCTCGGTTGGAAAGTAAGGAGGGAGAAAATGATTTATACAGGTTGGCACAGCAGAGAAATAGAGATGGGAAGGACGTGCAGCAAGTTAGATTGATAAAGGACAGAGAGGGAAATGTATTGACTGATGACAGAAGTGTGCTGGGAAGATGGAAAGAGTACTTTGAAGAGCTGATGAATGAGGAAAATGAGAGAGAAAAAGAGTAGAAGAGGTGACTGTTGAGGACCAGGAAGTAGCAAAGATTAATAAGGGTGAAGTGAGGAGGGCATTGAAGAGGATGAAGAATGGAAAGGCAGTTGGTCCTGATGACATACCGGTGGAGGTATGGAAGTGTCTAGGAGAGGTAGCAGTAGATTTTCTGACAAGAACATTTAACAAGGTCTTAGAGAGTGAGAGGATGCCAGAGGAATGGAGGAGAAGTGTGCTGGTGCCCATTTTTAAGAACAAGGGAGACGTGCAGAGTTGTGGCAACTACAGAGGGATAAAGTTGATGAGCCATACGATGAAGTTATGGGAAAGAATAGTGGAAGCTAGACTAAGGGCAGAAGTCAGCATTTGTGAACAACAGTTTGGTTTCATGCCAAGAAAGAGCACCACAGATGCAGTGTTTGCCTTGAGGATGTTAATGGAGAAGTACAGAGAAGGTCAGAGGGAGCTGCATTGTGCCTTTGTGGATCTGGAGAAAGCATATGACAGGGTGCCGAGAGAAGAACTGTGGTATTGCATGAGGAAGTCTGGAGTGGCAGAGAAGTATGTTAGAATGGTGCAGGACATGTATGAGAGATGTAAGACAGTGGTGAGGTGTGCTGTCGGTGTGACACAAGAGTTCAAGGTGGAGGTGGGACTGCATCAAGGGTCAGCTCTGAGCCCCTTCTTGTTTGCTATGGTGATGGACAGGCTGACAGACGAGGTTAGACAAGATTCCCCACGGACTATGATGTTTGCAGATGACATTATGATCTGTAGTGAGAGCAGAGAACAAGTGCAGGAAAATCTAGAGAGGTGGAGGTATACCCTGGAAAGGAGGGGAATGAAGATTAGCCTCAGTAAGACAGAATACATGTGCATGAATGCCAAGGACCAAAGAGGAACGGTGAGATTACAGGGAGCAGAGATAAGAAAGGTGGAGGATTTTAAGTACTTAGGCTCAACAATCCAGAGCAATGGAGAGTGTGGAAAAGAGGTCAAGAAGCGTGTACAGGCAGGTTGGAATGGTTGGAGAAAAGTGTCCGTGTGATGTGTGATAGGAGGGTATCGGCAAGAATGAAAGGAAAAGTGTACAAGACGGTGTTGAGGCCAACGATGTTGTATGGGTTAGAAACAGTGGCCCTGGGGAAAAGACAGGAGGCAGATTTGGAGGTAGCAGAGATGAAAATGTTGAGGTTCTCTTTGGGAGTAACGAGGATGGATAGGATTAGGAATGAGCACATCAGAGGGACAGCACATGTAAGACGTTTTGGAGACAAAGTCAGAGAGGCTAGATTGAGATGGTTTGGACATGTACAGAGGAGGGATAGTGAGTATATTGGTAGTAGGATGCTGAGGCTGGAACTACCAGGCAAAAGGCCTAGAGGAAGACCAAAGAGACGATTCATGGATGTGGTGAAGGCGGACATGAAGGTCGTTGGTGTAAGAGAAGAAGATGCAAAGGATAGGGTGAGATGGAGGCAGATGATTCGCTGTGGCGACCCCTGAAGGGAAAAGCCGAAAGGAAAAGAAGATATATATATATATATATATATATATATATATATATATATATATATATATATATATGGCTCTCTGGAATTACATTTTAAAACACAGTCGGCCCCCAATTTACGAAATTAACCTTCCAGAGCCCTTTTCGTATTGCGGGGATTTCGTCAGTAGGGGTCGCATTTTATATGTTAAACGCCTAATTCATTTCAACACGCCAGTCTTTGAACCGGATAAACCCCACAAACCCTTTAAAAATGAGAAACGTACACCAATTTTCCAATTTTGTATGAACTATGTGTTAAAAATAAAAGATTTTTTTTTTATTAAACCATTAAACCATTTTATTAACATTTATTAATTAAACCATTATTAAACACTCACACACACACACACACACACACACACACACACACACACACACACACACAAAACTCTCTCTCTCTCTCTCTCTCTCTCTCTCTTTTCTCTCTCTAGCTCCTTCTCTCAAGATGCGCTATGGGCCACGCCCACAAGACGTGCATTCCCTGCTTGACAAACTCAACTTTAATTTGATTCCTTGAGGGATCGGAATTCCAGATGAACTCAAATGCGCCCACATTTATGAAACATTTACTGAATTAAAACAACTAAAAAAATAAACTAAAAACTAAAGAGTGAAGCTTCCTTCTGTCTCTATCTGGGAGGCCAGCGGGGCAGGATTTTGAGACACAGCCAATGAGACAGCAACTCGCACATCATGTAAAATTTTGATTTGCGCGTTTGAATTTTGAATTTTTTTTCGTAAGAGGGGGTTGTTTCGTATTTCGGGGACGGAAACTCAAGAAAATGTTTTTCGTAATCTGGAGATTTCGTACAAAGGTGTCTTCGTAAATTGGGGGTCGACTGTATCTGGGTTTTTGGGTTCTCTCAGTCAAAAAAGTTCCTGGTCCCTGATCTGAAAACTCACCGTAGCGCTAGGTACACAGACTTCACTAATGCTGGGGCAAGACTGCAGCGAACAACATGAACGCAATATAAAATGTACAAAGACCACTCACAGGCCAGAAAAATAACAGAGACTCTTCCCCACTTTATTGCGATGGAGAACCAGCCACTTTGGGTTGTTAATTAAAATACACCAACTGAGTAATAGTGCTGCTCAGGTTTGGTTAAGTTGGCTGTGATCACTATGTAGTGCATTTCATTTCCTTCAGGCTGGATCAATATTTCCAGATTTCTCATCAGCTCCGACACCCGGAAATTACTGCTGCATCTATTTATTTTTTAAATCACTCAAAACTTGAGAAACACCTCAGACCAGGTAAAATCAACACGCAAGGTGATTGGCTGTTAGAAGGTGTGATTGTGATTGTGAGGTGGTTTAGTTCTGTTTGAAATGGTTCTGTTTTCTAAAGATTTCTGGAACTGCAGGGCTGCTGTGCTATAAACAGATGTTCAGTTTTTCAGAGTTTAATCCATGTGAAATGTTCGTGTAAAGACTGATCATCTCGACTGGATTGTTTTGGGCTTCAAAACCCACCTCATATCTCTCTCTTTCTCTCTCTCTCTCTCTCTCTCTCTCTCTCTCTGTCCATACTATGTCTCAATAAATAACAATATCATTCAAAAGTTGATTAATTTCAGGAATTCAGTTCAAAAACTGAACCTCTGGTACACACTGACTGATCTGTTTCAAATGATTATTTCCTTTAATTTTGATAATTATTACTTACAGGTAATGAAAAGCCAAAATCCAGTATCTTAGAAAATTAAGATATTGTGATAAAATTCAATATTGGAGACTCATGATGTCACACTCAAATCAGATATTTAATCCAACATACATGCAAAGGTTTACAGTATTGGGCCTACAAAGGACCTGTCAGTCTGGATCAGTGAATTAAACAATCATGGGGATGATTGACAACTTGACAGTCATTCAGAAAATAGATCATAGAAGACGGATCATTGACACCCGGCACATGGAGGACAAGTCACAAAAGGTCATTGCTAAAGAAGATGCATGTTCACAGAGTGCTGTATCCAAGCACAGTAATGGAAAGTTGAATGAAATAAAAACTGTTGTAGAAAAAGTTGCACAAACATCAGAGATAAAAGCCACTTTCGAACCAGAGACAATGTCAGAGGCGGCTTTACCAGGCTATGGGCAAAAGACCTGGACTTTGCTCAGTGGTTCAAAGTTCTTATTTCAGATTGAAGTAAATTTTGCATTTCTTTTGGAACTTAATGTCCCAGATTCTGGAGGAAGAGACCAGAGGCACAGAATCCAAGCTGCTTGAGGTCCAGTGTAAAGTTTCTCCAGTCAGTGGTGGTTTTGGACCCATGTGATCTGCTGGTGTTGGTTCACTGGTTTTCTCATGTACAAGGTCAGCACTGCCAGCTACCAGGAAATTCCGGAGCACTTTATGCTTCCCACTGCTGACCAGGATATGGAGATGCTGATTTCATTGTCCTGCAGAACTTGGTATCTGCCCACACCTCCAAAATTACCAATTCCTGGTTTAAAGACCACGGTATCCCTGAAGTTAATTGGCCAGAGAACTCATCTGACCTAAACCTCAGAGAGAATCTGTGTGGTACTGTGAAGAAAAAAAAATGAGACACTAGACATAGCAATGCAGAAAAGCAGAAGGCCGCTGTCAGAGAAACCTGAGCTTCATATCACACGTCAAAAATTACACAGACTGATTATCTCCATGTCTTGTCACATTGTTACAGTAATTTATGTGAAGGCATCGAAAAATCAATTATATCAACTCAATAATTAATGTGTGATATTGAAAATTGTTGATATTAAGCTCAGAAATTCGGGTACTTGATGAATGAGTAGTTTATGTAGGGTCTGTACCGGTTCAAAAGAACAACGCTGAGAGGATAAACAAAGTAAAGAGATCATTTATTAAACAATGCTGCAAATCAGGGAACATTTGGCCTCGGGAAATTAAACTGTGTTGGCCCCTCCTTGAATCGCCACCTTATCGTGGTGGAGGGGTTTGCGTGACCTAATGATCCTAGGAGCTATGTTGTCGGGGGCAAATGCCCCTGGTAGGGTCACCCAAGGCAAACAGGTCCGGGGTGAAGGTCCAGACAAAGTGCGATTCAGAAGACCCCTATTACACATGAGACAGCACAGGAATCAGTCTCCCTTGCCCGGACGCGGGTAACCGGGGTTCCCTCCTGGAGCCAGGCCCGGGGGAGGGGCTCGAAGGCGAGCGCCTGGTGGTCGGGCTTTTGCCCATGGAGCCTGGCCGGGCCCAGCCCGAAAAGGAGACATGGGTCCGCCCTCCCATGGACCCACCACCCACCTGGAAGGGTGTGATCGGTAGGTACGGCCTCTCCAGTCTGAATCCGAATGGTGTTTCGTTGTTGGACTTCTGTGCATGTCATAGTTTGTCTATCACGAACACCATGTTCAACCATAAGGGTGCCCATAAGTGCACTTGGCACCAGGACACCCTAGGTCACAGTTCGATGATTGACTTTGTAGTCGTGTCATCGGACTTGCGACCATATGTTCTGGACACTCGGGTGAAGAGAGGAGCTGAGCTGTCTACCGATCACTACCTGGTGGTGAGTTGGCTTCGGTGGGGTGGGAGGTTGCCTTCCAGACCTGGCAGGCCCAAGCGTGTAATCAGGGTCTGCTGGGAACGCGTTTGGCGGAGCCCCTGTCCGAAAGGCCTTTAACTGCCACCTCCGACAGAGCTACAACCACGTTCTGGAGGAGGCGGGGACATGGAATCCGAATGGGCCATGTTTCAGGCCTCCATTGCTGAGGCGGCCGCCCATAGCTGTGGCCGTAAGGTCGTCGGCGCGTGCCGGGGCGGTAATCCCCGAACCCGGTGGTGGACACCTGCGGTGAAGGGGGCCGTCCAGCTGAAGAAGGAGGCCTATCGGGTTTTGTTAGCCTGTGGGACTCCTGAGGCAGCAAACGGGTACCGGCAGGCCAACGTGCTGCAGCCGAGGCTGTCGCAGATGCAAAATCTCGGGCGTGGGAGGAGTTCGGTGAGGGCCTGGAGAGTGATTATCGGTTGGCCTCAAAAAGGTTCTGGGCCACCATCCGACGCCTCAGGAGGGGGAAGCAGTTCTTCACAAACACTGTTTACGGTGGAGGTGGGGAGCTGCTTACCTTGACTGGGGATGTTGTTGAGAGGTGGAGGGAATACTTTGAGGACCTTCTCAATATCACCAACACGCCCTCCGTGGAAGAGGAAGACCCTGGGGGTTCGGGTGAGGGTCCGCCCATCACCGGAGTGGAGGTCACTGAGGTTGTCAAAAAGCTCCTCGGTGGTCGAGCTCCGGGGTTGGACGAGATCCGCCCGGAATATCTCAGGGTTCTGGATGTTGTAGGACTGTCTTGGTTGACACGTCTCTGCAACATCGCGTGGTCATCGGGGGCTGTACCACTGGATTGGCAAACTGGAGTGGTGGTCCCAATTTTTAAGAAGGGGGACCGGAGGGTGTGTTCCAATTATCGGGGAATTACACTCCTCAGCCTACCTGGGAAAGTCTATGCAGGGGTACTAGAGAGGAGGATCCGACCGATAGTCGAACCTCGGATTCAGGAGGAACAATGTGGTTTTCGTCCTGGCCGCAGCACTCTTGACCAACTCTATACTCTCAACAGGATTCTGGAGGGGGCATGGGAGTTTGCCCAATCTGTCCACATGTGCTTTGTGGATTGGAGAAGGCTTTCGACCGTGTCCCTCGAAAGATCTTGTGGGGCGTGCTCCGAGAATACGGCGTTCCGGATCCGTTGCTACGAGCTATTCGGTCGCTGTATCATCGGAGCCAGAGTTTGGTCCGTATTGGTAACAGCAGGTCGGATTCGTTTCCAGTGGGAGTTGGAGTCCGCCAAGGCTGTCCTTTGTCACCGATTCTGTTCATAATATTTATGGACAGAATTTCTAGGCGCAGTCGAGGCGATGAGGGGTTCTGGTTTGGTGGCCATCGGATATCGTCTCTGCTTTTTGCGGATGATGTTGTCCTTTTGGCTTCATCAAGTCGGGCCCTCCAGCTCTCATTGGAACTATTCGCAACTGAGTGCGAAGCAGCCGGGATGAAGATCAGTACCTCCAAGTCCGAGGCCATGGTTCTCAGTCGGACAATGGTGGAATGCACCCTCCGGGTCGGGAATGAGGTCCTGCCCCAAGTGGAGGAGTTTAAGTATCTTGGGGTCTTGTTTACGAGTGAGGGAAGGATGGAGTGAGAGATCGACAGACGATCGCTGCAGCCTCTGCTGTTAAGCGGTGCCTGTACCGGTCCATCGTGGTGAAAAAGGAGCTGAGCCGCAAGGCGAAGCTCTCAATTTACCAGTCGATCTACGTTCCAACCCTCACCTATGGTCACGAGCTTTGGGTATTGAGCGAAAGATCAAGATCGCGGATACAAGCGGCTGAAATGAGCTTCCTTCGCCGGGTGGCGGGGTTCTCCCTTAGAGATAGGGTGAGAAGCTCCGCCATCCGGGGAGAGCTCGGAGTAGATCCGCTGCTCCTCCGCATTGAGAGGAGCCAGTTGAGGTGGCTCGGGCATCTGGTCAGAATGCCCCCCGGACGCCTCCCTGGTGTGGTGTTTCGGGCATGTCCAACCAGGAAGAGACCCCGGGGTCGACCTAGAACACGCTGGAGGGACTATGTCTCTCGGCTTGTCTGGGACCGCCTCGGTGTCCCCCCCGGGAGAGTTGGAGGAAGTGGCTCGGGAGAGGGACGTCTGGACCTCTTTGCTAAGGTTGCTGCCCCTGCGACCCGACCCTGGACTAAGCGGAAGATGATGATGATGATGATGATGATGATGATGATGGCGCATACATTGCCGCTCCAAAAGAATCTCTGGAATCAAAATACCTGTGGGGTCGATGAGGATGTTGGTGTGTAATCGTTTGTGGAGTTTGGAAAAGAGTAGTCAGCTGAAGAAAGGGTGATGAGGTTTAGGTCGGGTGAATGCGGCAAATAAACAGGAGAAGGATCAGAGGAATTAAACCCATCATCAGCTGGGACATCTTCTGTCTGGTACACTGGTCAATGGTGAGAGAAAATACGCATGAAGAGAGAGAGAAGGTTACAGTGCAAACCTGAGTCATGAGTTTCAGGTTGAGACTGGGAGCCTCGTTCATGGCACGTGACATCACATGCAATGTAGTGTGTGAGATAAGGATCCTCGGGAATAGAACCTCCTGACAAATGTTCCAAAAATGGAGCAGGTTCCAGGGCCAGGACTGTAAGCTGGAAGTCCTGATTACGTTGAAGTGCACCATCTGGTTTCTTGAAACGACGGTGTGGTTGAGGTTAAAACAAAGAAAACAAAGAAATGAATTGAGAACAGCAGGTGCGTGACCTGTGATAATTTAATCTTAATATGTGACGCTTCGCTTGAAATCACGTAAAATGCAACACATGAAAAACTTCTGACAGAAACAAGCACCGAGAAACAACATAAATAAACGCTGGTACACTGATGATAGAGGAACATGATGGAACGATATCATGATCTATTTATCTATTGAGACTTCCTACAGACCTTTTAATCCCTAAAGTAATTAGAAGATTGAGAATATTTACTCAGGAAAAGAAAAGAGAAAAAGGTATTTACACATTGTTGTGCGGAGCAGTGTGAATATTTTCATATGAAGTCAAACAAGGAAGTAGCCACTTAAATAATCTTTTTTTTTTTCATGATACCTTCACACCTTGATCTATAAATAATTGATGAAAAGAACTGGTGTAATTAGGGGCAGATGATGTCAAAATTATGGCGGTAATCAAGAGTGACTGTGAGATATCGGGACATAAGAATATATGTAAAAAAAAAAAAAAAAAAAAAAAAAAGTTAGGTAACCTGAGCTAAAATCAACTTGAAGTTAGAAATGAATGGAAAATGGGTTGATACGATCAGATCAAAAGAGGAGGCGCCATAAAGGCGCAAAAAGTCCATAATCCATGATATTTTCAATAGATTTTCAGATTCAGCTGCCTTTCCCCAGGAATGCATGTTGGGTGTATTGCTCAATAAAAATTACATGCTTTTCCTCATCCAGTTGTAAAAGACTTCTTATTTTATTGAAAGTTGTTTTATTGAAAGTTTGATGATTGGTTATATGAGAAGAGATTGTTATAAGTGATGGAAAAGTGGGCTCGACAACCACTCTGTGATATGTTCACCCGGAACGGTGCCTGAGTTTCTGACAAAGAGAGCGCCAGCTCTTTAAATCGTCCAACTGTGTTTAAAAAAAAAAAAAAACTCTGTGCTCATCATTCATTTTTATTGGTCTTATGTAATTCTCTAATTTTCATCAACTACCAATTATAATCAACAAATTTAGAATAAATAAACATTTTAAATGTATCAGTCTCTGTGTAATGAATCTATATAATATACAGTTTCACCTTTTGATCTGAATTATTGAAATAAATAAAATAAATAAAATTTGTTTTAAACTATTGAAATGCGCTTGTATGAGTGTGTGTTTATAAAAAAAAACAGGATTTATTTATTTTTACTCCGGCCTTATCTGGTTTTATTTTGTCTGTGATGTCGTGGCCTTTTTGAAGAATTTTTTGTTGAAGTCTTAAATTCTGTTTTGTTTTTGATGAAATCGCCTTCTGTTTATTTTATCTGCAGAGGAGAAAATAAAAAGTGCCTCCCAATTAATTCCAATTTCATGGAAACCCAATCTGAAATATTTCCTTCAGTCCTCGGTCTCCAACAACACAGATAAAAATACCCGCATCAGTTTGTAACAAAGTGGAATCAGTGCATCTCTAATAATATTATATAAATTAATCCCATCTGAGAGTTTAATATCGATCTCTCTGTGTGTCTCTGCAGTTCCTCCTGAGACGTTACTGTTCCAGAATCACTCGTCTTCTCCAGAGGTGGTGTGTCATGCTACAGGTTTCTTTCCCAAATCAGTGAATATCACCTGGCAGATGGACGGCGGGGACGTGTCTCTGAACTCCACATCCTCAGACACGTTACCCAACCAGGACGGAACCTTCCAGAAGAGAAGTATTCTGAAAGTCCCAGCTGAGGATCTGCAGAAACACAACTACACCTGCGTGATTCAGCACAGCAGCTTGGGGGAGGAGTTAGTGCTGCCTGTGAGCGAGCGCCGAATCCTGAGAGGTCGGAGAAACACTTTCCTCTAAAACTCCAGATTTACAGAGTGAAAGTGATTCATTACTGCAGAACATCATCAACACTCTGTACTCACTTCACAGGTGCAGGATCGGATGGAACATCCAGGGGCAGATCAGATGGAGGATCAGAAGGAGGATCAGATGGAGGATCAGATGGAGAATCAGATGGAGGATCAGAAGGAGGATCAGATGGAGGATCAGATGGAGGATCAGATGGAGAATCAGATGGAGGATCAGAAGGAGGATCAGATGGAGGATCAGATGAAGGATCAGATGGAAGGTTAAGTGGAGGGAAGATTGCTGGCATTGTTGTTGGAGTGATTGCTGTTGGAATGATTGTTGTTGGTGGTGTGATCCTGATGAAGAAGAAGAAGAGGAGGATGAACCCTGGTGAGGAAAATACAGCAGTAAATAAATAAAAATGAAGTAATTTCCTGTAATGTGGATAAAATTAAACTAAACTAAATTAATAACTAAATTTTAATATTGATATTAAATTGAAAATGTTTCCAGTGCAATCAGTATAAACAGTGATCTCAACTCAGAATTTATATTCAGTTAAATTTTATTTTTATGATAATTACATATAAACCTCAGTTTCTTTAATAACTTTCTGATTCTGTAAAATCTGAGTTTCAGATCCTGCACCTGTTCCAGGCACTGAACTCGAGCTACTCAATCAACAACCAGGAAGTGACTCTGATTGATCAGGACTGGTTTCCTGTGCAGGATTTCTGGTACGAATGGTTCGAGGCAGATTGTGAAGTGTGTTCAGATGTATTTGGTGTATAATTGATGTGGGAGTCGCTCAGTCTCAGTGTTCAGTCTCCTGTACTTTATCCCATTACTCTCACTGAACCCTCCCCTTCATTCTGCATTCGCTCAGCACCAGTGTACAATTAAAGTCACACTGTAGGGTTTCCATCAGAACAAATGTGTAAACTATCTTCACTTCCATCCCTTTTTCCTTCTTTGTTTATTCGGAGGCTCCACCTGAATTATATGATAACTGTTTATGCTCCTGGATCGATGTATGAAACAGAATTGGAGATTCTTGATCAGCACGTCGGACATAAAGGACATTTCTAGCAAAAGTGCTTCAACACCCTGCAGCTCTGTGTCGCATCTTCAAGCCAAAACAATCCCGACTGCACACATGCTGGGAACAAATTCAGGGAAAAGTCTCAGGTTTTCTTCATTAATTGCTGGGAGTGTTATGTGTCGACTTTTATCATCTGCATCAGCCGTGTTCTCGTCATCGTCCCTCATCCAGAATCACATTTAGTTTTAATCCTCAACCAGTCAACTTTTCCAAAAACTTTTATAGAATCTTATTTACATCATGCCGTTGTGCACCTCCTTTTTATTTTTCTATTAAATCTATTGTTGGCTTTTCTCAGAGCAAAACATTTAGTCGCCATCATTAACCAGCCACTTCTCATATCTATCTATCTATCTGTCTGTCTGTCTGTCTGTCTGTCTATCTATCTATCTATCTATCTATCTATCTATCTATCTATCTGCCTGCCTGCCTGCCTGCCTGCCTGCGTGCGTGCGTGCGTGTGTGTGTGTGTGTAAAAACTGTTTAATGTTTTATACAGAATGGGACCCTAGACATATTTCTGTCCACGATATACAGTCATACTGGACTTTTAAATGCTGAGCAGGAAAATGGATCAGGATGTGAATTTAAGTTGCACTGATGAACTCCATCAATAAATTGCTCCATTCTTTAAAATAAACTGGAGAAAGAAACATCAGATGTTGATGATCGACAGCAGTCAACAGCTGGAGTGCTGCAGGAAGCTGTAGGATCACGACATTGTTTCTGGGAGCACAGCGTTCACATGACCTGCGGCTGGCTGCATCTTTTTAACACATCTGGACATCTTTCTTTAAAAAAAAATCAGTTTCTGCTCGTCACGCTGTGCAACAGCAGCAGACGTCACCTGTTGATTGTTTCTCACGTCCCTGTATATGAACGACACACGAATAATCCATCAGAACATCTGAGCAGCTCATGAGCTAAAAATCAGGGTGAGACAGTAATTGGTGATCATGTGACTTTGGTGCTATTAGTGGGTTTCATCTCAGAAGTTTTATTTTTATTAATATAATGAGCATTTATTTCTCTTGTCAGAGATACTTTCAATTATTTTAATCTGTTTCCTGAAAATCTCGGGGTTTTATACTGTGATACTATTATTTTTATTTGAATATAATCAGGTGTGTACAGTATATGAATCACATTCAGATTTTTCTTGTTGTGTTGCAAATTATAAAAATCCTGTTTACTTCTAATTCATTAAATTTTCTCAAATATTTATTTTTGCAGTGGTTTAGTTTTTTGGGTTTTTATTTGATGGTCGTTGGGTTTGTTGTAGTTGTTCTTGTTTATACTGTTAGAAGTTGGTACTTTTTGTCTTTACTGAGTTGAGTGTGGTACAAATAAATGAAATTTAAAACAATGATGGTTTATATTATTTCAAATTTTACTGAATGTAAAACTGTATAGAATATTTTATCTCCTGTCCTCATTCCTTCCTCTCTCAGGAGAAATGTTTCATCAACTGTTTTCAAACCCGTATTCCCCTTTATTCCCCTTTCGAGCTGAATAAAACACATGTGTTTCACTACTAAAAAGGTCCTGGGTTCGAGTCCCAGGCTCAGACTTTTCTGTGTGGAGTTTGGATGTTCTCGCCACACCTGCATGGGTTTCTACCCACAGAGTACAGACATCTTCATTCACCTGTCTGGCTGTTCCAAATCGCCCTGAGGGGTGTGTGTGTGTGTGTGTGTGTGTGTGTGTGTGTGTGTTGGTTCTGCCACGCTCTGGTTTGCTGGTCAGGGTCTACTTTGCCTTTACCCAGAGATGACTGAGATGGGCTCAGCCTCCTCAGGACCATATTGGGATTAGACAGTTCTGTGAATGAAGATAAATGATGATATAGATGAGACAGTGCAGGACAGTGCCGTGCAAGAATATATAAAAATAACAAAATATAAACACATCACACTGTAAAATACACAAGTCGTCCATAAATTAAAATCCTCATCATCTCTGAAGGGCGTGGTGATTATCACTGAGTATCTCATTACAGTGGGATGGATTAGCTGTTGGCATCCTTCTGTCTCGAGAGACAATAGGGTTCATGGCACGGATTAGTTCATCTTACTCTGGGTGAGGGCAGAGTGCACCCTGAACAGTTCGCCAGGCCACCACAGGGCAGAAACACCCTGAGGGATATGCAGTCTACTCTTGTCGAAAGTCAGCAATGTTTTTTTTACATATTGTGGAACTGATGGGATATACAAGGCCCTCTGTAGTGGAGCCTCCACACACTGTCCTGTAGAATCACACCAAGTAACAGTCGCATCCATCGCCACAATCCGCCCGTCACTAAGAGTTTCTCCAGCATTTCGTAGAGCAGTAACAATCCTCTCAGTCTTGATCATATATTCTGTAACTGTCTCTTGTTTTGAGAGCGAGGTCAGCTATCATTGGTTGGTGCGTAACACTGGATGATGGTGATGTTGATGTTCCTGCCCTTCAGTGTCACACTCATCATTCTGCTGCTCATGGGCTTCCATTCTAGTCGACATTGTTCCAAACCTTTCTGGAGGATGATGGCAACTCCTTCATGATGCTGGTCGTCTCTCCTGGAGTAGATGACTGTTTCTCCGGTGGTGGTTCTCATCCGCCCAGATCCGTTCCATCTGCTCTCACTCACTCCCACGACATGAATGTTGAATCTTCTCATCTCTGAAGTTACCTGCATCAGCTTACCTGTCTCGTACATGGTCCTCACATTCCAATGTCCTAGCCTGATCTTGGTCCTCCCTCATCCTGGTCGCGTCCTTTTGGCTTTGGCCATCAGCATTCTTACGGGTCGCATTAGACTCAGAAGGCTCCTACGCTGAAGTTTGGTTTGTCTCTGTTTCTAGCAAGATGGTGATCCTCGAACAGAGGAGATATATATATATATATATATATATATATATATATATATATATATATATATATATATATATATATGTGTGTGTGTGTGTGTGTAAATGAAGTAAAGACGTCACTGGGTGGAATGTGGCGTTTCGGTGATTATAAATCACGTGATAATCAGAACGAAACGAAAGTGAAGCTTCTCCTGAACCTGAGGCTGAATTTCAGGAACATGCAGCGCAGTGATTTCATCATTCCAGAGGAACAGGAGATTGTAGGAGTTTGGTGGTTAAATCTGATATAATAAGTTTCCTGCAGGATTTTCTCGCCTATTTAAAGACTGAATGAATATTCATGAGGTTTATGAGATTTGTGGAAAGTTTACAGTGGAAGATGGAGGACGGCGGTGCTGTGTTTTCTCTTTTCATTTTATTCGCACTTCCTGTTCCTTCTTCAACAGGTGAGTTTATAAACATCAACTACATTTATTCACCGAATAAACACTTTATTACATTCATATTTAAATCATTATAAATAATATACAGCCGTGTGATAGATATGTGGGTCAATATTAACAGTAATAGTTTTATTATTATACTATACTGTTATATTAAAAGTAATCGGATCATTATTATATATCATATTATAATATTACCAGTAATAATTGTATGCTGGTAAAAGTAAAGGGAAAGTTCTTTGGGTTTTTTACCCCCGAGCCCAGTGGCTGGTCAGGCCGGTGCTGATCCCCGGTTTCCGCAGCATGAAGCGACCAGGAGTTCAACTCGTCCTGGATGGGACCACTGCGCCACCGGCACCACTTTTATTATGATTATATATTGTATTATAATATTAAAAGTAATCGTTTCATTATTATATATTATTAATATTATTGATATTGTTATTATTTTAGTTATTATTCTCACTTTACTCTTGTGTGTTAGTGATGATGTGTTAGAAGTTCAGCGTCTCTGTGTAGTGTGTGTGTGTGTGTGTGTGTGTGTGTGTGTGGGTGTGTTTGTTCGAATGGTATAAATGCAGAGCCAATTTTACATTTATATATTTAAGGGGATTAACACAGTGCATCCATCAATAAATAAATAGAATGTTATTTGTTTAGTGTTTTTGCAGTTGAGATTGTTCCAAAGCAGCTTTACACAGTAAAACAGTGAGAGTTCAGATTGTTACAAAAGTGAAACAGTGAGAGTCGGGCTTACAAAGTATAAAAGAATTTAAACCTCTCCGACGAGCCCGACATGTCCATCATGAACAACACGGTGGAAGGAAAAACTCCCTCAGTACTGGAGTTATGAAGAAGAAACTTTAAGAGGAACCAGAACCAAAAGGAAACCCATCCTCAATTGGGTGGAACCATAAAAATACAAACCTCATACAGTATATTCATTACAGTCCAAAATATACGTAACTGCAGGTCCTAATCAATCAATCAATACAATAATAATAATAGTGATAAATGTCATAATAATAATAATAATAATAATAATAATAATAATAATAATAATAATAATAATAAAGTATAAAATCATCCCGGCTGTGAGGAGAGAGTTTCCTGATGTGGTGGAAAATGTCCAAATAGCTGAAATGAAACAATAAAATATCCCATCTGATCAGAACCAGAACTAATAGATTTGTGTTTGCACAGTGAGTCCCGTCAGACCCAGAACAGAGTCGCATCGGAAAGCGCTGCGTCTCTCCTCACTGTACTGCACTGAGGGCTGTGGGAGAAATGGGCCACTTCTGTCACGTGACCTGGGCCAGTCTTAATCAGCCATTACTTGGTGACCTGTCTCTGTGCTTCATTTCCCTTTTCTGTAGATTCCTGATGAAATCATTTTATTTTGTACTGTTATCCTGATCCACAGATCTTGTTAAAGGTCTGAGTAAAAAATTCTGATGTGACACCTGATCATAACACAACTAACCTGAAACCAACTCATACTCTGATTGGCCAACGTTCGTCTGCATAACAGCCAATTAAAATGTTTTCTCCTTTTCCATCCCTTTACAGTTCAGCTTTTTGCTGAGTCCTGATAGTAAACAGAGATGTGTCGGAATGAATGTTTACAGGAGGATAAATATTTAGTGTAATTCCTCTTTTGAGCTCATATTCAATTTCCTGATAAAGCATTTTAAGATTTCGGCTTCTATTATTCAAACCTCTCCAGCACCTCGGTTTTCCATCCGGGAATAGAACCAACAAGCACTGTTCCACCGTGATCATTCCAACCTCCGGGAACTGAAAACCACACTGATGTGTCTGGGAAGACAGCGCTGTGACCTCACACCAGGACCGTGTGTGTGTGTGTGTGTGTGTGCGCGCGATTAGAGACATCTTTCAAACTTCAGTCTCCATCGGCATGCAAATGTCCTCGGGAGAAAGGAAGGCTGTGCCATCGCGAGACTTGGGAGACTTATTTATTTTTATTTTTTAAATATGGAGATTAAAAAGGCGGAATTCCGACTTGAGCCGGGAAAAAAAAAAAAAAAAAAAAAAAATCACATGCCTGGATGTCAGAAGTCCCCAAACTCCGGCCTCCACATTTAACCCCGCCCACACCCCGGAAATGAACCCGAGACTCGGCCCTGTCTAAAAGAACTGAATGCAGTAATGCTGAAAAGGTGCTGGATTGGTGGATTTTTTATTTGATTTCAACATTCACAATAGTTTATCATTTTTTTGTTTCTCTGGTGGCATGAAAAGCAAAAATTGTTTGTACAACGCTTACACCAACATGAGAGATTTCCTTTCCTTTCGGCTTTTCCCTTTATCAGAGTCACCACAGAGAATGATTGGCATGTTTGATTTGGGAGGTTTTTACGCCGGATGCTGTTTCTGACACCAACCTTTAACAAGGGACAGAAACACACTGACGGCTTTACAGTTCCTCGACACGAAAGTCTTCACATGAACCTCTCACCACAGACAGTCAGAGACATGGCCGGCCTTTGATAACCCAGTTAACTGCACTGGGGGGACAGTGACAACCTTGTGGAGAGACGGGTGCTGCTGAAATCCACAAGACAAGTTTTCTAAACTCAGCCGCCTGCTGATTGTGGCTCGCTGTCATCACTTTCCGTGTCCTCTGTCCTGAACAACTCATTGATTCGGACCGTCATTCAAAGCATCAACATTTCCGAAGTAAAACGCCACTAAAACAGACAAACAAGAAAGGAGGAGGTGAGGAGGTGGGCAGCATAATTGAATTCGGGCCTCGAGCAAGAATTCGTTTTTTTTCTCTCTCTCTCTCTAAACAAAATTAAATTGTAATGTTAACATACTGATATTGATATATGCAGGAAGCATCAGTTGGGGCCGGCTGTATTGATCCTGTATTGATAGATACAGGAACATACATGAAAAAATCAACCGAAATATTAGTGTACAGGTAGTATCAGTTGGGGCCGGCTGAAAAAGGAACAGGTCAGTAACTTGTGATGAATTATTGTAATTGCAAATTTGATAGAGTAAATAGTGATAGTGTTCCAGTTAATTATCATACAAGGATTTGGCTGGCTCGGCTAATTTGTTAATAGATATTACAGTATACTATACTTTGTATTGAAGACCAAGTTGGGGATTGGATAGCTTGTCTTACAGCTAGTTTAGGGTTGGACAGTTATGTTGAGACATGCCACTCAGTAAGGATGAGGAGAAGCCCAAGAGGGTAGCGAGAGGAAATAAACCGAAGAAAACTTAATGATAAGACCATAGTCTGCACTGGGTGCTCCAACTGGTTTTGCATAAGTTGTCTAAAGATCCCAGAGGCCGTGTACAACTGCCGAGCAAATGAAAATGATCTGGAGGCATTAGACATTAAATGTTCTGAATGTCGTAGGGCCCCTTCAATACAAAAGGTGTTAGCCGAACAAAAATGAAAGAATGGACAGACTGGTAGGACGAGAACAAAAACTGGTAAATCCAGTCAAGCTAGCTGTCACAACGGAGCTAGAAACTCAGGTTAAACCACAAATAGACCAGCTTAAACTTGATCTAACCCAGAAAATAGAACAAGAAACTGTTGATGTGGAAACAAGACTGACCAGCAGTTTTCAGTCTAAAATTGACAGATTGATTGATGAAAGAAATGAAATAAAAAACGCAGAATACAAGACTGAACATTTAGACAATTCGGATGCAAAAATTGAGAGAATATTTGAAGAAGTACGCAGGGAAGAGAAGGATAGGGAATCTAGAATACCTCACATAATTGTATACGGGGTCCCTGAACTGGTAGGGGGAGATTGGCAAGACAAATCAACCCATGACCTTGGTTTTGTTCAGAATGTCATTGAGGCAATAAAGCTCTCTGAGGGATCAAATGTTGATATTATACAATACATGGTTAAATTAGGTAAACCAAGGGAACAGGTTGAATCTAAACTAGGGATAAAAAAGTTGAATCTAGACCAATCAAAATTCAGATGGGAAATCCAGAGATTAGGCATGACATCATTAAAAGAGCTTACAAATTGGCCAACGAGGACAAGGTTTTACAAAATGTGAGATTGGCATACGACAGGACTGTAAAAGAAAGGAAAAAATATAACTTACCAAAGCAAGAAATGAATAGAACTTTAGCTGGGGAAAGGGAGGGGCTTAGCCATTAGGCGGGGACAAATTGTGGTAGTAAACCCAAAAGATTCTTTAAATCAAAATCAGGATGTAAATGATCAGGTATCTAATATCAGGCACAACCTTAGAAATACAGACAAGCAAAATACATCCACACCTGAAGGGGCAGTTAGAATGCAAACTAACATTGTGATGGAACTGGTAGATGAGTTACGTAGCTCAACATCTACAATCGACCCAGTATCTGACAGTGATTTAGACAACACAAATAATAAAATTGAACAAACATCCCCAAACACAACAGTAACAAAGCCTAAAAAATCCTTTAAAACCAAGCTAGATAAATCAGTTAGCAAGGCAGTTCAGAAAGAACTACAAACTGAGAATATCGAGGTTATAACTGAAATCAATGAAACTCATTATTGACATGAGTGAGGTGGCAACTAATGTCAAATGGGTGAAAAATAACTTCTGAGAAATATCGGACTGCTAGTTTATCTATTGAAACCCCAACCAAGGTACCAGATGTCTACAATAAGGAATTGAATATCTTTTATACAAATGCTGATGGCTTAAGGAATAAACTGATGGAATTATATACATTAGCTCATACAGAGAAACCTGAAATAATAGTTATTACATATATTTTTCCGAAAAAAAAAAAAACAATATTAGATGACAAGATCACAAGTGGCAGTTAAAAGGGTATAATCATATTACAAGTGTAGCTGAAAACTACAATAAAACTAGAGGAATTATTGTATATGCCAAAAAATCAATCAGTAAAGAGGTTATTGAAACCCAGAGAAAATTCAAAGAATACTTGTTGATTAAAATGACAGTATGTAAACAAGACGGGAAGGAAGTAGATTTATATCTACTAGCCATTTATAGAAGTCAAAATTCTTCTCAAAATAATAATAAGGCACTGAATGAACTGATTGATGCTGTTTGTAAAAATCTTGGGAATAAAAAATTAGTTATATTGGGGGATTTTAACTATGGGAAAATTAACTGGTATACATTAAATACACCCAATAGGGATAAAGATGATAATAAAGACGAATCTTTTGTAAATACTGTATTAGAAAATGACCTCACTCAACATATAAATCAACCTACAAGAATTAGGGAAAATCAGGTGTGTAATACACTGGACCTGGTTTTGACTAAGGATTCAGTTTTAATCACAGGAGGGGATTTTTTTTTACCACCGATAGGAAAAAGTGACCATCTGGTTCTCAAAATTAGCACTAATATTGATCTAAGAACTCAAGTAACTGTAATTTGTATGAAACTAAGACGAGATGCAGGGGATCATCAGACTATGCAAAATAATATTAGTGTGTTAAATTGGAAGCAAATTTTCCAAAATAGCAACACGGAAGAAAAATGGCAAATATTTGTGGATATAGTAAATGATGAGATTGAAAAAAAAATATACCAATGAAGACAATTGATAATAGTATACAAAAGCCATTATGGTTTAATGTGAGGGGAAATCAAAATATCAGGATTAAAAGAAATGCGTGGAATAAATAGAAAAGTTGCAAAATGGAGTAAAATTACATGAAATACAAGAAGGTACGGAATTATACCAATAATGTTTTAAAACAGGAACGCAAGAACTTTGAATCTAAAATAGCAAATCAGATCAAAACAAACCAAAAATCTTTTTGGAACTACATTAAATCAAAGTCGAACCCAAAACAAAACATGGATGGACTGGTAGATGAACATGGTAACAATTTTGATGAACCATTGGAAATTGCAAATTGTCTAAATAGTTATTTTGCTCGTGTTTTTTCCAAAGATGATATTGATATAGGAAATAATATTGAACTTACACACAGGAATACAGAGTGTCTGAATGAAATAAATTTGTCAGTTTAAAAGAGTTGAGGAAGAACTTGATAAACTTAGGGCAGACAAAGCAGTAGGGCCAGACAATATATATCCCAGATTGTTAAAAGAACTGAAAGATCAAGTCAAAAAGCCACCATTTCATATTTTCAAAAGTAGTATTGAAGAAGGTTATCCACCTCACGTATGGAAGGAAGCCATAGTAGTACCAATTTATATAAAGGGAGAGAAAAAGAAACCTGGAAATTATTGCCCTGTTAGTCTGACGAGTATTATATGCAAGATGTTAGAAGGTATTATTAGAGATGATGATAATGAAATACATGTTGGAAAATAACTTAATATCAGAAAATCAATATGGCTTCCTACCCAGTAGATCTTACACATTACAATTACTGGATGTTTTGAATAGTTGGACAAATTTATTAGATAATGAAACATCCATACACGTAGTGTATACAGATATTTGTAAAGCATTTGACTAAGTTTCACACAAAAAATTAATCTATAAATTAGGTGGTTTTGGTTTTGGAGAAAAGATTAAAAACTGGATTGCTGACTTTCTTACTGATAGAAAACAGAAAATAAGAGTAGGAAATGTCACATCAGATTGGGAACCGGTAACAAGTGGTGTCCCGCAGGGTTCTGTCCTGGGGCCCTTACTTTTCTTGATTTACATCAACCATCTTGAGTATATGGTTAAAGAGGGAAGATCAAAGTGTTTACAGATGATGCTAAAATGTTTAAGGCAGTTTCTGATGTAACTGGGGTAGGTTTGCTACAGGAAGACATTGATAATATAGTACAATGGACAAAGGAATGGAAACTGTCTTTTAACACAGATAAATGTAAGGTATTGCACCTGGGATCAAATAACCCTGGAAGTGATTACTATATGGAGAAGGGAGACGAGAGAATTAACTTAGAATCAGTGTCTTTTCAAAAGGATTTGGGTATTATTGCTGACAATAAACTAAATTTTGAACAAGACATTGGAGAAATGATTAAAAAAGCCAATAGGAGTTTGGGATTAATAAAGAGAAATTTTAAATACATGAATAAAGATGTCTTTGGGCAATTATATAAGACAATAGTGAGACCAATAGTTGAGTATGGTAGTCCAATTTGGAATCCACATAAGGCTAAATTAAATAAACAAATTCAAGGGGTACAAAGAAGGGCCACCAAATTTATTCCTGAATTAAATTCACTGACTTACCCGGAAAGGTTGAAAAATTTAAATCTAGATACATTAGAATACAGGAGAACTAGGACTGACATCCTACAAGTCTATAAAATTTCAACGGAATAAATAAATATAATCCTGATAACCTTTTCCAAAGAACTAGCAACAACAGTATAACTCGGGGGCATCAATATAAACTGGTTAAGAATAGGTATAATACAAATGTAAGAAAACATTTTTTTTTCCGAAAGGGTCATCGATGAGTGGAACAATTTGCCGAGCTATGTAGTGGAAGCTGATAATATAAATACCCTCAAGAGGAGACTTCAAGCTTTTTGGAGTAACAAAGATATTAAATATTGTTCTTCTTTTATGATAAATTAAATGAGCAGTTGTAACTAGATTAAAAATGTATTTAAGTATATTGATTTGAAAAATTTGAAAAAGATTATTAGGATGTATAGGCCCATAGATAGGCCTTCAAATTGATGAAATTAAATTTTGGAATGAGGACATTTTCCTGTACTTATTAAAAATTCATGTCGTAATTGAAATGATGTCAATACAGATCCATTTGATACGAGGAGGTGTTCACTTACCGCGCATCAATTGGCAAATAAATCCAATCAAGGATCCTTATTTACTATAAACAAATAGTATGTCAGAGGTTCTCCTCATCTGTGATTTGGCATTATTATGAGAACAAAACAAATTAAAATGGAATATATCACGGATTCTGTATGAATACTGTTTAAATATAAGGGTACATTTATAAATTCGTAATTTCACAAAAAAAATTGTTAACATTTTAATTATTACAAATTTCTATCATGAAATGATGTTTACCAAATCCTAAACGGGATGTCTCATAATACTTTGAAGAGGATCAAATTGCAGGAACTCAAATGAGTGACCTGTATGTATTACTGTCAAATATTGAAGACGCCTCTTCAGTCGGTCCCAACTGTTACTGCCAAAATTTTACAAAATACTCATAAAAAGAACTGAGTATAGATCTGGCTCTCCGGCTGTATTTTCTGATATGGTTTGAGAATTTAAAGAAATCTGGACACTATGCAACAGTGTTAGATAAACACCTCTTGTATAGATAAATTTATAGAAATACAGTAGCTGCTATTCTCATCAGGCCTTTGTGTCACTATGGTAACGCTATACTGTATACAGGAACATTAATGATCATTGCTAGAGCATAACATGAGGAAAAATTTCTGTAACAAGAAAGAAAATTGTGAGTCGTACTGTATGTGACAATTGGTTGGGATATTAGATAATTGAATCAGGATAGAAAATAAAATAAAATAGTAATCTGGAAATAGTTTTATGAAATTTCGGTCAGTTTTGATAACATAATTTTATCTCAGAAACAAATATTGATTACAGGGGAAGGGAATTTTTTTCTCTCATCTTTCATAAAATATAAATTAAATAAAAATAAATTTTATAAAATTTAAAAATTAAAAATAAAATTAAATAAAAAGCGCACCACGTGTAGAAGAATTGAAGAAGCATCACCATATATTGCACCAAAGACTGAAGGGAAAAGTCGAACAAATAAAGGACAAGAAGACCCTGAAAAGTCTCTTACGGGCTTGTTAAACGGCGGCCCAGGTAGACCCAGTAAACCCAGGTGAACCAGAGTGAGTCATCTACCGCCGCTTATGTGTTTGTGTCCAGATTTTCAGTGAAGAGAGAGAGAGAGAGAGAGAGAGAGAGAGAATTGTAGGTAAATGTTGTGAATAGAAAAAAAAAATCAGCTCAGGAAACAAACATTTCATGGATCTCATCCCCCTCCCTCTTTTCTCTCTCTTATTTCTTCAGCTGATTTCTTACATTCACAACATTTAATTGCGATTTCCTGATTATACCTGACATTCAAATATTTCACCTGTCACGTGATCAGCAGTTACTTTAATTTTATTTTATTGTTTGGAAAAAAGAGTGAATAATTTATAGCCGCTTCTGTGTTTATGGCCAGATATAAAGTGAAGAGAAAGAGAGAGGGAGAGATGTGAAGTGAAATAAGATAGAAAAAGAGGGATAAAGAGGAAGAGAAGGAGAGAGCTGACTCTATGAAATATTTATTTCCTGAGCTGATTTCTTATATTCTCAACATTTACTTGCGATTTCCTCGTTCATACCTGACATGCAAACACTTCGAAGTGAAAGGTGAGGCGTGTGCAGTGTTCCATTCTCAACATCTTCACTGTACTCATCCTTTAAAGTCCATCATCCGGGTCCTAATCATGCGCTGCGTGTAATCTGCTCTGTGAGCTGCCTGCAAACTAAAGGTCAGGACTGAAATAAGTTGGTGATTAAATAAGTTAAAAAGTGAGATAAAACATGTATAAAGTGAGATAATTACGTTAAAACGTTAAAAACACTTGGTCCGTTTGATTTCTGTGAATTAATAAATCTTATGCACTGCCACCTAACGGTGAGGAATAAAACTGCAGGCAGGAATTCAGTTGAGTTGAGCTCAGTCAGGAAACGATATTGCTGTTTTCATTGCTGAATTCTGCCACGCTTTTGCCTGGAGATCTTTTGTCTTTTTACAATAAAAACACAAATGCAAAGGAGGAAGCAGCACTTCAGTAAAATCCCAGAAAGATCCAGCCTTGTGTGTTACTGGAGGAGTTTTGCATGGGAACCTGCTGCTGAGCTTTGCATGGGATGAACCACTGCAAGGTCCTCCAGTGAGAGATCATGGTTTTAATAAAGTGTAACTTTGGCCTGTTGCAATAATAAATGATTCACTGTATCCTATAAATAATGCAAATAATCATTTTCCTGACCGTGATGCATTCCTGGGATGAATGTGTTCTTATTAACATTTTGCTGCAGCTCATTTTCTCTCTGCTTTTCATTTTATACTTTTGAATTTCTTCTATTTTTTGACTGTATATAATATTATATGTAAATATATTTTAAATTACATTTCAGCCCTTTGAATATTTAAAGGCAATGAATAGGCACTGATTTTTAAAATTGTGTAGAATAGGTAAAGTCCTGTAGAATTCACTGAGTGTCTGTGATGTGAAGCTCAGTCTCAATGTGGAGTCAGACGTCATGTCAATGGGCAATGAGGGCGCCACTGCCAACTACTGGAGTGGATGTGCAATTACACTTTCTTGTAGTACGGCGGAAAAAAAGCATGTTCTCCTGGGTCACACGCGCCCCCCTCAGCATCCCATCGCCCCCCCCCCCCCCCAGGGGGGCGCGCCCCACTATTTGAGAAGCACTGCTATATAACAATATTGACCGTGCGTGCGTGCGTGCGTGCGTGTTTTAATGATGGAGCAGTGGTGGTCTAGTGGTATAGGGCGCTGGATCGCTGAGCCCAAGGTTGGGGGTTCGAGTCCCCACAAGGTTGTCACTGTCCCCCCAGTGCAGCTAAATGGGTTATCAAAGGCGGGCCATGTCTGTCACTGTCTATGGTGAGAGGTTCATGTAAAAGAACCATTGCTGAATTTCGTAAAGAGTAGCTGCAAAGCCGTCAGCGTGTTTCTGTCCCTTGCTAAAGGGTTGTGACAGGAAGGGCATCCGATGTAAAAATCTCTGCCAAATCAAATGTGCGGATCAGATGAATCGCCGTGGCGACTCTCGAGAACGGGAAAAAGCCAAAAAGAAAAGAAGAAAGAAGATGTATATGTTGTTACTGCCATCATAGCGATGCCCATAGGCCTGCAGGCCACGTGCTGCACGTATAACACTTCCAGTGACACTGACGGCTCAGGAAAGAAACTTGAGAACTTTACAATAATAACATGCAATATCGTTTATTATATAAATCACAATAATATCATCATTATACTGAGAGAGTAAAGTCCATTGGGCTTTTTACACCCGAGCCCAGTGGCTCATCGGACCGGTGCTTATCCCCGGATTCTGTAGCGTGAAGCGACTGGGAGTACAACTCCTCCTGGATGGGGTGCTGGTCCATCGCAGGTTACCTTCCCAGTATATTTTTACTGGTTCCCATTGATACTGCTGGGTGAACAGAGGCACACTTGTGGTTAAGACCGTTTGCCCAGGGGTCTTAGCACAGTGGGGGTCTCACTGGGATTTGAACTTACAACCTCTCGATTGTGAGCCCAGCACCCTAACCACTACGCCACCGGCCCCACTTAAGCTGAGAGAAGTGGAATGGAATTGACCGGTCTCTGGGACCGATTTGGAGCATGTGAGCCTGAGGCGGGGTCGGCAAATTATGTGACGTCATTTTTTCTAACTGTCTACAGATATTATTGCCTCTTTCAGCAAAAAAAAAAAAATAATAATAATTAATGAATAAATAATAATAATAATAATAATAATAATAATAATAATAATAATAATAATAATAATAATAATAACCCTGTCTGGTTAATGTGGCTTGTTGTCGGGTTCATGAGAGCACTTCCCTCTTCTGCTGATTTAAAATAGATGTTTAAAAGAGAAAATCTAGATGTAGGAGCTCAGTACATTTCTGAGCAATTAGCAACATTAATTGTGGTTTTGTTTTACTGGGAATTTCCGTGTCGAGTATAGAACGAAATTCTATTGGCTGAAGGCCTCCGTGCCATCCGCACTGCCCAATCACGGCACGGCTCTTATTTTTCGTGAACTCTCTACACACTGAATGATGTAGATAGAGGACGGAAACATGATTGTGACATCATGACAAGCCGAGACAAGTAATAAAGCAATTTTTAAAAAACTTTCACTTGGAAACAAAAAAATACACTTTGATAAATGATCTCACGAGGCAAATTAATCTCCATGCTTGATAAAATAAGTGAGTATACGACCTGCACGCCCGACTACAGCCCTGAATATATAAATAACACACACCAGCCCTGGTCTCATTCAGCCTTGACTTGATGTGGACCTACAAGATGCTCTGTGTGTGTGTGTGTGTGTGTGTGTGTGTGTGTGTGTGTGTGTGAGAGAGAGAGAGAGAGAGAGAGGGGGAGAGAATGATGGAAGATGTGAGTATACATTACCTTTATTTTGATTAAAGCTCTGCATTGTTGCCTCCAGAGTGATTTTGAGGTGGTGCTGATGTTCCTGTATACGAGTTGTCTCTCTGTCCCAGTAATGTTTATCATCAGCAGTGATCTTCTGTATCCACTCTGTCTTAGGGATCAGTTTATCTTGGCTGCTGTCATAATACATAATCGGAACTTCATCCACCAGACCAACAGCAATGAACTCTGGGAGATTTCTTCCTGGCGTGACGGCAGTGTAGAGATACCGCAGCGCGTGTGTGACTGTAAAAGTTCACAAAAATGTTTCAGTAAATCATCATATATCATCATTATATATAAACACTGATCAGCCATTACATTAAAACCACTCAAAGTGAATCACAGATAGTATATAATACCCAGGACCGGTGCGACCCTGTTGGGATTAAAACATATTCTGGGTGGATGATGCTTCAATCAAAGCGATGGACACTCAGTTATTCAGACAGCAAGTCTGTGACAAGGACAAATTGTTTTTGTACAGGTAGTTGGGCCAGGGCGACTTTTTCCGGGTCCACGTTGCTGTGTGTGTGTGTGTGTGTGTGTGTGTGTGTGTGTGTGTGTGTGTGTGTGTGTGTGTGTGTGTGGGGGAAATGGAAGGTTTTTCCAATCGTAAAATTATAAGCTGTTTACCATTAAAATGCCCAGTTACAAAAATCTTGCTTTGATTTGATTATTATTATTATTATTATTATTATTATTATTATTATTATTATTATTATTATTATTATTATTATAATGATTATTATTATTATTATTATTATTATTATTATTATTATTATTATTATATTAAGGTTCCAGTGTGAAGACATGTCATTGTTATTTTCATGTTACATTTATATTCTACATGAAAAGAGCACAGTTCCCCATTGGTCCAGTAAAAATCATTTAAATAATAATACTTTTAAAAACTCGTAATTCCTAAGAAAGGCAGTATCCATTGTTAGGGAAGAGGGCAATGGGCATTCTGCTTCCTTTTGCAATATCCTACCTTTGTGAGACTGGTTTCTCTGCTGTTGCTGCACTGAAGACCAAGTACAGGTCCCAGCTAAACATTGAGCAGCAGCTGAGAGTTGCAGTGTCATGCTTCAAACCTCGCTTTGAGAAGCTGTGCGCTGCAAAATGTGCTCATTGTAGCCATTAATCTTGGCTTCCCCATTTTGAGAAAAAAAAATCAGCACAAATTGTTCTATTTGTTCTTGTTTTGTAGGTTAAAGTGTTTATATATTGTGCTCCTGAGTTAATGTTTCTGAAGTCAATTTGAATTAATTATTTATTGATTTTATTTTCAGCAGCAAATGGTGTGGTAAGTTTGTCAAAAATGTAACAAGGATATTATTATTTTTAAATTTAAGGCAAATTGATGCACTTTCTTTTACAGACTAATAAAAAATGTTAAAAAAGTTATTCTTGTAAGTTGAACTATATCTCTTTCTTTTTGTTTTATTTATGTTAACAAGGTACGATATAATGAAGAGATATACCTGTAACTATATTATAGAAAAAAGTTATAATTTATAGTTGCGGCGGAAAGTGGGTGGTGGGGGGGCGCGAATTGTTTTCTTCTTGCAAGGGGGGGCTTAACAGATAATAATTGAGAAGCACTGTTATATAGAAATAAATCAATCTACTTCTCATAGGGTCACAGGTCTGATGAGGTCGAGTCAGACAAGAGACAGTGCTGCGCATGCGCAGATGATGCTCCACCTTTAATCCCACCTTAAAAATATAACATGCATGCATTCATGATTAAGGCTTCAACAATATCCTAATAAAAGCACTAGATGTACTTCCACTATTCTAATGTTTATGTGTATTTAATATGTTCACGTAGCTTATTTTGCAGTTCTATGAAAATTTTTTTTTTAATGAATTGGTAGTTTTACATTTTCTGAATGTTATTTTTATTCTTCTTCTTTTACTTTCGGCTGCTCCCTTCAGGGGTCGCCACAGCAAATCATCCGCCTCCACTTCACCCTGTCCTCCGCATCTTCTTTTCTGACTCCAACGACTTAATATGTTCATGTAGCTTATTTTGCAGTTCTATGAGAAGTTTTATTTTAATGATTTGGTCGTTTTGCATTTTCTGAATAACATTAGCTTATTAAATATAAAATTTATTAAATTAAAATAATTTTAATGATACAAACATTAATCAATATGGAATTAATCAAATGGAGTAGGAGTCATCTTGAAGGAGGGGTTTGTCAGGAATGTTCTAGAAGTGAAAAGAGTGTCAGACAGAGTGATGAGTCTCAAGTTAGAAATTGAAGGCGTGATGGTCAATGTTGTTAGTGCTTATGCCCCACAGGCAGGATGTAAGCTAGAAGAGAAGGAGAGATTCTGGAGTGAGTTAGATGAAGTGATGCAGAGTACCCCAGAGGTGAAAGAGTGGTCATTGGAGCAGACTTCAATGGACATGTTGGTGCAGGCAACAGAGGGACGAGGAAGTGATGGGCAGGTTTGGTATCCAGGACAGGAACACAGAAGGACAGATGTTGATTGATTTTGCAAAAGGATGGAAATGGCTGTGGTGAATACTTTCTTCAAGAAGAAACAGAAGCATAGGGTGACTTATGAAAGCGGAGGTAAGAGCACACAGGTAGACTACATCTTGTGTAGGCGATGTAATTTGAAGGAAGTCAGTGACTGCAAAGTAGTAGTGGGTGAGAGTGTTGCCAAACAGCATAGGATGGTGGTGTGCAAAAAGGCAAAGGCAGAGCAGAAGACAAAGTGGTGGAAGCTGAAAAAGGAAGAGTGTCGTGTTGTCTTCAAGGAGGAGTTGAAACAGGCTTTGGGTAGTCAGGAAGTGCTTCCAGAGGACTGGACAACCACAGCCAATGTGATCAGGGAGACTGGTAGGAGAGTACTTGGTGTGTCCTCTGGAAGGAAAGTAGATAAGGAAACTTGGTGGTGGAATGAGGAAGTGCAGGAGTGTGTACAAAAGAAGAGGTTAGCCAAGAAGAAGTGGGACATTGAAAGGACCGAAGAGAGTAAACAGGAGTACAGGGAGACACAGCGTAAGGCGAAGGTAGCAGTGTCAAAGGCCAAACAGAGGGCGTATGATGACTTGTATGATAGGTTGAACAGTAAGGAGGGAGAAAATGATCTATACAGGTTAGCACAGCAGAGAAATAGAGATGGGAAAGACGTGCAGCAGGTTAGAGTGATAAAGGACAGAGAGGGAAATGTATTGACTGATGACAGAAGTGTGCTGGGAAGATGGAAAGAGTACTTTGAAGAGCTGATGAATGAGGAAAATGAGAGAGAAAAAAGAGTAGAAGGGGTGACCATTGAGGAGCAGGAAGTAGCAAAGATTAGTAAGGGAGAAGTGAGGAGGGCATTGAAGAGGATGAACAATGGAAAGGCAGTTGGCCCTGATGACATACCAGTTGAGGTATGGAAGTGTCTAGGGGAGGTAGCAGTAGATTTTCTGACAAGAATATTCAACAAGGTCTTAGAAAGTGAGCAGATGCCAGAGGAATGGAGGAGAAGTGTGCTTGTGCCCATTTTTAAGAACAAGGGAGATGTACAGAGTTGTGGCAACTACAGAGGGATAAAGTTGATGAGCCATACAATGAAGCTATGGGAAAGAATAGTGGAAGCAAGACTAAGGGCAGAGGTCAGCATTTGTGAACAACAGTTTGGTTTCATGCCAAGAAAGAGCACCACAGATGCAGTGTTTGCTTTGAGGATGTTAATAGAGAAGTACAGAGAAGGTCAGAAGGAGCTGCATTGTGCATTTGTGGATCTGGAGAAAGCATATGACAGGGTGCCAAGAGAAGAACTGTGGTATTGTATGAGGAAGTCTGGAGTGACAGAGAAGTATGTTAGAGTGGTGCAGGACATGTATGAGAGATGTAAGACAGTGGTGAGGTGTGCTGTCGGTGTGACAGAAGAGTTCAAGGTGGAGGTGGGACTGCATCAAGGGTCAGCTCTCAGCCCCTTCTTGTTTGCTATGGTGATGGACAGGCTAACAGACGAGGTTAGACAAGAATCTCCATGGACTATGATGTTTGCAGATGACATCGTGATCTGTAGTGAGAGCAGAGACCAAGTGGAGGAAAATCTAGAGAGGTGGAGGTATGCCCTGGAAAGGAGAGGAATGAAGGTTAGCCTCAGAAAATCAGAATACATGTGTGTGAATGAGAAGGACCCAAGAGGAATGGTGAGGTTACAGGGGGCAGAGATAAAGAAGGTGGAGGATTTTAAGTACTTAGGCTCAACAATCCAGAGCAATGGAGAGTGTGGAAAAGAGGTGAAGATGCGCGTGCAGGCAGGTTGGAATGGATGGAGAAAAGTGTCCGGCGTGATGTGTGATAGGAGAGTATCGGCAAGAATGAAGGGAAAAGTGTACAAGACGGTGATGAGGCCAGCAATGTTGTATGGTTTAGAGACAGTGGCCCTGGGGAAAAGACAGGAGTCAGAGTTGGAGGTAGCAGAGATGAAAATGTTGAAGTTCTCTTTGGGAGTAACGAGGATGGATAGGATCAGGAATGAGTACATCAGAGGGACAACACATGTTAGATGTTTTGGAGACAAAGTCAGAGAGGCTAGATTGAGATGGTTTGGACATGTACCGAGGAGGGATAGTGAGTATATTGGTCGTAGGATGCTGAGGTTGGAACTACCAGGCAAAAGGCCCAGAGGAAGACCAAAGAGAAGATTTATGGATGTGGTGAAGGCGGACATGAAGGTCGTTGGAGTAAGAGTAGAAGATGCAGAGGATAGGGAGAGATGGAGGCAGATCATTTGCTGTGGCGACCCCTGACGGGAATAGCCGAAAGGAAAAGAAGAAGAAGAAACATTAATCAATACTTGGTTCAGTATAATAGTGCTACATGTAAATCTTGTAGTTGTCCTACTTTATTTAATTTTATTTTTACTGAGATCACTTTGTGTATGTTCCAGGTTTATGAGAACATCAGCAGGGATTTGTACAGACAGTTAAGGGCAGACTTGAAAGGTTCAAGTTCGGCGTGGACCATGTGTGCATGATGTGGTGCTGTAAAGCTACACTTCTGATATTTAACAATAATATTATATATTGAATCTTCGTGCATAATGTAATTAAAAGCTGTTAGTATTTCAAATTCTCTTCTCTTTCTTTACATTCTAGAGTTTTAAGTTTGGCCTCAGTATATAAAACTGTTGCTCTCAGACTCACAGCAACAACTACATGTATACAGTAGGATAAATTCTATGGACAGTTTTTATACTATATATTTCATATACATGTTGCAGATGGCGTCTACATCATTGTTTTTTTTTTTTTTTTAATTTCTCTGTGTGAGGGACACACACCCTCCCCCTGTGCTCTGTGCACTTGCTATCCGCTTCCACGACAGCTTCACCGTCTCGTTCAACTACTGACGCAGCCTCATAGTTTACCCACTTATTTTTTACCACTACAGCACTGGTGAAGGTGAACCAGTAAACGACTTCTACCACAGGTTTGACTGCACAAACCCATTCACACCCAGAGCACTGCATCTCTCACATCTCATTCTACCAGCTCCCTCCCCCATTGGCAGATAAGGTGACAAAAGAGAACAAGCCTCTGGCCACAATCACAGCAGCCCAACTGAGCCGACAACTAAGAATTCTCTGTCTCAAAGCTGCAGGACCAGATGGAGCATCCTGAAGACAGTAGAAGGCATGGAGGAGTTCGGAAACTCTCCAGCACCTCTTCAACCTGAGTGTGGTATGTGGAAGGGTCCCTCAGTTGTGGGAAAGTCATACATCATCCCAGTCCCAAAGAGACCATGACCTGGTGACCTGAACAATTTCAGACCAGTTGCCCTGACGTCAGACATGATGGAGACCATGGGGCAGCTAATACTTAACCATTAACAGCCACAGGTCAACCATGATCTTAACCCATGCAGATTCCGTACCAGGAGAAAGCGGGAGTGGAAGATGCAATCATCTGTCCGGTTCACCGATCTCACTCTCTCTCTCTCTCTCTCTCTCTCTCTCTCACACACACACACACACACACACACACACACACACACACACACGCATGCACACGCACACACACACACTCACTTTGATGGGGCAGTGGTGCTGTAAGAAGCACATGCCTGAATTTCTCCAGTGCCTCCCACATTGTCCAACCTTTTCTCCTCAGGGGAAACTGACACAGACTGGAGTAGACTCACACCTAGTGGACTGCATCACTGATTACCTGACAGAGAGACCTCAGTATGTGTGACTGGTGGACGAGATGTCAGACACGATAGTCAGCAGTACAGGAGCACCACAGGGGACCGTACTCTCCCCAGTCCTGTTTACACTGTACACCTTGGACCTCCAGTGCAACTCAATATTCCCATGTGCAGTAGTTTGCAGACAATGCTGCTATTGTAGGCTGTATTAAGAGTGGACAGGAAATGGAGTACAGGAAAGTGATACAAGACTTAATTTCATGGTGTGACTCCAGTCGCATCACCTGCACCTCAACACCACCAAAATGAAGGACGCACCGTGATCCGGTGACAATCAGAGCGGAACAGGTTGAGATTGTGCAGATGTACAAATACCTGGGTGTGCAGTTGGATGACAAACTGAACTTGACTGCCAACACTGATGCTCTGTGCAAGAAAGGACAGAGCCGTCTGTTCTTCCTCAGAAGGATCGCATCCATCAACATCTGTAAAAAATTGTATGTTCTCCCAGTCTCTGGTGCAAGAGCCCTCCTTTATGTGGTGGTCTGTTGGGGAGCATTAAGAAGAAGACTGGATAAACTGGTGATGAAGGCGGGCTCTGTCATCAGGATGGAACGAGACACTGTAACACCTGTGGCAGAGCGACGGGCAGTGAGTCGGTTCCTGTCAATTTTAGGCAATCCACTGTGTCCACTGCACAACGTCACCACTGCACAGAGGAGCAGCATCAGCACCGGGCTGCTGCCATTTCCCTGGTCCACTGACAGACTGAGGAGATCATTCCTCTAGCATCGGGGACGACCACACACCAACACACACACACACACACACACACACACACACACACACACACACACACAGAGAGAGAGAGAGAGAGAGAGAGAGAGATGAGGTGGGTGTTGAAGCCCAAAATATTTGAAAGTTAAATGGAGGTAAAATGACTGAAGCTGAACAATGCAGTCGAGATGATCAGTCTTTACATGAAGATTTCACAGAACAAGTCACAGTGCAATTTGGTTTGAAATGTGGATCAACAACAATTGTAAAGTTATCAAATTTTTATTTTTATTTTATTTTATTTTCAATAAATCTGAATAAAAAGTAAACAAGATGAGTTTTGAAATCCATGTGGTGGAGTTAATATAAGTAAATAGATGGTGCAAAAATAAATACTGTAAATAAATATCGGTTTTGACGACTATCGTCTCAGTAATCCTTCCATACTTATAGAATAGTCACTCACTCAACGTGTGTGTGTGTGTGTGTGTGTGTGTGTGTGTGTGTGTGTCTGTAGGAAATCATGCATTACAGAGGATGTGCGGCTGTGAGCGTGATGAACATAACACCACTCGAGGATACGATCAGTTTGGTTATGATGGAGAAGATTTCTTCACTCTGGATCTGAAAACTGGAACCTGGACTGCAGCGAAACCAATGAAATATCAAGCTGAGATCGTTATAAAGAAGTGGGATCCTCAAAGAAAGGAGGGGAAACGCTGGAAGGAGTTCTTGGAAAATGACTGTATGGAATATTTAGCGAAGTTTAGCAGTCAGATTATCGAAAGAAAAGGTAAAGTGTGAAATTTATACATTTTATTAATCCTCTAAACCCCATTACAGGATCTTATTGATCCTCTAAACCCCATTACAGGATCTTATTAATCCTCTAAACCCCATGACAGGATCTTATGGCCTGTTTGTATTTCATGGTAACGGCTGAGATTTTTAAAGTCTCATCTGATAAAACAATAATCTATGAAATAATACTGTGGTTTGTTTCCAGTGAGATTTTTAATGTATTTATTATGGAGATTGATGCAGCACTTAAAAGTGGAGCCTCCATATGATTACTCGTGATAAGTTTTAGTTAAGTTTAGTTTAAGTTTAAGATAAGTTTTGGAACTCTTAAACCTTATACACGTATCTGACATGTATCAGCACTGATCCATTTTATAATCATTTTTTTCATTTATGGGAATAAGAATGAGGAAACCCAGCACAAGATGTTTCACCGTATTTAACTATTTATTATCGTAGCTTTAGAGCAGGGTTCTCTAATTCCCAGTCCACGGACCGGAACCGGTCCACGGATCATTCGATACCGGTCCGCAAACAAAATCTTTCATGCTACAAATTATCGTATTTTTTTTTATTCGAGTTTTTTATTTTGAAAAACGACTGATGTTGACATTGCCACAGAAGCACTAAAAGCCCTTCTTCCTTTTCCAACCACGTGTTTTTGTGAGGCGGGGTTTTCTGCGGTGACGGCGCAGGTGACGGTCCGCGGAAACATTTTCATACAGAAAACTGGTTCCTGGTGCAAAACAGGTTGGAGATGCTGCTTTACAGAACATTTTAATAACACAACAATATCATAGTTCTTGATTTGTGAATTGTTTACTCTGTAAAATGATTTATTTGCTGACTAATCAATAACAATTAACCACAAAATATCTCAGAAATCATTCCTTGTACTGAGAGTGTGACTGGATATCTATGGGACGAGAACGCTGTTAGCATCGCTCAGAGTTCACAAACATGATCATATTAAAAAAATATCAACTTTAATGAATACAAGAGTAAAGAATGATAATTAGATATTTATTTTTAATATAACAGCCTGGCAGATGCAACAAACTGGGATTTTTTTCCTCCCAATCAATGCACATGCAGCTGAAAAATCAGAACGAAACCAAAAAGCGATCATTTCTATTGGTTCACGTCCATAAGCACCATAAGCACGTGATACGAGCCAGGAACGTTATTACTTAATGTGCTGTTCCTCACTGTGATTAAATTTAAACATTTCTATTCAAATAAGTAACGCACTTCCTGGTAGTAAGTTTATTTCACCAGCTAAGAAAACAAAGATACCGATTGCATATGGTCCCTGGTGAGTTGTCCTGGGTGTACTCTGCCTTCACCCAGAATTGGCAGGGATGGGCGCCAGCCTCCCCGCCACCCTAATTAGGATAAAGTGGTTACAAATGAAATACTCGTCGTTGTAATCGTAAATAAGTTGCCGACGTCGCACACCGATACCACTCAAATATATTTCACTCCAGTATAGAACAGTATCTCGTTTAACACAACTTGATTAACCATCTAAAGCAGGTGTCGGAAACATGTGGCTCTTGAGCCAGATGTGACTCTTTTGATGACTGCATCTGGCTCTCAGATAAATCTTAGCTGGCATTTCTTTACAGAATAATTAATGCATAGTTTCACTGACATTTAATTGAAAAAAATACAAAGATCCCAGGGTTAAACAAAGTCATCAAAATAAACAAAGAAATAAAATCTCAGGCCATTTAATCTCTACATCTATTTTCGACCACACTTGTTCTGATTTGAAAAGACCGACACGAGAGAAAGCAGAGCAGAGCTGGCAAGTAAACACAAAGGGACAGACATGAAAAACTTCAACCTGCAGACCAGCTGATTGTCAAAACTTGACAATTTAAAACAACAAGTGACAACTTAAACCCCCCAAACCCTTTAAAAATGATAAAAGTACACCAATTTTGTATGAAATATGTTTTAAAAGTAAAATATTTTTTATTAAACCATTTTATTAACATTAATTAATTAAACCATTATTAAACATACACACACACACACACACACACACTCACACACACACACACACTCACACACACACACAACTCTCTCTCGCTCCCTCTCTCTCTCTCTTTTTCTCTCTCTCTCTTGCTCCTTCTCTCGCAAGCGCTGCGGGCTACGCCCACAAGACATGCATTCCCTGCTTGACAAACTCAACTTTAATTTGATTCCTTGAGGGATCGGAATTCCAGATGAACTCAAATGCACCCATATTTATGAAACATTTACTGAATTAAAACAACTAAAAAAACTAAACTAAAAACTAAAGAGCGAAGCTTCCTTCTGTCTCTATCTGGGAGGCCAGCAGGCAGGATGTTGAGAGATAGCCAATGGGAGAGCAACTCGCACATCGTGTGAAATTTTGATTGGCGCGTTTGAATTTTTAATTTCTTTTTGTAAGAGGGGGTTGTTTCGTATTTCGGGGACGGAAACTCAAGAAAATGTTTTTCGTAACCCGGAGATTTTGTACAAAGGGGTCTTCATAAATTGGGGGCCGACTGTATCTGGGTTTTCAGGTTCTCTCAGTCAAAAAAGGTTCCTGATCTGAAGACTCACTATGTACACAGACTTCACTCATGCTGGGGCAAGACTGCAGCAACCAACATAAACGCAATATAAAATGTACAAAGACCACTCACAGGCCAGAAAAATAACAGAGACTCTTCCCCACTTTATTGCGATGGAGAACCAGCCACTTTGGGTTGTTAATTAAAATGCACCAACTGAGTAATAGTGCTGCTCAGGTTTGGTTAACTCGGCTGTGATCACTATGTCGTGCATTTCATTTCCTTCAGGCTGGATCAATATTTCCAGATTTCTCATCAGCTCCGACACCCGGAAATTACTGCTGCATCTATTTATTTTTTAAACCACTCAAAACCTGAGAAACACCTCAGACCAGGTAAAATCAACACGCAAGGTGATTGGCTGTTAGAAGGTGTGATTGTGATTGTGAGGTGGTTTAGTTCTGTTTGAAATGGTTCTGTTTTCTAAAGATTTCTGCTTTTCTAGAAACAGATGTTCAATTTTCAGAGTTTAATCCATGTGAAATGTGCATGTTTAGACTGATCATCTCGACTGGATTGTTTATCTTCAGTCATTTTATCTCCATTTAGCTTTAAAATATTTTGGTCTTCACCACCTCATCTCTCTCTCTCTCTCTCTCTCTCTCTCTCTCTCTCTCTCTCTCTCTCTCTCTCTCTCTGTACATACTGTGTCTCAATAAATAACAGTATCATTCAAAAGTTGATTTATTTCAGTAATTCAGTTAAAAACTGAATCTCGAGTACACATTGACTTGACTGATCTGTTTCAAATATTTATTTCCTTTAATTTTTATAATTATAATATGCAGGAAACCCAAAACCAAAAATCCAATACCTTAGAAAATTTAAATATTGTGTGAAAGTTCAGTATTGGAGACTCACGATGTCACACTCAAATCAGATATTTAACCCCAAATACCTGCAAAGGTTTATTGGGCCGCCAAAGGATCTGTCAGTCTGGATCAGTGAATCACACAATCATCGGGATGATTGACAGTCATTCAGAAGATAGATCATAGAAGACGGATCATTGACACCTGGCACATGGAGGGCAAGTCACAAAAGGTCATTGCTAAAGAAGCTGCATGTTCACAGAGTTCTGTATCTGAGCACAGTAATGGAAAGTTGAATGGAATAAAAACTGTTGTGGAAAAAGTTGCACAAACATCAGAGATAAAAGCCACTTTCGAACCAGAGACAATATCACTTCAAGCAACTTTTGAACCAGAGACAATGTCAGAGGCGGCTTTACCAGGCTAAGGGCAAAAGACCTCAGTTCTTATTTCAGATTAAAGTAAATTTTGCATTTCTTTTGGAACTCAATGTCCCAGATTCTGGAGGAAGAGACGAGAGGTACTGAATCCCAAGCTATTTGAGATCCAGTCTAAAGTTTCCCCAGTCAGTGGTGGTTTTAGACCCATGTGATCTGCTGGTGTTGGTTCACTGGGTTTTCTCATGTACAAGGTCAGCACTGTCATCTACCAGGAAATTCCGGAGCACTTCATGCTTCCCATTGCTGACCAGGATATGGAGATGCTGATTTCATTTTCCTGCAGAACTTGGTACCTGCCCACACCACCAAAAGTACCAATTCCTGGTTTAAAGACCACGGTATCCCTGAAGTTGACTGGCCAGAGAACTCACCTGACCTAAACCCCAGAGAGAATCTGTGTGGTACTGTAAAGAAAAAAAATGAGACACCAGACCCAGCAATGCAGAAAAGCAGAAGGCCGCTGTCAGAGAAACCTGAGCTTCATATCTCACGTCAGCAGTTACGCAGACTGATTATCTCCATGTCATGTCACATTGTTACAGTAATTTATGTGAAGGCATCGAAAAATCAATTATATCAACTCAATAATTAATGTGTGATATTGAAAATTGTTGATATTAAGATCAGAAATTCGGGTACTTGATGAATGAGTAGTTTATGTAGGGTATGTACCGGTTCAAAAGAACAACGCTGAGAGGATAAACAAAGAAAAGAGCTCATTTATTAAACAATGCTGCAAATCAGGGATCATTTGGCCTCGGGAAATTAAACTGTGTTGGCGCATACATTGCCGCTCCAAAAGAATCTCTGGAATCAAAATACCTGTGGGGTCGATGAGGATGTTGGTGTGTAATCGTTTGTGGAGTTTGGAAAAGAGTAGTCAGCTGAAGAAAGGGTGATGAGGTTTAGGTCGGGTGAATGCGGCAAATAAACAGGAGAAGGATCAGAGGAATTAAACCCATCATCAGCTGGGACATCTTCTGTCTGGTACACTGGTCAATGGTGAGAGAAAATAAGCATGAAGAAAGAGAGAGGGTTACAGTGCAAACCTGAGTCATGAGTTTCAGGTTGAGACTGGGAGCCTCGTTCATGGCGCGTGACATCACATGCAATGTAGTGTGTGAGATAAGGATCCTCGGGAATAGAACCTCCTGACAAATGTTCCAAAAATGGAGCAGGTTCCAGGGCCAGGACTGTAAGCTGGAAGTCCTGATAACGTTGAAGTGCACCATTTGGTTTCTTGAAACGACGGTGTGGTTGAGGTTAAAACAAAGAAAACAAAGAAATGAATTGAGAACAGCAGGTGCGTGACCTGTGAGAATTTAATCTTAATATGTGACGCTTCGCTTGAAATCACGTAAAATGCAACACATGAAAAACTTCTGACTGAAACAAGCACCGAGAAACAACATAAATAAACGCTGGTCCACTGATGATAGAGGAACACGATGGAATGATATCATGATCTATTTATCTACTGAGACTTCCTACAGACCTTTTAATCCCGAAAGTCATTAGAAGATTGAAAATATTTACTCAGGAAAAGAAAAGAGAAAAAGGTATTTACACATTATTGTGCTGAGCAGTGTGAATATTTTCATATGAAGTCAAACAAGGAAGTAGCCACTGAAATAATCTTTTTTTTTTTCATGATACCTTCACACCTTGATCTATAAATAATTGATGAAAAGAACTGGCGTAATTAGGGGCAGATGATGTCAAAATTAGGGCGGTAATCAAGAGTGACTGTGAGATATCGGGACATAAGAATATATGTAAAAAAAAAAAGTTAGGTAACCTGAACTAAAATTAACTTGAAGGTAGAAATGAATGGAAAATGGGTTGATACGATCAGATCAAAAGAGGAGGCGCCATAAAGGCACAAAAAGTCCATAATCCATGATATTTTCAATAGATTTTCAGATTCAGCTGCCTCTCCCCAGGAATGCATGTTGGGTGGATTGCTCAATAAAAATTACCTGCTTTTCCTCATCCAGTTGTAAAAGACTTCTTATTTTATTGAAAGTTGTTTTATTGAAAGTTTGATGATTGGTTATATGAGAAGAGATTGTTATAAGTGATGGAAAAGTGGGCTCGGCAACCACTCTGTGATATGTTCACCCGGAAAGGTGCCTGAGTTTCTGACAAAGAGAGCGCCAGCTCTTTAAATCGTCCAACTGTGTTTAAAAAAAAAAACAAAACTCTGTGCTCATCATTCATTTTTATTGGTCGTATGTATATTTAATTTTCATCAACTCTAATTTTCATCAACTGCCAATTATAATCAACAAATTTAGAATAAATAAACATTTTAAATGTATCAGTCTCTGTGTAATGAATCTATATAATATATAGTTTCACCTTTTGAACTGAATTATTGAAATAAATAAAATAAATAAAATATGTTTTAAACTATTGAAATGCACTTGTATGAGTGTGTGTTTATAAAAGAAACCAGGATTTATTTATTTTTACTCCGGCCTTATCTGGTTTTATTTTGTCTGTGATGTCGTGGCCTTTTTGAAGAATTTTTTGTTGAAGTCTTAAATTCTGTTTATTTTTGATGAAATCGCCTTCTGTTTATTTTATTTGCAGAGGAGAAAATAAAAAGTGCCTCCCAATTAATTCCACTTTCATGGAAACCCAATCTGAAATATTTCCTTCAGTACTCGGTCTCCAACAACACAGATAAAAATACTCGCATCAGTTTGTAACAAAGTGGAATCAGTGCATCTCTAATAATATTATATAAATTAATCCCATCTGAGAGTTTAATATCGATCTCTCTGTGTGTCTCTGCAGTTCCTCCTGAGACGTCACTGTTCCAGAAACACTCGTCTTCTCCAGAGCTGGTGTGCCATGCTACAGGTTTCTTTCCCAAATCAGTGAATATCACCTGGCAGAAGGACGGCGGGGACGTGTCTCTGAACTCCACATCCTCAGACACGTTACCCAACCAGGACGGAACCTTCCAGAAGAGAAGTATTCTGAAAGTCCCAGCTGAGGATCTGTAGAAACACAACTACACCTGCGTGATTCAGCACAGCAGCTTGTGGGAGGAGTTAGTGCTGCCTGTGAGCGAGCGCCGAATCCTGAGAGGTCGGAGAAACACTTTCCTGTAAAACTCCAGATTTACAGAGTGAAAGTGATTCATTACTGCAGAACATCATCAACACTCTGTACTCACTTCACAGGTGCAGGATCGGATGGAACATCCAGGGGCAGATCAGATGGAGGATCAGATGGAGGATCAGATGGAGGATCAGAAGGAGGATCAGATGGAGGATCAGATGGAGGATCAGATGGAGGATAAGATGGAAGGTTAAGTGGAGGGAAAATTGCTGGCATTGTTGCCGGAGTGATTGCTGTTGGAATGATTGTTGTTGGTGGTGTGATCCTGATGAAGAAGAAGAAGAGGAGGATGAACGCTGGTGAGGAAGATACAGCAGTAAATAAATAAAAATGAAGTAATTTCCCGTAATGTGGATAAAATTAAACTAAACTAAATTAATAACTAAATTTTAATATTGATATTAAATTGAAAATGTTTCCAGTGCAATCAGTATAAACACTGATCTCAACTCAGAATTTATATTCAGTTAAACTTCATTTTTATGATAATTACATATAAACCTCAGTTTCTTTCATAACTTTCTGATTCTGTAAAATCTGAGTTTCAGATCCTGCACCTGTTCCAGGCACTGAATTCGAGCCACTCAATCAACAACCAGGAAGTGACTCTGATTGATCAGGACTGGTTTCCTGTGCAGGATTTCTGGTACGAATGGTTCGAGGCAGATTGTGAAGTGTGTTCAGATGTATTTGGTGTATAATTGATGTGGGAGTCGCTCAGTCTCAGTGTTCAGTCTCCTGTACTTTATCCCATTACTCTCACTGAACCCTCCCCTTCATTCTGCATTCGCTCAGCACCAGTGTACAATTAAAGTCACACTCTAGGGTTTCCATCAGCACAAATGTGTAAAGTATCTTCACTTCCATCCCTTTGTTCCTTCTTTGTTTATTCGGAGGCTCCACCTGAATTATATGATAACTGTTTATGCTCCTGGATCGATGTATTAAACAGAATTGGAGAGTCTTGATCAGCACGTCGGACATAAAGGACATTTCTAGCAAAAGGGCGTCAACACCCTGCAGCTCTGTGTCGCATCTTCAAGCCAAAACAATCCCGACTGCACACATGCTGGGAACAAATTCAGGGAAAAGTCTCAGGTTTTCTTCATTAATTGCTGGGAGTGTTATGTGTCGACTTTCATCATCTGCATCAGCCGTGTTCTCGTCATCGTCCCTCATCCAGAATCACATTTAGTTTTAATCCTCAACCAGTCAACTTTTCCAAAAACTTTTATAGAATCTTATTTACATCATGCCGTTGTGCACCTCATTTTTATTTTTCTATGAAATCTATTGTTGGCTTTTCTCAGAGCAAAACATTTAGTCGCCATCATTAACCAGCCACTTCTCATATCTATCTATCTATCTATCTGTCTGTCTGTCTGTCTGTCTGTCTGTCTGTCTGTCTATCTATCTATCTATCTATCTATCTATCTGTCTGTCTGTCTGTCTGTCTGTCTGTCTGTCTGTCTGTCTATCTATCTATCTATCTATCTATCTATCTATCTGCCTACCTGCCTGCCTGCCTGCCTGTCTGCCTGTGTGTGTGTGTGTGTGTGTGTGTGTGTGTGTGTGTGTGTGTGTGTGTGTAAAAACTGTTTAATGTTTTATACAGAATGGGACCCTAGACATATTTCTGTCCACGATATACAGTCATACCCGCAGTTTCTTCTTCTGGTGTGTAATACAATCCATAGAAAGCCACGGAGTCTCCCTGCTCCTTCCAAACACTTTAAATGGTGAATTTCATTCTCCTTCCACACTGAAGGGTAAAAGCTGTGTGTGCAGAAAGGAAAACCATCAAACTGACACCGAAACCACTTCAGTTCCCTACAGACGTGTTTTTCTTCTTCTTCTCCCTGAGACTGAACTTCCTCTCTATTATAATGAGGAAAGATACACGAGGTCGCTGTGAGCTCGACTGTCAGACGCTTTTAAATCCAGAGTCACATGATTTGATTGATGTATTTACATTTATAAATCACTTCCTGGATTCTGTCTCATAAAATATTCTTCATATTTTCTAAATAATGTTTGGATTTGTGATAATTAGAAACTTTATGCTCAGCTTTAATTAAACTTGTAGCTCAAGTGTAAAATAAAATATTGATCCTTCAGTAGTGAAAATTACTGTCGTTATTATATAAGTGTTACTTTTGATTGATTATCATATATTTATTTTTACACAGATCATTAAGAAGTGAATGTGACTGGACTTTTAAATTCTGAGCAGGAAAATGGATCAGGATGTGAATTTAAGTTGCACTGATGAACTCCATCAATAAATTGCTCCATTCTTTAAAATAAACTGGAGGAAGAAACACCAGATGTTGATGATCGACAGCAGTCAACAGCTGGAGTGCTGCAGGAAGCTGTAGGATCACGACATTGTTTCTGGGAGCACAGCGTTTACATGACCTGCGGCTGGCTGCATCTTTTTAACACATCTGGACATCTTTCTTTAAAAAAAATCAGTTTCTGCTCGTCACGCTGTGCAACAGCAGCAGACGTCACCTGTTGATTGTTTCTCACGTCCCTGTATATGAACGACACACGAATAATCCATCAGAACATCTGAGCAGCTCATGAGCTAAAAATCAGGGTGAGGCAGTAATTGGTGATCATGTGACTTCGGTGCTATTAGTGGGTTTCATATCAGAAGTTTTATTTTTATTAATATAATGAACATTTATTTCTCTTGTCAGATAACTTTCAATTATTTTAATCTGTTTCCTGAAAATCTCGGGGTTTCATACTGTGATACTATTATTTTTATTAGAATATAATCAGGTGTGTACAGTAAATGAATCACATTCAGATTTTTCTTGTTCTGTTGCAAATTATAAAAATCCTGTTTACTTCTAGTTCATTAAATTTTCTCAAATATTTATTTTTGCAGTGGTTTAGTTTTTTGGGTTTTTATTTGATGGTCGTTGGGTTTGTTGTTGTTGTTCTTGTTTATACTGTTAGAAGTTGGTACTTTTTGTCTGTACTGAGTTGAGTGTGGTACAAATAAATTAAATTTAAAACAATGATGGTTTATATTATTTCAAATTTTACTGAATGTAAAACTGTATAGAATATTTTATCTCCTGTCCTCATTCCTGCCTCTCTCAGTAGAAATGTTTCATCAACTGTTTTCAAACCCGTATTCCCCTTTATTCCCCTTTCGAGCTGAATAAAACACATGTGTTTCACTACAAAAAAGGTCCTGGGTTCGAGTCCCAGGCTCAGACTTTTCTGTGTGGAGTTTGGATGTTCTCGCCACACCTGCATGGGTCCCACAGAGGACAGACATCTTCATTCACCTGACTGGCTGTTCCAAATCGCACTGAGGTGTGTGTGTGTGTGTGTGTGTGTGTGTGTGTGTGTGTGTGTGTGTGTGTGTGTGTGTGTGTGTGTGTGTGTTGGTCCTGCCACGCTCTGGTTAGCTGGTCAGGGTCTAATTTGCCTTTACCCAGAGATGACTGAGATGGGCTCAGCCTCCTCAAGACCATGGTGGGATTAGGCAGTTCTGTGAATGAAGATAAATGATGATATAGATGAGACAGTGCAGGACAGTGCGGTGCAAGAATATATAAAAATAACAAAATATTAACACATCACACTGTAAAATACACAAGTCGTCCATAAATTAAAATCCTCATCAGCTCTGAAGGGCGGGGTGATTAACACTGAGTATCTCATTACAGTGGGATGGATTAGCTGTTGGCATCCTTCTGTCTCGAGAGACAATGGGATTCATGGCATGGATTAGTTCATCTTACTCTGGGTGAGGGCAGAGTACACCCTGAACAGTTCGCCAGGCCATCACAGGGCAGAAACACCCTGAAGGCTATGCAGTCTACTCTTGTCAAAAGTCAGTGATGGTTCTTGTTCAACTATTTCGACTTTGATCGTAAATGGTCAATATCTTTAATATTCATCAGACATAATGAAGCCATGCTGCTCTGGTTCAATGGCGGGACTCATCAAAGCGTTTAGGTAGTTTTGTCTTTCTCCGAGGTTTACCATGTCCTTTGTCATCGTCCTCGTCGTTACCATCACCTTTTGTCTTGGTATCAGCTACGTCATGATGAACATCACCACCTGTGTCATCATGGAACTCATTATGAACCTTATCACCGACTACAGATTCATCCTCACTGTCTATCAGTGGATCGGACTTCAAGATAGTCACAAGTCTGTCATCCGAGAACTCTTAACTGTCTTTGTCTCGGGAAAATACACACAGTATGCTGGACTTCCCTCGTCATACCCTACAAAGATACCCTTTTTGCGAGGAGGATCTAGTTTCTGTTTTGGTCTGTTATCATACACGAAACACTTTGAACCAAAAATATGCATGTTGCTAACATTTGGTTGTTTCCCAGTGAACAAGTAGAAAGGTGTCTGACCACTTTGCTGGCTGGAACATCTATTCCTAATGTCGACAGAAGTCTTTTGGCAATTTTGACTCCACTAACATACACCTCGCCATTTCAAACAAAGTATGCCAACCTCGTTCAGCTACACTGTTCTGATGTGGGGAATAGGGGGCAGTTTTCTCATGACAGATATTGTTTTCAATCAAAATATCCTGAAACTCTTTACAAGAAAACTCCGTACCATTGTCACTCCTGAGAGTCAACACTCTACCACAGGGAGCAGAATCTGCGGGAAACTTTTTCAAAGCTTTAGCGGCATCACTTTTTGCTTTCAGAAAGTAAACGAATCTCAGACTAGAATAGGAATCAGTGAAGGTGATAGCAGACTTAAAACCTTCTCGAGCTGTAGGAGTTATCGGATCTGCTACATCAGTGTACACTAAGTGTAATGGACAATCAGATCTACTACAGCTTTCTCTGTTTTTGTCAAAGTTTGCTTTGCTTCTATACAAGTCTCACTTAAACCTGTCTCTATCAGTAATCTTCATGCCTGACAACTTTCTCAAGTTTCCCAACATCGTTCTGATTACAGTGTCCTAGCACCCTATGCCATGTATAGATATCACAGGCTCCAACACCATTTACAGAGTCTTTATCATCACAATCAAAGAAATAGAGTCTGCCTTTCTTCAGTGTTGAATCTTGTACCATGTGCCGTAGTCATGTGCAAACTTTTCCGTCCAAACGTCATTGCCACGCCCTTCTCTGTCGCAGCTCTCACAGAGAAAGTATTGTGTGAAAATGATGGGATATACAAGGCGTAGCCTCCACACGCTGTCCTGTGGAATCACACCAAGTAACAGTGGCATTCTCTCTACCCTGGACTATTCCACTTGAACGTCGTCCATCCGCAAGTTCGATGAAGTGTTCATTTGGCTTGAAAGTGTTGGCAAAAGCCATGAACATAGATTTGGCATTTATGATGTGAGCTGTCACTCCAAAATCAACCAAAATACTGTTCGTCCCAGAATTAACACGGTAGACTGGCTCTGTGTCTGTGTCCACTTTGAATGTAAACAAATAATTCTAAGCTGTGGCGTCCTCTTCGTCATTAACCGCCTTCACTGGCGTAGATTCATTAAATTCTCTGTTTTTCTTCCAGCACACTTTCTCTGTGTGTCCGTGTTTTCTGCAATGTTTACAGAAGTTGCGAGGCTGTCTTTCACTGTTACCAGATTTCCTTGAACACTGTCGGGCCACATGTCCCACTCTTTGACATCTGTAGCACTTTCCCGTGAATTCAGCACTCTAAACTTCATCTGTTTCCTTTGGCCTAACTTTCTCTGTTTCCTCGAAACTTCTTAATTTCACTTTGAAATCTTAAAAAGAAATTTCAGCATCACTCTGCGTTATTACAACAGAAAAAGATTTGAAACTGTCTGGTAACCCTTTCAGTGCCATCGCCACAATCAGCCCATCACTAAGAGTTTTTCCAGCATTTCATAGAGCAGTAACGATCCTCTCAGTCTGGATAATATATTCTGTAACTGTCTCTTCATCTTGTTTTGAGAGCGAGGTCAGCTATCATTGATCAGCTATCAATGCGTAACACTGGATGATGGTGATGTTGATGTTCCTGCCCTTCAGTGTCACACTCATCATTCTGTTGCTCATGGGCTTCTATTCTAGTCGGCATTGTTCCACACCTTTCTGGAGGATAATGGCAACTCCTTCATGATGCTGGTCATCTCTCCTGGAGTAGATGACTGTTTCTCCGGTGGTGGTTCTCATCCGCCCAGATCCGTTCCATCTGCTCTCACTCACTCCTACGACATGAATGTTGAATTACCTGCGTCAGCTTGCCTGTTTCATACATGGTCCTCACATTCCAATGTCCTAGCCTGATCTTGGTCCTCCCTCATCCTGGTCACATCCTTTTGGCTCAGCATTCTTACGGGTCACATTAGACCTGGAAGGCTCCCACACTGAAGTTTGGTTTGTCTCTGTTGCTGATTCCATAACGTGCTTGTTTTGTCCGGGACAGAGTTGTTAGCCCTGTGCCCAACCCCCAACCTGCAGGGCCAGTGGATCACGCTTAGTCTGGCTTCTATCCATTGACCTGTCTGGCATAGGTGGCCCTACCAGGAGCTTACGCTCTTGCCAGCAGATCTCTCAGGGTCGTTGAAGCACACAAACCCCTTCATCGAAGAGAGGATATATACAGTATATATACAGTATATATACAGGATATATACAGTATATATATATATATATATATATATATATATATATATATATATATATATATATATATATATATGGTAAAGTCTGTTGGGTTTTTACACCCGAGCCTTATGGCTCATCAGGCCAGTGCTTATCTCTGGTTTCCATAGCGTGAAGCGACCAGGGGCTGGTTGTTATTTTTTAACCACTGGTTCAGTAGAGTTAACCGACCGTTAAATTTAACACTGCTGTTATCCTGTTGATGTTAAAGTTAACACACCTAAGGACCTCCGTTAAATTTTTAACAGTGTGGTTAACTTGCAAGATGACGTTCATGGCTATCGCTGCATTCATGAATCTGCATCAGTGGGGGTGGATTCTTATAAATATTAATATTATAGTTCAACCATAAACATTCTCAAATATATTTCAAACTACATCTGCAAGTCTGTCTTCCTTTCGGCTTTTTCCCTTTTTACTCGGGAGTCGCCACAGCGAATCATCTGATCCGCACGTTTGATTTGGCAGAGGTTTTTACGTCAGATGTCCTTCCTGTCACAACCCTTTTAACAAGGGACAGAAACATGCTGACGGCTTACATGTGCTAAATACATTTACAAATTGAGCTAAAGTTATTTATCTATTCCAAGGCACAAACAAATATTCATCATATTTACAGCACAAAAACATACTACAGTATTAATTTTATAAAAGTACTTAGCATGAGGCTGCAGATCCAGGCTGGATGGCTTATGATTATTTTATCCATTTATTCTCTGTGTGTCAATGTTTGTGTTCTAACACATGTGCAGGAGCCGGAGGCTAAAATCCTGATCCTATCCATCCTCGTTACTCCCAAAGAGAACCTCAACATTTTCATCTCTGCTACCTCCAACTCTGCCTCCTGTCTTTTCCCCAGGGCCACTGTCTCTAAACCACACAACATTGCTGGCCTCATCACCGTCTTGTACACTTTTCCTTTCATTCTTGCCGATACCTTCCTATCACACATCACACCGGACACTTTTCTCTATCCATTCCAACCTGCCTGCATACGCTTCTTCACCTCTTTTCCACACTCTCTCCATTGCTCTGGATTGTTGAGCCTAAGTACTTAAAATCCTCCACCTTCCTTATTTCTGCTCCCTGTAACATCACCGTTCCTCCTGGGTCCTTCTCATTCACACACATGTATTCTGATTTTCTGAGGCTAACCTTCATTCCTCTCCTTTCCAGGGCATACCTCCACCTCTCTAGATTTTCCTGCACTTATTCTCTGCTCTCACTACAGATCACAATGTCATATATATATATATATATGGTGTGTGTGTGTGTGTGTGTGTGTGTGTGTGTGTGTGTGTGTGTGTGTGTGTCATGCCGTTTATATCATAATGTCTATATTTCTGGTGACTTTCAAATCATATCCTCTCAAAAGATGTTTCGGTGATTATATATCACGTGACAATCAGAACGAAACGAAAGTGACGCTTCTCCTGAACCTGCGGCGGAATTTCAGGAACACGCAGCGCAGTGATTTCATCATTCCAGAGGAAAAGGAGATTGTAGGAGTTTGGTGGTTAAACCTGATATAATAATTTTCCTGCAGTATTTTCTCACCTATTTACAGACTGAATGAATATTCATGAGGTTTATTAGATTTGTGGAAAGTTTACAGTGGAAGATGGAGGACGGTGGTGCTGTGTATTCTCTTTTGCTTTTATTCACACTTCCTGTTCCTTCTTCAACAGGTGAGTTTATAAACATCAACTACATTTATTCACCGAATAAACACTTTATTACATTCATATTTAAATCATTATAAATAATATACAGCCGTGTGATAGATATGTGGGTCAATATTAACAGTAATTTTTTACAGTATTATTATGTTATATTTTCATGTTAAAAGTAATTGGATGATTATTATATATCATATTATAATATTACCAGCAATAGTTTTATTATTATGGTGTATCGGTAAAGTGCTTTGGGCTTTTTACACCCGAGCCCAGTGGCTGGTCAGGCCGGTGCTGATCCCCGGTTTCCACAGCATGAAGCGACCAGGAGTTCAACTCGTCCTGGATGGGATGCTGGTTTATGGCAGGTTACCTTCCCAGTATATTTTTGCTGGCTCCCATTTGTACTGCTGGGTGAACATAGGCACACTTGTGGCTAGGACCTTGCCCAGGGGCAAGTGGCACAGTTGGGGTCTGGGATTCGAACATACAACCTACTGATCATGAGCGCAGCACCCTAACCACTACGTCACCGGCCCAATTTTTATTAGTATGTATTATAATATTAAAAGTACTGTAATAGTATCATTATTATTTATCATATATTGACAGTACACATGTGATTATTATTCATATTATTGTCATTATTGTTGAGAATTTTAGTATTTTAATAGTTATTTTGACTTTAGTCTTGTGTGTTAGTGATCATGCGTTTGAAGTTTAGTGTGTGTGTGTGTGTGTGAGTGTGTGTGTGTGTGCACTTCAGATGGTTGAAATGCAGAGCCAAGTTTACATGTATATATTTAAAGGGGTTACCACAGTGTATCCATCAATAAATAAATAAATAAATAAATAAATTCAATTCAGTTCAGTTTTATTTGTTTCATGTTTGTTTTTTGTTTTTTTTTCAGATGAGATTGTCATAAAGCAGCTTTACACAGTAAAACAGTGAGAGTCGGGCTTACAAAGGATTAAAGAATTTAAACTTTTTCTACGAGCTCTACATGTTCATAATGAGCAACACAGTGGAAGGAAAAACTCCCTCAATAGTTGTGAAGAAGAAACTTTGAGAGGAACCAGAACCAAAAGGAAACACATCCTCATTTGGGTGGAACCATAAAAATACAAACCATATACAGTATATTCATTACAGTCCAAAATACAGTCCAGTTGGTTATACAACTGCTGGTCCAAATCAATCAATCAATCAATCAATCAATCAATCAATCAATAAGGGAGTGAATGAGTGACTGTCTATATCCCGGGATGTGATTTGACCCAACTGAAAAAGACTGAAGTTCAGCCGGGTCCAGGGCCGCAGGTTCTGAGCCAGGTCCAGGGAACTGAACATGCAAAAATTAGCAGAGACAGCACCAACGTGCAGAAAATGTTTAAGTTTTCAAAGCACAGAGAAAGTTATTAACAGAGCACATACCTCATCCAAATGAATCATAATGACCCGTCCAGACCATATACAACATATGACTGGTGTGTTCATTCCACATTCACAAAAACTGCTATGGCTGGTCCAGTCTGTATACAATATTTACATACAATGTGTTCCTTGTGTTCATTTCAGACTTATTTGCTCGGACCCTCGTTTCTTAGCAAACTTCTGGCAGCTTGCATTTTCCTTTTTGCCTTTAAAGCTTCTTTCTTGGCTTTTACTGCCAACTTCTGCCTCTTTGCATCTCTCTCTACTTCCAACTGCTGCAGGTGTTCCCTGTACCTTTTGTTGGAATGTTCTAATGTCTCAATTCCAAAAGTACTGGACCTAAACTGCCTTTGCACTAAAATTTGCTCATGAAAATGTAAAAAGATTTTACTAGAAAGATGATCGAATCAAAAAGACATGTTGAAGAGTTAAAGTTTCATCAATTAATAATTGTTATATTAAGGGAAACAGAAAAAAATCTAAAATACCTTAAATAATAATATAGTGACAATGACAATGACAATACTTTATTGCCCGAAGAGGGAATTTGTCTTGCACGTACACAGGCTCCATAAACATACATACATAACATATTACAACATGAAGACATAATACATATATAACATTAAATATTAAATATTAAATATCTTAAGGTGCAATGTAAGAAACTAGCACTAAAATTTCAAAAATAAAATTTAAAAATACTTTAAAGAATACTGTATGTTAAACGGACATGTAATAGTATACAATTAATGTCCTTTTTGTCCTCAGAGCAGAAGGAACTGATGGAGTCTTGAGCGTACAAAATAAAGTTCTAAACTACTGTCCAGGAAAAACATGTTGTTCATTCAAGGCTCTGAAATGTCCCCTCAGCAGACCAGAGTCATGTGTATGGCGTCACATTCAGGATGAATTACAAGTCTTCGCTTGTTTCAGAAAGAACTCAATGATTGTTTCCTGTATTCTACTCATCCATCAACAGTCAACTTATTTACAGGAATATATTCAAGTGTTAAATATTGAGCCCAATCCAAACACATGACCCAGCACTGTACAGTACCGAGCAGTACACAGTTCGGACTCCTTTCTTCTAGCCTTTATTGCTTTGGACCGGATCTGACTTGGTTCTGAGCAGCTGGGAAGGTTCTCCTTGATGCAGCCTTGCACAACTGAGTGTCCATTTCAAAGCAAGTGCTTTTCGTTTTGCTGACAGCATTGCTGCGTGTGTGTGTGTGTGTGTGTGTGTGTGTGTGTGTGTGTGTGTGTGTGTGTATGTGTGTGTGTATGTGTGTGTGTGTGTGTGGGGGGGGGCGCCTGTGTGTGTGTGTGTGTGCAACGGTGCTGGCGCCTTGTGTGCGTGTGCTCGTGCGTCTGTGTGTGTGTGCGCGGGCGCCTGTGTGTGCGATCACAGACATGTTTCAAACTTCAGTCGACATTGGTATGCAAATAGACGCAGGGGAAATGAAAACATGCTGTGACATCGCGAGACTCGGGAGACTTATTATTTTTCTTTTAATATGGAGATCAAAAAGACAGAATTCCGACTTTAGACGGAAAAATCACATGCCGGGTCTAAATCTGAGTGGAATTGGTATCTTTAGGAGCTCTGTACTGGAACTCTCACTGAAATCACCTGATTATTTTTATTTTATAACCACATATGCTCAGGGCTGGAGTCGGGCTGTACTCACTTATTTTATCTGCATGCAGCGTTTACGCACTTATTTTGAGATATTTGAATTGAATTGAAACAGATTTTCTTAATTGAAGAACGGGATTGGGCACAAGTTATCCAATTTAGTGAAGCCCTCTCCACAGATTATTTAGTCAATTAATCTACTGTGCATGTTTTTGGACCGTGGGAGGAGTACCCGGAGGAAACCCACGCAAGCACAGGAAGAACATGCAACCTCCACACAGAAACGCCCAGGCTTGAATTTGAACCCAGGCCTTCTTGCTGTGAGGCAGGTGTGCTAACCACTACGCCACCGTGCTGCCTTGAGATATTTTATAAAGTGTTGTTTGTTTGTTTGTTTATTTGTTTTTTACAATTGAAAATGTTTATTCTTTATGTATATTGCTTTATCATTGTCCTGGCTTGTAAATCCTGTCACAATCGTGCGACTATACTCAGTTTACAATCATTCAGTGTGTGGAGAGCTCGGTAAAATAAGAGCCATGCCGTGATTGGACAGTGCGGATGTCACGAACGCATTCAGCCAATAGAATTTGTTTTATATACAGGACACGGAAATTCGAGGTAACATAATAATAATAATAATAATCATAATAAAATAATAATAATAATAATAATAATAATAATAATAATAATAATAATAATAAATAAAAATCAAGTTGCTAATTGCAAAGAAATTTACTGTCCTGCTACATCTAGATTTTCACTTAAACATTTATTTTAAAATGAACAAAAGAGGGGAGCAGTCCCATGAACCTGATCGCCAACGAGGCAAATTAACCATGCAAGGTTTTTTTTTTTTTCCTAAACTCGGGAATACAGTATACAGTATCTGTCGAATCTGAAAAAAATGACGTCACACAACTTGCGGACTCAGTCTGAGGCTCAACATGCTCCAAATTGGTCCCAGATTTCAGCAAATTACATTCCACTTCTTGCCAGCATAATAATAATATGAATGTGATTGATCTTCTTCTCTTCCTTTCGGCTGTTCCCTTCAGGGGTCGCCACAGCGAATCATCTGCCTCCATCTCATCCTATCCTCTGCATCTTCTCTTTGGTCTTCCTCTGGGCCTTCTGCCTGGTTATTCCAACCTCAGCATCCTACTACCAATATACTCACTATCCCTCCTCTGTACATGTTCAAACCATCTCAATCTAGCCTCTCTGACTTTGTCTCCAAAACCTCTCACATGTGCTGTACCTCTGATGTGCTCATTCCTGATCCTATCCATCCTCGAGAACCTTAACATTTTCATCTCTGCTACCTCCAGCTCTGCCTCCTGTCTTTTCTCCAGGGCCACTGTTTCTAAACCATACAACATCGCTGGCCTCAACACCGTCTTGTACACTTTTCCTTTCATTCTTTCCAATACCCTCCTATCACACATCACACCGGACACTTTTCTCCAACCATTCCAACCAGCTTGCACACGCTTCTTCACCTCTTTTCCACACTCTCCATTGCTCTGAATTGTTGAGCCGAAGTAGTTAAAATCCTCCACCTTCTTTACCTCTGCTCCCTGAAACCTCACCGTTCCTGTTGGGTCCTTGGCATTCATACACATGCATTCTGTCTTACTGAGGCGAACCTTCATTCCTCTCCTTTCCAGGGCACATCTCCACCTCTCTCACTGCAGATCACAATGTCATCTGCAAACATCATAGTCCATGGGAAATCTTGTCAAACCTCGTCTGTCAGCCTGTCCATCAACATAGCAAACAAGAAGGGGCTGAGAGCTGACCCTTGATGCAGTCCCACCTCCACCTTGAACTCTTCTGTCACATCGACAGCACACCTCACCACTGTCTTACATCTCTCATACATGTCCTGCACCACTCTAACATACTTCTCTGCCACTCCAGACTACCTCATGCAATACCACAGTTCTTATCTCGGCACCCTGTCATATGCTTTCTTCTTTCCACAGAGTCACAATGCAGCTTCTTCTGACCTTCTCTGTACTTCTCTATTAACATCCTCAAAGCAAACACTGCATCTGTGGTGCTCTTTCTTGGCATGAAACCAAACTGTTGTTCACAAATGCTGACCTCTGCCCTTAGTCTTGCTTCCACCATTCTTTCCCATAACTTCATTGTATGGCTCATCAACATTATCCCTCTGTAGTTGCCACAACTCTGTACATCTCCCTTGTTCTTAAAAATGGGCACCAGCACACTTCTCCTCCATTCCTCTGGCATCTGCTCAGTTTCTAAGACCTTGTTGAATATTCTTGTCAGAAAATCTACTGCTACCTCCCCTAGACACTTCCATACCTCAACTGGTATGTCATCAGGGCCAACTGCCTTTCCACTCTTCATCCTCTTCAATGTCCTCCTCACTTCTCCCGTACTAATCTTTGCTACTTCCTGGTCCTCAACGGTCACCCTTTCTACTCTTTTTTCTCTCTCATTTTCCTCATTCATCAGCTCTTCAAAGTACTCTTTCCATCTTCCCAGCACACTTCACTTCTGTCATCAGTCAATACATTTCCCTCTCTGTCCTTTATCACTCTAACTTGCTGCACGTCTTTCCCATCTCGATTTCTCTGCTGTGCTAACCTGTATAAATAATTTTCTCCCTCCTTACTGTCCAACCTATCATACAAGTCATCATACGCCCTCTGTTTGGCCTTTGACACAGCTTCCTTCGCCTTACGCAGTGTCTCCCTGTACTCCTGTTTACTCTCTTCGGTCCTCTCAATGTCCCACTACTTCTTGGCTAACCTCTTCTTTTGTACACACTCCTGCACTTCCTCATTCCACCACCAAGTTTCCTTATCTACTTTCCTTCCAGAGGATACCACAAGTACTCTCCGACCGGTCTCCCTGATCACATTGGCTGTGGTTGTCCAGTCATCTGGAAGCACTTCCTGACTACCCAAAGCCTGTTTCAACTCCTTGAAAAAAACATGACACTCTTCCTTTTTCTGCTTCCACCACTGTGTCTTCTGCTCTGCCTTTGCCTTTTTCACCTTTCTCACCATCAGTGTCATCCTGCACACCACCATCCTATGCTGTTTGGCAACACTCTCACCCACTACTACTTTGAAGTCACTACTACTTTGAAGTCACTGACTGTCAAATTACATCGCCTACACAAGATGTAGTCTACCTGTGTGCTCTTACCTCCGCTTTCATAAGTCACCCTATGCTCCTGTTTCTTCTTGAAGAAAGTATTCACCACAGCCATTTCCATCCTTTTTGCAAAATCGATCAACATCTGTCCTTCTGTGTTGAACATCACACCGTCAATTTCTGACTTGAGACTCATCAATCTGTCTGACACTCTTTTCACTTCTTGAACATTCCTGACAAAGCCCTCCTTCAAGATGACTCATATTCAATTTCTTTTCCCATCCACACCTTGATAAAAATGCAGCCATGAGGTAGGGGGGCACTAACCAGTGTCTCTCCCCCTTATGCCGGTCCCAAGCCCGGATAAATGCAGAGGGTTGCGACAGGAAGGGCATCCGGCATAAAACTTCTGCCACATTAAAAAATGCAAATGTACACAGCGTATGTAAAAGCCTGTAATATGGCCTTCAGAAATCTCCCGAAAAAATTGCCTGCAGTGTTTATTCTTTCATCCGGCTCCAGGATTTGTTGATATTTGCTGTTTTTGAATTTCACGGAAAATATTTGCACAGGAAATAACTGACGATCTACTAAGAGAAGAGGAAGCTTAACTTGCGGCCTCACAAAGGTTTGGTTTCCAGAGCACTGTGAACGTCACCTAAATTTTAGGTCAAACTTACAGAAATAACGCCGCATGAGTGGACAGAGGCAACATGCACTCCATAAACAACAACAACAGGGGGCTAGTAGATAGGGCGCAGGATCGCTGATCCTAAAGTTGGGTGTTTGAGTCCCCACAGGGTTGTCACTGTCCCCCCAGTGCAGTTAATTGGGTTATCAAAGGTGGGCCATGTCTCCCACTGTCTATGGTGAGGGTCATGTAAAATAACCATTGCTGACTTTCGTAAAGAGGAGCTGAAAAGCCGTCAGCATGTTTCTAGGGACAAGTGGCAAGCATTCCTGCTTCCTGGTTAATCTTCGGAAGAGACGAATTGCTACACTATCTACGGGGATAAGATATGATGATGATGATGAATGCACATCAACATCTTCCTCCAGTAGCTCATCAGACTCAGACAACAAATTCAGATTCTACTCTTAATTTTACTCTTTCTTCTTTATGGCATGGTTAAAAAATATTACCAAAAATACAATAATTACATTATTATTATTATTATTATTATTATTAAGTATAAAATCATCCCGGCACGCGCTGTGAGGAGAGAGTTTCCTGGTGTGGTGGAAAATGTCCAAACAGCTGAAATGAAACAATAAAATATCCCATCTGATCAGAACTAATAGATTTGTGTTTGCACAGTGAGCCCCGTCAGAACCAGACCCCCCCACACACACACCCCGGAAATGAATCCTCAACTCGGCCCTGCCGAAAAGAACGGAATAATCATGAAAAGGTGATGGATTGATTGATTTTTGTATTTGATTTCAACATTCGCAAATAATACTCATACCTACAGTGTAATATATCAATCAATAATAATTTATACCATACAATAGTTTCACATGTTTTTGTTTCTTAGGTGGTATAAAAAGCAAAAATTATTTGTACAAAGTTTGCACCAATATATTACTGATAAATAAAGTAAACTGATAAATTATTTCCATTACTGATATCAAATAAGGTATTCAAGTGTAGAAAAACAAATAAAATATAAAGTCGATAAAAATAAAAATAACAAGACAAGATAAAAACACGTATAGATATTAAATAAAGATTTGGTAACAACTAGTTATACAAACGTAGAATAACAAAAACAATAAATAAAATAAAATAAAACAAAATAAAATAAATAAATAAATAAATAAAAATACCCTGGATAAGTGTACCGTAGTTGAATTCACGGAGAGATTTCGTTTTGGTTTTTTCTCAGAGTCGCCACAGCCAATGATTCGCATGTTTGATATCACAGGCTTTTACGTCGGATGCCCTTCCTGACACAACCCTTTAACCAGGGACAGAAACACACTGACGGCTTGACAGTTACTCTTTACGAAAGTCTTTAAATAAAGTTGAGACAGAATTATTGGTGAATTATTTTTAACTCAACAAACCTTCCCCACGGATCCCTGTTTTGGAGCAACATGGATCTGGAAAAAGTCGCCCTGGCCCAACTACCTCTGTAAAAAACAATTGACGCAGAAGAAAAACTCAACTGCGCACAGGCCCCTTTCACGTGGCAATTAAGCTTCAACTTCCGGTCAGGACAAAACATTGCTTTGGGTATTATTCCACCTGAAAGTTGACATCCTGTGGCATCCTTAAAATTGTACTTTGTGAAAGATAATAACATCGAATTTAATTGGAATACATTCATCCCTCCCACATATAGATCATCCACTCCGACTGACCTTGATAGGTCAAACTTGCATATATTTTATGACCGAGGCTGAAACAATTCTTTTGATGTTAAATTTTATGTATTCACTGAACTGCAGCCAAATCTAATAAAGAACTTGCACAATTCCCAGGTTATCTCAGGTGTAGGTATCAGGCCTTTATACTGTGCCAGGTTCAGTGTAAATGTTTGTTCGCAATAGCTTAATTAGGGCAAGTGATGTGGGACTTAATACCTGGGTACTGTATACCCAAATATCAGAACCCAGGGTTTAAAAGCTGCTGTGAGCAGATACTTGGTCCCCAGCTAAGCTGATACATAGCCAATCCTAGGTGATGTGATATGGTGTTGCCATTCTTAAAATAAAATAAAAAAAAAAACTGATCTGAAATACACACAGAAAGGTATATTGTTCCTAGATGGTAAGTTTTATATGTCCTTACAGTGGATGATATCATTGAGGTACTTAATGCTGGAAATTTTACATTGGAATCGATTGGAACAGTTCCAGGTAAAATTAAATAATAGTATCCGGAATTGTTGGTTATAAGTGAATGCGTATATTGTGAACATTTTTGTGTTCACTTTCAGATACCTTATTCCACTGAAAAAATACGAGATTTCGGTGTGCAATATTTGTTTCCTGATGTATTTTATTAATATAAAATAATCAAAGTGAAAGAAAGTCAAAAATTATGGAGAAAAGGATAATGGCTGTAGTCGGCCTATTTGGATAAATAAAACTAACGTACATGCCTCAGATGATTGATTTCTGAACCTGAGAGCGATACTTGTGTGGAATATATTGATAACATTGCCAAGATTGTTCATCCTCTTGTACAAAAAGTGTCGGGCGTGGCAGTTGACGTGTTTGGCATGGGGAATATTATTAAGGTCTGTAACTCCTATTATGTGTTGATATATTTTCCAAACCTTCCTGGGCATGCTGAAAACGTTTCTATTATATTCATGTGTCCAGAGATCCAAAACATCCCAAGTATTTAGATTTAGCGCATCGTTTTCCATATCAATGTCTGTCTATTGACCAGCTTTTTGCCCGGATCGGAAGTCAGAGCCTATTGGCCATGGCGGCATACATAATGTTTGCAGAGTGCGCAGTCTAGTTTTTCTTCTACGTCATTGGGAAAAACAATTTGTTTAGGAACAACTTGATCCAGGAGGGCATAATTTGCTTTCAGTTTCATGCCTTACTCTATTTTTCAAGAACATTTTCTTCTGTGTGCAACTTGCTGTCTGTGACAAACTGAATGTCCATCATTTTGATTCAAGCATCATCCACCCAAAATTTTTTTAATCCCTCACTAGCGAGCCAACAGGGCCACACCGGTCCTGGGTATTATGCACTCATTGTTATTCACTTTAAGTGGTTTTAATGTAATGGCTGATCAGTATTTATATATAAATATGATGATTTACTGAAACATTTTTGTGAACTTTTACAGTCACACACGCTCTGCGGTATCTCTACACTGGGGTCACACCAGGAGGAAATCTCCCAGAGTTCATTGCTGTTGGTCTGGTGGATGACGTGCCGATTATGGATTATAACAACAGCCAATGGAAACTTATCCCACAGACAGAGTGGATGAATATCACTGTTAATGATATAAAGTACTGGCACAAACAGACACTTTTCATACAGAAACATCAGGACCACCTCAAAACCAGTCTGGGTGCAGCAATACAGATCTTTGATCAAAATAAAGGTAATGTATACTCACATCTTCTCTCTCTCTCTCTCTCTCTCTCTCTCTCTCTCTCTCTCTCTCTCTCTCTCTCTCTCTCACTCACTCACCTCGATGAGGGCAGTGGTGCTGTAAGATGCACATGCCTGGACTTATCCAGTGCTTTCAACATTATCCAACCCTTGCTCCTCAGGGGAAACTGACACAGACTGGTGTAGACTCACACCAAGTGGACTGCATCACTGATTACCTGGCAGAGAGACCTCAGTATGTGCGACTGGTGGACTGCATGTCAGACACGATAGTCAGCAGTACAGGAGCACGACAGGGGACCGTACTCTCCCCAGTCCAGTTCACACTGTACACCTTGGACCTTCAGTACAACTCCTCAGTATCGCCATGTGTAGGAAGTGGAGTACAGGAAAGTGATAAAGGACTTTATTTCATGGTGTGACTCCAATCACTGCATCTGTACCACAACACCACCAAAATGAAGGAAATGGTGGTGGACTTCAGAAGACCCAGGACTCACTCTGATCCAGTGACAATCAGAGGGGAACAGGTAGAGATTGTGCAGACATACAAATACCTGGGTGTGCAACTGGATGACAAACTGGACTCGACTGCCAACACCGATGCTCTGTGGAAGAAAGAAGGCTCGCATTCATCAACATCTGTAAAACACTCCAGCAGATGTTCTATCGGTCTCTGGTGGTGCACCCTCCTTTATGCGCTGGTCTGTTGGGGAGCATGAAAAAGAAGACTAGACAAAGTGGTGATGAAGGCGGGCTTTGTCATCAGGATGGAACTTGACAGTGGCAGAGTCAGTGCTGAGTCAGCTCCTGTCAATTTCAGACAATTAACTGTTTGCGCTGCGCAAAGTCACCACTGCATAAAGAAGTAGCATCAGTGCCAGACTGCTGCCATTTCCCTGGTCCACTGACAGACTGAGGAGATCATTCCTCTAGCATCAGGGGGGACACATCAACACAACACACACTCACACACACACAGAGAGAGAGAGAGAGAGAGAGAGAGAGAGAGAGAGAGAGAGAGAGAGAGAGAGAGAGAGAGAGATCAGGTGGGTGTTGAAGCCCAAAATATTTGAAAGTTAAATGGAGTTAAAATGACTGAAGCTGAACAATGCAGTCGAGATGATCGGTCTTTACATGAACATTTCACAGAACAAGTCACAGTGCAATTGGTTTTAAATGTGCAGCACCAACAATTATAAAGTTATCAAATTTTGATTCTTTTTTTTCGTTTGAAAAATCTGAATAAAAAGTAAAAAGATGAGTTTTGAAAACCATGTGTTGGAGTTAATATAAGTAAATTAAAGTACAAAATAAATACTGTAAATAAATATCGATTTTGATGACTATAGTCTCAGTAACCCGTACATACTTATGGAATGGTCACTCACTCAACTTCTGTGTTTGTGTGTGTGTGTGTGTGTGTGTGTGTGTGTGTGTGTGTAGGAAATCATACATGACATAAGATGTGCGGCTGTGAGTGTGATGAACATATAACACCACTTGAGGATACAATCAGTTTGGTTATGATGGAGAAGATTTCTTCACTCTGGATCTCAAAACTGGAACCTGGACTGCATCGAAACCGCAGTCTGAGATCGTTATAAAGAAGTGGGATCCTCGAGGAGAGGAGGGGAAATACTTGAAGAACTTCTTGGAAAATGAGTGTATGGATTCTTTAGTGAAGTTTAGCAGTCAGATTATCAAAGTAAAAGGTAAAGTGTGTGAGACTTATACATTTTTATTAATCCTCTAAACCCCATTAAGAGATAGTAATTAATCCTCTAAACCCCATTACAGGATCTTATTAATCCTCTAAACCCCATTACAAGCTCTTATTCAACCTCTAAACCCCATTACAGGATCTTACTAATCCTCTAAACCCCATTACAGGATCTTACTAATCCTCTAAACCCCATTACAGGATCTTATTAATCCTCTAAACCCCATTAAGAGATTGTAATTAATCCTCTAAACCCCATTACAGGATTTTATTAATCTTCAAAACCCCATTACACGATCTTATTAAGCCTTCAAACCCCATGAAGAGATTGTTATTAATCCTCTAAACCCCATTACAGGATCTTATTAATCCTCTAAACCCAATTACAGGATCTTATTAATCCTCTAAACCCCATTACAGGATCTTATTGATCCTCTAAACCCCATGACAGGATCTTATTGTAACACCAGCTTGATATAGCTGTGCTAGATTATATGCTACGTGGAGGTTTTGGTCTTTTCTCAACTTCATCCTTAATGTCTGAGAGGTCACCACACGCAAGTAAAAGGTCTCGGTGAAGAGTTCTACTTGGACCATCACCTCTCTCTGGTCGAACCACATACACAGGAACATTTTCCATTTTCTTGACAACACGGTACACCATGTGTTCCCATTTGTCGGCAAGTTTATGTTTATTGCGCAAACGGACATTTTTGACTAAAACTCTATCTCCTGCTTCAAGAGTGGATTCTCTGACTTTCTTATCAAATCTGCTCTTATTGCGCTCTGCAACTTTTTTGGAGTTTTCAAGGGCAATTTGGTAACTTTCTTCGAGTTTAGCCTTTAGACTGCGCACATACTGAGAATGGGATGCAGGTGAGTCCCCTGTAACGGGCAACCCAAAGGCAAGGTCAACTGGTAGCTTAGGCTTACGGCCAAACATCAACTCATAAGGACTAAACCCAGTAACCTCACTCTTTGAACAGTTGTAGGCGTGTGTGAGAGGCTTGACAAAATCACGCCAATGAACTTTTTGGTCATCCTTCAGAGTACATAACATACTAAGGAGGGTGCGATTGAATCGCTCTACGGGGTTACCCCTCGGGTGATAAGGACTGGTTCTCACTTTTTTGATGCCACTATATAGCACACAGTTCCTTAATCACATGTGACTCAAAATCCCTCCCCTGGTCACTATGGAGGCGTTCGGGGAACCCGTAGTGAACCAAAAAGTTTTCCCAGAGATTTTTAGCCACAGTGGTTGCCTTTTGATCACGAGTGGGCAAGGCCACCGCATATTTCATAAAATGATCTGTGATGACTAACACGTCCTTGGTACTCTTACTATCGGGCTCAATCGAAAGAAAGTCCATGCAGACCAATTCCATTGGTCGCGTGGTTTTAATGTTAACTAAAGGCGCGGCCTTTTCAGGCAAGGACTTTCTTCGAACACAACGACCACAGTTCTTTATTTTGGTCTCAATGTCATGACCCATCTTAGGCCAATAAAATCTTGCCCTCACTAGTTCATAAGTCCTCTCCCACCCCATATGACCCATGTCATCATGGAGTAACTTAAGAACAGTGGGTCTAAGTGAGACAGGGAGTACAAGCTGGTAAGTTGTATCTGGGTCACACTGTCGCCTCCTGAACAAAAGGTCATCCCTCATTTCAAGACGTTTCCATTCTCGGAGCATCAGTTTTATTTCAAATGTTTCTCTGTTGTCATGTGGAACATCTGCTCCAGCTTCAAGTAACTGAATGACACGATTGATGCTTGGGTCAGATCTTTGTTGTTCTTTAAGCTCATGAGCAGAAAACAAGGGAACAGTTACTTGACCAGATGTTTCAGCATCACTGTATACATCAGGAATTGCATCAGCATTCATAGCCAAGGACTCAACAAGAATGACATGAGGTGAATCCTTGGTTTTCTCATTGAGAAAATGCTTGTGACATACTGCTGCAATAGTATCAGGACATACATCACTACATCGAGGAGGGGATCCGAGAAGACGTGAGGTGAGTTGTTGTATTCGGTTCTCCACTTCCAATGTCACATAATCCGCAGCTAGTGTTTGGTGGGGCCTTCGTGATAGGCCATCTGCGTCCTGGTTAGCCTTTCCAGCTCTGTATTTGATTTGAAAGTTGAAGGTGGATAGCGCTGCTAACCAGCGATAGCTAGCTGCATCAAGCTTCGCAGTGGTCAGAATGTATGTAAGCGGATTATTATCTGTTACAACTGTGAATTCATTACCATAAAGGTAATCATGAAACTTTTCTACAATGGACCATTTCAGAGCTAGAAATTCTAGCTTATGAGCTGGATATCTGGTTTCGCTTGGTGTCAGCCCCCTACTGGCATAGGCTATGACGCGCATTTTACCACCTTGCTCTTGATAAAGAGTGGCACCTAGGCCTGTAGAGCTGGCGTCGGTATGCAGAGCATATTGGAGCTTTGGATCTGCAAAGCCCAATACAGGAGAGGATGTTAATTTCTCCTTAATGCATTCAAAGGCTGACTGACAGACAGATGTCCACCTCTCGGCAAAAGGTTCTCGAGGGTTGAAATACTTAGAAGTGTCGGTTCGTTTCTGGACTTTTCTATAAGGTGGGTAGCCACATGTAAGGTCGTTTAAGGGCCGAACTATCTTTGAATAATCTTTAACAAATCGGCGATAGTAGCCGGTGAACCCTAAAAACGACTTGAGCTGCTTCAAGTTTTGTGGCACTGGCCAGGTCTTAATGGCTGCTACTTTTTCAGGATCTGTTTCTACGCCATTTCTTGAAACAATATGGCCTAAATATTTAACCGATGTCTGACATTTCTGGGGGGACAACTTTAAGCCATATTCACGAAGACGGTCCAAAACATGCTTTAGCCTCTGTTCGTGTTGCTCTAGGGAGTCTGAGAAAACAATCAAATCGTCTAGGAAGACGAGCACCTCCTTAAGATTAATGTCTCCCATGCACCTCTCCATTAACCTCTGAAAGGTGCTGGGAGCATTTGTGATTCCCTGAGGCATTCGATTGAACTCATAAAACCCTAGGGGGCATACAAATGCTGTTTTGGCCTTATCTTCCTCCTCCATCTCTATCTGGTAGTAGCCCGACTTTAAGTCCATGACGGAGAACCAGTTTGACCCAGATAGAGTGGAGAAGGTCTCTTCAAGATTTGGTAACGCGTAAGTGTCTTTAACCGTTTGTACGTTAACCTTACGGTAGTCCACACAGAGACGTATCTCACCCGTCTTTTTCTTAACTACAACAATGGGGGACGAGAAAGGGGATTCTGATGGTCTTATTACCCCGGCATTGAGAAGCATTTTGAGGTGTTTCCTAACAGCTTCGTAGTCATTTGGGTGAATCGGCCTTGATCTCTGTTTTATGGGTGTTTCGTCTTTAAGCTTGATTTTATGCTTAACTCTAGTGGCATGGCCAAAGTCAAGATCGTGGCATGCGAAGACATCACTGTAAGCACTCAGACTCTGTGTGATGCGACTTTTCCACTCCTCAGGCAGAGGTGAATTTTCAAAATCAAACGTCAACTGGTCCTTCGGTGATGAGGAGTCTGCAGACAAGCGACAACAACCTGCTGAGTTGGTATTGGACAGGTTTTAAGTTTCCAAAACTTGGTCTGCAACATGCAGTTCAGCAAGGACACAGTTGCCAGGAAGCATAATGTCATGATCGGTTTCATTTCTTATCCAAACAGGGTGCTTGTAAGGACTTTGACTTGGCACTGTGATAAGACAGCAGTCAACAAAGATTCCACCTGGAAGGGCTGAGGACATTGGCTGCTCTACTACTGCCCATTTGTCTGTGAGTGGCGAACTTAAGTGGGCGTAGCTTTCAAGACAGACCTTCTCGTGAGCTGGAATAACATAAGGTGTGTTGCCCCTCAGTGTCATTAGCCCAAGCTTCCCTGTGCTCTTTGTTTCGTATCTGTGCTCGAGGATTTTTAAAATCTGACTATAGCCATAGACAGCTGGTAGAATGGGAGTGTCTCGACAATGTTCCTCATATAAAACATCGAGGGCATTTGTACCAATTAACACTGGCAAGTCTGTGCTGGAGCGCAAATCAGGTACTATTAGAGCTAATGTAGAAATTTGAGGCTCAGACTCAACAAACTCTTTTGGAAAACCAACTGGAACTTCTACATAGCCTAGATAAGGTACCGCCTGACCGTTTGCACCCTCAACATCTAGGTCACTGATCAGCTGGATTGGAAAATCAACCAGGTGTCTCTGGTAAAAGGAGTGTGAAATAGTCGTAACTTGCGACCCTGAATCTAATAGAGAATTGCAGCTACCGCCAGCTATGTTTATATTAGCAGTGCACTTCTCACCTATTAAGCCCTTGGGAAAGCTAGAATGATGTTTACTCGTTAGCGGACAACTCTGTTTTGGCTGGGGTTTCTGAGTGGGACTTGTGTCGCTACTAGTTCCAGTTTGTCCCTCAACTGAAACAGGAACTAGTTTAAATCAGTGTTACATTGGTCCTCCCAAGCCTTTTGTTTTGACCTAAGCGCTTTGCGCTTAGCTTCAACAGCTTTGGGGTTTGGGTCACTGTCACAAGAGGGGCCTATATGGCCATCCTCGCCACAGTTAAAGCAGAACCGTGGGCGAGGCTTTTTGTTACCTTTACCAAAGCTTTCACTTTTCGGCGGCGAGTTCTGTGTTTGTGTCTCTTTCCGCTGTTGTTTCTTTGCAACTTTGGGGGACTTTGTCTGAGGTTTCTTTTCAACTGTCTTTTCCATGGACGCTTTTAAGGAAGTTAACTGTTCTTGCAGTTGAGCAATTTGTTTCTGTAGTTTCTTGGTAGACGTTTTACTAGCATTGTCTGCAGCAGCAGCTTGAAACTCAGTGTCTGCATAAACATTTAAAGGGTTGGACTGTACCTTTACTTTTGAAAGTCCTAAGTGCTGCTTCATGCGAGTGGACTTAGCTGCTTGTTTATCCTCCTCTGTTCACAGCAACAAAAGAAGTTCAGAAAAGGGAGGTGGGCTGGATTTCTTTTGTTCTAGATGGAGGCTGGCAATTAGGTTATCATCCCAGCACCCCCTACAGAACTGTTTTAAAAGCTGTTGATCAAAATCACTGACTGTAACGCCTCCCCCTTTAGCAACTTTGCTTAATGTAGTCTGGAGCTGGTGCAAGTATGTTGAAGGTTTTTCTCCGGCATTTTGGTTTGTGCTCAAAAATTTCGCAAACAGCTCATCAGTATCATCTACATTCCCGTATGCAGAATCGAGCAAGCTCAGAAAGTATTTGGGGCTGGACAAAGGGCCCAATTTTTTGACAATATTGGCGGCTGGTGGTAAGAGACTTTCAATAATTTTTCTTACTACCTGTCTTTCAGAAACAGAAGAGTCGGAAAGATAAAACTCAACATGACTGCGCCAAGTGTCATAATCTACTTCCGTATTAGGGCACGGAAATTTTCCAGAGAACGACCTGAACTTGGAAGAGTTCAGATAAGTTTGGGACGTGTCAGCACTTTTGACAATGTGCTCGACAATCACCCTCTGGACTTCAGGGGTGCTCAAGTGTTTGGGATTTAAAATAGGAGTTGGTCTGCTGTTGATTGGAGAACTGGGAATATCAGAGTTTGAGGTAGTTGTGAGAGTTTCCCTATTTGTTTGTGTCACAACAGAATCACCTGTTAAACTTTCAGTTACTGGAGTAGCGTCAGTGGAAGCTATACCTTCACTTTCAGCAGCAGAGGCCTGAAGTTTGTTAAGTTCACCAAGCAACAATTTCTCATAGTCTATTCCGCTTGTTTTGGCAATTCCCTTTAAATCAAAGAGAAAAGACTTGGTCAGATCAGCTGTTAACTTATCACTATAAAGTGGGGATAAGAGCTGAATTTTGTGAACAACCTTTGGGTCAGATGTTGCTCTTTGACATGGTAGTTCAGCCTGAATTGACTCAATGGCAGTGCCATACTCAAACTCAACTACGGCTGTATTTTTAAAGTCAGGGTCAGAACTAGTAAGTTTCACTGTTCGTGTAATAGAACCATACTTTTCTAAAAACTTAATAACTTCTTCATCAGTCTCAGTACCAGAAAAACCACTAATTAATACAGCATTTGGTACTTTGATACCTTCACGTTCAATGATATCCATGTTTCTTTTGTGGGAAAAGTTGTACAAAAACTGTCATAAAACTGCCAAACTATATGCCAAATTATTAATTTAGAGGCAAAATGTAGCCAAAACTCCTCCTGGCTGGCTCGCCACTTTGATGTAACACCAGCTTGATATAGCTGTGCTAGATTATATGCTAGGTTCTAGAGGAGTAGAATGAATTGTGGAGATTTAAAGTTGAGCAGCCGGCAGATTTATTACAATTTACAATAGCACAAGAAACAGTGCAAACAATGTTGTAGAACACTTTTAACAAAATAAAAATAAAATTAAAATAGGCTCAGAGTCTCTAAGGTTTGATTTGTGTGAATTCGGGAGGTCTTTTCCAGGATTGTGATCCGTTTGGGATAAAGGTGTTTTTATTTGTTCTTATCTGGGATCCTGTGATTTGAAGTGGTTGGGTCTGTAGATCTACTCTCGCATCCAGAGAGCAGTTGGCCACACTGCTTCTGGATCCACCAAGAGTTCTCACTGGGTTTAGCTCGCCATCCGTGTCCGAAACCAGCTTCAATAAAATGTTCAAATTCTTTTACATTGCTGTTTTAACACTGGTTTTATTTCCATGAATTCAAAATGTATTGCTATGTAGCATAACAACTTATTTCTATGAAATAACACATAAATGAAATGACAAAAGTGCATGAAAGGCACTGAATGGAATGTAATACAAAAGTGCTTATCTGCACTACTTTAGTGCATTAGCAAAAGTGCTTCAACAAAAACATTTAGAAAAATAAAATGTAAGGCTCATTTTGTGCACAGCACAATCTTTGTTGTGTACTCCGACTGGTTTTAGCTTTTTAGAGACAAAAAATAGTGCACACAGTTTTAAAAGACACCATGTGTAAAGTTAGCATAGGTTCACCATGTGTAAAGTTAGCATAGGTTTTTAAGCGAGCTTCATGTTGTAATGACTCACCGGAGTTTCCAAGAAAACAAACACTCTCCACCCGGTTTGACTGAGAGAGAACAAAACACATACAAGGCTCTGAAAAGTACATAAACTTAGTTAAACTTGTTAAAAGTCCACTTAAACACATTTTGGATCGTTTGACTCACTTGTGTAGCTTTTCAAGTGCTCTGTGTGTGTCCTGCTCTGCAGCACGCTCTGCTGTGCTTAGCTAGGTGCATGCAGCATGTGCTTATGATGCGTTCAAGGGGAGTAGGAAACTATAGTGCTTTCAGGGAGCGTTGGAAATTAGGGTTTTTTTCCAATAAAATTAGTAACCATGTATTTATATGGGTTACATTATTAATCCTCTAAACCCCATTACATGATCTTATTAATCCTCTAAACCCCATTACAGGATCTTATTGCCTGTTTGTATTTCATGGTAACAGCTGAGATTTTTAAAGTCTCGTCTGATAAAACAATAATCTATGAAATAATACTGTGGTTTGTTTCTAGTGAGATTTCTGATGTATTTATTCTGGAGATTGATGCAGCGCTTAAAAGTGGAGCCTCCATATGATTACTCGTGATAAGTTTTAGTTGGGAACTCTTAAACCTCATACAGGTATCTGCCATATATCAGCACTGATCCATTTTATAATCATTTTTTTCATTTATGGGAATAAGAATGAGGAAATCCAGCACAAAATGTTTCACTATATTTAACTATTTATAAACCGTAGCTTCAGAACAGGGTTCCCCAACCTCCAGTCCATGGACTGGGACCGGTCCATGGATCATTTGATACCGGTCCGCAAACAAAATCTTTCATGGTACAAATTATTATATTTATGAGAGCTTCCGGATCTTATGTTAAAAAACAATGGATTTTGACATTTCCACAGAAGCACTAAAAGCCCCTTTTCCTTTTCCAACCATGTGTCTTTGTGAGGCGGGGTTTTCTGCGGTGACAGCCACCCAATGACGTAGAAGAAAACCGTCTACGACTTCTACGTCATTGCAGCCACCAAAACACGATTACGGCGTCGACTCTAACCGGTCCTAGGTGTAATGGTTTCTCCCAGTTAACACCCATCGCAGGGACTATGTTGTGTCTAGTGTAATTACATCCGGAAAAGCACCGGAAGAAGGAGTTTGTACCAACATGGCAACCACGAGCAGGCATGTGAATGTATCACGATAGTTATAAGAGAAATAAATGTTGTTGAAGCTGTACGTCCTCGTCATGAACTCATTACACTAGGAAACATTTTCATCCATCAAACTGGTTCCTGGTGCAAAACAGGTTGGAGACCGCTGCTTTAGAGAACATTTTAATAACACAATATCATAGTTCTTGATTTGTGAATTGTTTACTCTGTAAAATGATTTATTTGCTGAATAATCAATAACAATTAACTACAAAATATCTCAGAAATCATTCGTTGTTCTGAGTGTGACCGGATATCTATGGAACGAGAACGCCGTTAGCATCACCCAGAGTTCACAAACATGATCATATTAAAAAAATATCAACTCTCATAAATACAAGAGAAAAGTATTATAATTAGATATTTATTTTTAATGTACCAGCTGGGCAGATGCAACAAAATGGGACTTTTTGCCTCTTAATCAATGCACATGCAGCTGAAAAATCAGAAAATAAACAAAAAGCTATCATTTCTATTGGTTCACGTCCATAAACATGTGATACAAGCTAGGAACGTTATTACTGAATGTGCTGTTCCTCACTGTGATCAAATAATAATAAAAAAATATATTCAAATAAGTAATGCACTTCCTGGTAGTAAGTTTATTTCACCAGCTAAAAAAAAAAAAAGATACCGATTGCATATGTCACCGAGAAATCTGACTACATTGTTCAAAAGTAAAATTAATTTAATTCAAAAAGTGAATTTTATTTTCTGGCTTTAATCAACTAACAGTTTGAAGTGGAAGAGTGGAAGTTCCCATCAATCAGACTTTCATCCCCATGACGACATGTATATTTCCTCTGTTATAAAGATGATATACAGTATTCTCATGTGTAGGTGTATGCTGGAGGGACGGTCGGACACTTTTTGAGATCCTCATCTGTTTTCTCTGTGGTTCTTCTATTAATGTTATATTGAAGGCATGGCTGAGTTTTTATAAGTTACAGCAGGCTATTAAAAGTACATGCATCTGTTCTTATAAAAATGTCTGCACCAGTGATGATGTGTAAGAAAGAGGGTGGCACTGATAGCAGTGTTGGGTATCGGGCTGATAGTTCATTAAACTACTCGTCCTTATCGGGCAGTTGTGGTCTAGTGATATAGGTGCTGGATCGCTGATTCTATGGTTGGGAGATGAAGCCCCACTCTCCACAGTTTGTCACTGTCCACCCAGTGCAGCTAACTGGGTGATCAAAGTCCGGCCATGTCTCTCACTGTCTATGGCAGGGATCACCAACGTGGTGCCCGTGGGCACCAGGTAGCCCGCAAGGACACTATAAGTTGCCCGCGGACCTGTTCACTGCTAGTTTTAGGACAGGCCCACAGCTCCATAGCGCCACTCTCCATTGAGCTGCATCTAATTTTTTTGAATATATTTTAAATCAAATCAATATCTTCACATAGATAAATATCATTAATTATTAATGATAACATATAATTAAAGGTAAATTGAGCAAATTTGTAATTTCAGAGGTGTGTTTTGACCTGGTAGCCCTTCGCATTAATTGGTACCCAAGAAGTAGCTCTCGGTTTCAAAAAGGTCGGTGACCCCTGGTCTATGGTGTGAGGTTCATGTAAAAGAACCATTGCTGACTTTTGACAAGCGCAGGCTGCAAAGCCGTCAGCATATTTTCGCCCTACAATGCCCTGGCAAGCTGTCCTGGGTGTACTCTGCCTTCACCCGGAGTCGGCTGGGATGGGCGCCAGCCTCCCCATGACCCTAATTAGCATGAAATTCTCGTCCTTGTAATCATAAATAAGTTGCCGACGTCACACACCAATACCACTCAAATATATTTCACAACATAAAACTGGTCTCTGTCGGCAGATCTGATTCGTTCTCCTCCCTCACTTCGGTGTCTAGGGTTAGATGATAAGCTCAAATATTTGGATCAGTGATTCTGCACCCAAGCAGCATGTAGAATTTCACTGGGAACCATCAACAATGTCTGTGATTTCTAATAAATAAATAAATAAATATTGAAAATAAGAGGTGATGAAAGGAGTAAGGCATGGCTCGTGACCAGATGTGACTCTTTTGATGACTGCATCTGGCTCTCAGATAAATCTTAGTTGGCATTTCTTTACAGAATAATTAATGCATAGTTTCACTGACATTTAAGGAAAAAAATGCAAAGATCCCAGGGTTAAGCAAAGTCATCAAAATAAACAAAGCAATAAAATCTCAAGTCATTTAATTTATACATCTATTTTCGACCACACTTGTTCTGATTTGAAAAGACCAACACGAGAGAAAGCAGAGCAGAGCTGGCAAGTAAACACAAAGGGACAGACATGAAAAACTTCAACCTGCAGACCAGCTGATTGTCAAAACTTGGCACACACTTCCTGTCACATCCCAAACACTGCAGCGTGTGAGTTTTGCCGTATTGACCATGTTTGGCTCTACGTATTCATGTGAGCAGTCGTTCTCACACCTAAAAAACATCAAGACCGACCCACAGTCACGTTTAACAGATGGAAGCCTAAACACCTGAAGCTGAACCTCAGCACGTATTAATCAGACAACAAAAACATCAGAAAACTGCGCAGCACCAGAAGCCGCATCAATAGTAAGAAGTAGTTTCCTTAATATCGAATAACTTCATGATAAAAATGTAATTAAAAACAAATTGAGAGTCATATTATACGCTAAAATTGTTGTTCTTCCTTTTCCTTTTCGTTGAAATCAGTATTTAAATATATATGGCGCTCAGGAATTAAATTTTAACATATCATATTAAAATTTAACTGTATCTGGGTTTTCGGGTTCTCTCAGTCAAAAAAGTTGCCGGTCCCTGATCTGAAGACTCACCGTAGCGCTATGTACACAGACTTCACTAATGTTGGGGAAAGACTGCAGCAACCAACATGAACGCAATATAAAATGTACAAAGACCACTCACAGGCCAGAAAACGCTCAGAGACTCTTCCCCACTTTATTGCGATGGAGAACCAGCCACTTTGGGTTGTTAATTAAAATGCACCAACTGAGTAATAGTGCTGCTCAGGTTTGGTTAAGTTGGCTGTGATCACTATGTAATGCATTTCATTTCCTTCAGGCTGGATCAATACTTCCAGATTTCTCATCAGCTCCGACACCCGGAAATTACTGCTGCATCTATTTATTTTTTAAATCACTCAAAACCTGAGAAACACCTCAGACCAGGTAAAATCAACACGCAAGGTGATTGGCTGTTAGAAGGTGTGATTGTGATTGTGAGGTGGTTTAGTTCTGTTTGAAATGGTTGTTTTCTAAAGATTTCTGGAACTGCAGGGCTGCTGTTCTATAAACAGATGTTCAGTGTTTCAGAGTTTAATCCATGTGAACTGTTCATGTAAAGACTGATCATCTCGACTGGATTGTTTATTTTCAGTCATTTTATCTCCATTTAGCTTTAAAATATTTTGGGCTTCAAAACCCACCTCATCTCTCTCTCTCTCTCTCTCTCTCTCTCTCTCTCTCTCTCTCTCTCTCTCGCTCTCTCTCTCTCTCTCTCTCTCGCTCTCTGTACACACTATGTCTCAATAAATAACAATATCATTCAAAAGTTGATTAATTTCAGTAATTCAGTTCAAAAACTGAACCTGTGGTACACACGGACTGATCTGTTTCAAATGTTTATTTCCTTTAATTTTGATAATTATTACTTACAGGTAATGAAAACCCAAAATCCAGTATCTATTGTGGTTTATTACCTTTAATTTTGATAATTATTACTTACAGGTAATGAAAACCCAAAATCCAGTAGATATTGTGATAAAATTTAATATTGGAGACTCATGATGTCACACTCAAATCAGATATTTAATCCAAAACACCTGCAAAGGTTTATTGGGCCTTCAAAGGACCTGTCAGTCTGGATCAGTGAATCACACAATCATGGGGACGACTGACGACTTGACAGTCATTCAGAAGATAGATCATAGAAGATGGATCATTGACACCCGGCACATGGAGGGCAAGTCACAAAAGGTCATTGCGAAAGAAGCTGCATGTTCACAGAGTGCTGTATCCGAGAATAGTAATGGAAAGTTGAATGGAATAAAAACTGTTGTAGAAAAAGTTGCACAAGCATCAGAGATAAAAGCCACTTTCAAACCAGAGACAATGTCAGATGCGGCTTTACCAGGCTAAGGGCAAAAGACCTAGACTTTACTCAGTGGTTCAAAGTTCTTATTTCAGATTAAAGTATATTTTGCATTTCTTTTGGAACTCATTGTCCCAGATTCTGGAGGAAGAGGCCAGAGGTACAGAATCCGAGCTGCTTTAGGTCCATTGTAAAGTTTCCCCAGTCAGTGGTGGTTTGGGAGCCATGTGATCTGCTGGTGTTGGTTCACTGGGTTTTCTCATGTACAAGGTCAGCACTGCCATCTAATGCAGCCATGAGGTGGGGGGCACTAACCAGTGTCTCTCCCCCTCATGCCGGTCCCAAGCCCGGAGAAATGCAGAGGGTTGTGTCAGGAAGGGCATCCGACGTAAAACCAATGCCAATTATTTATGATGCAAATCAAAATTATTACCTCCATACCGGATCGGTCGAGGCCCGGGTTAACAACGACCGCCATCAGTGCTGTCAATCAACAGGGTGCTGATGGAAATTGGACTACTGTTGGTCGAAGACGTCGAAGAAGGAGAGGTGGGAGGCGTGTCCGTAGGCAGAGAGAGAAGAGGAAAGGCATGAGTCTAGGACTGAGAGTGGGGACTTTGAATGTTGGAACTATGCACAGAAAAGGTAGAGAGCTGGTTGACATGATGCAGAGGAGGAAGGTGGACATACTGTGTGTTCAGGAGACCAGGTGGAAAGGTAGCAAAGCTAAAAGCTTAGGAGCAGGGTTTAAGCTTATTTTATCATGGTGTGGATGGGAAGAGAAATGGAGTCTGAGTCATCTTGAAGGAGGAGTTTGTCAGGAATGTTCTAAAAGTGAAAAGAGTGTCAGACAGAGTGATGAGTCTCAAGTTAGAAATTGAAGGTGTAATGCTCCAATGTTGTTAGTGCTTATGCCCCACAGGCAGGATGTGAGCTAGAAGAGAAGGAGAGATTCTGGAGTGACTTAGATGAAGTGATGCAGAGTACCACCAGAGGTGAAAAGAGTGGTCATTGGTGCAGACTTCAATGGACATGTTGGTGCAGGCAACAGAGGGGACGAGGAAGTGATGGGCAGGTTTGGTATCCAGGACAGGAGCATGAAGGACAGATGTTGATAGATTTTGCAAAAAGGATGGAAATGGCTGTGGTGAATACTTTCTTCCAGAAGAAACAGGAGCATAGGGTGACTTATAAAAGCGGAGGTAGGAGCACACAGGTAGACTACATCTTGTGTAGGCGATGTAATTTGAAAGAAGTCAGTGACTTCAAAGTAGTAGTGGGTGAGAGTGTTGCCAAACAGCATAGGATGGTGGTGTGCAGGATGACTCTGATGGTGAGAAAGGTGAAAAAGGCAAAGGCAGAGCAGAAGACAAAGTGGTGGAAGCTGAAAAAGGAAGAGTGTCGTGTTGTCTTCAAGGAGGAGTTGAAACAGGCTTTGGGTGGCCAGGAATTGCTTCCAAATGACTGGAAAAAGCATATGACAGGGTGCCAAGAGAAGAACTGTGGTATTGCGTGAGGAAGTCTGGAGTGGCAGAGAAGTATGTTAGAGTGGTGCAGGACATGTATGAGAGATGTAAGACAGTGGTGAGGTGTGCTGTCGGTGTGACCGACGAATTCAAGGTGGAGGTGGGAGTGCATCAAGGGTCAGCTCTGAGCCCCTTCTTGTTTGCTATGGTGATGGACAGGCTGACAGACGAGGTGAGACAAGAATCTCCATGGACTATGATGTTTGCAGATGACATCGTGATCTGTAGTGAGATCAGAGAACAAGTGCAGGAAAATCTAGAGAGGTGGAGGTATGCCCTGGAAAGGAGAGGAATGAAGGTTAGCCTCAGAAAATCAGAATACATGTGTGTGAATGAGAAGTACCCAGGAGGAACGGTGATGTTACAGGGAGCAGAGATAACGAAGGTGGAGGATTTTAAGTACTTAGGCTCAACAATCCAGAGCAATGGAGAGTGTGGAAAAGAGGTGAAGAAGCGTGTGCAGGCAGGCTGGAATGGTTGGAGAAAAGTATCCGGTGTGATGTGCGATAGGAGAGTGTCAGCAAGAATGAAGGGAAAAGTGTACAAGATGGTGGTGAGGCCAGCGATGTTGTATGGCTTAGAAACAGTGGCGCTGAGGAAAAGGCAGGAGGCAGAGCTGGAGGTAGCGGAGATGAAAATGTTGAGGTTCTCCCTGGGAGTAACGAGGATGGATAGGATCAGAAATGAGTATATCAGAGGGACAGCCCACGTAAGATGTTTTGAAGACAAAGTCAGAGAGGCTAGATTGAGATGGTTTGGACATGTACAGAAATAAACAGAAGTCCAAAAAAGTTTCTAAACCATACAACATCGCTGGCCTCAACACCATCTTGTACACTTTTCCTTTCATCCTATCACATACCAGGATACCATCAGGATACCATCCTATCACACATCACACCGGACACTTTTCTCCAACCATTCCAACCTGCCTGCACACGCTTCTTCACCTCTTTTCCACACTCTCCATTGCTCTGGATTGTTGAGACAAAATACTTGAAATCCTCGACCTTCTTTATCTCTGCTCCCTGTAACCTCACCGTTCCTCTTGGGTCCTTGTCCTTCATGCACATGTATTCTGTCTTACTGAGACCAACCTTCATTCCCCTCCTTTCCAGGGCATACCTCCACATCTCTAGATTTTCCTGCACTTGTTCTCTGCTCTCACTATAGATCACGATGTCATCTGCAAACATCATAGTCCATGGAGATTCTTGTCTAACCTCGTCTGTCAGCCTGTTCATCACCATAGCACACAAGAAGGGGCTGAGAGCTGACCCTTGATGCAGTCCCACCTCCACCTTGAACTCTTCTGTCACACCGACAGCACACCTCACCACTGTCTTACATCTCTCATACATGTCCTGCACCACTCTAACATACTTCTCTGCCACTCCAGACTTCCTCAGACAATACCACAGTTCTTCTCTCGGCACCCTGTCATATGCATTCTCCAGATCCACAAAGGCACAATGTAGCTCCCTCTGACCTTCTCTGTACTTCTCTATTAACATCCTCAAGGCAAACATTGCATCTGTGGTGCTCTTTCTTGGCATGAAACCAAACTGTTGTTCACAAATGCTGACCTCTGCCCTTAGTCTAGCTTCCACTATTCTTTCCCAAAACTTCATCGTATGGCTCATCAACTTTATCCCTCTGTAGTTGCTGCAACTCTGCACGTCTCCATTGTTCTTAAAAATGGGCACCAGCACACTTCTCCTCCATTCCTCCGGCATCTGCTCACTTTCTAAGACCTTGTTGAATATTCTTGTCAGAAAATCTACTGCTACCTCCCCTAGACACTTCCATCCCTCAACTGGTATGTCATCAGGGCCAACTGTTTTTCCACTCTTCATCCTCTTCAATGCCCTCCTCACTCTCCCTTACTAATCTTTGCTACTTCCTGGTCCTCAACGGTCACCTCTTCTACTCTTTTTTCGCTCTCATTTTCCTCATTCATCACCGCTTTCCATCTTCCCAGCACACTTCTGTCATCAGTCACTACATTTCCCTCTCTGTCCTTTATCACTCTAACTTGCTGCACGTCTTTCCCATCTCTATTTCTCTGCTGTGCTAACCTGTATAAATCATTTTCTCCCTCCTTACTGTCCAACCTATCATACAAGTCATCATATGCCTTTTGTTTGACCTTTGACACCGCTACCTTCGCCTTTTGCTGTGTCTCCCTGTACTCCTGTTTACTCTCTTCGGTTCTCTCTGTCTCATTGGACACACCAAGTACTCTCCTAACGGTCTCCCTGATCACATTGGCTGTGGTTGTCCAGTCATCTGGAAGCACTTCCTGACTACCCAAAGCCTGTTTCAACTCCTCCTTGAAGATAACACGACACTCTTCCTTTTTCAACTTCCACCACTTTGTTTTCTGCTCTGCCTTTGCCTTTTTCACCTTTCTCACCATCAGCGTCATCCTGCACACCACCATCCTATGCTGTTTGGCACCACTCTCACCCACTCCTACTTTGCAGTCACTGACTTCCTTTAAATTACATCGCCTGCACAAGATATCTATACCTCGGACTTCATATATAACACAAACAGCTGCCACCTCCAGAAGTTCTCGGACGACTCCGCCATCGTGGGCCGTGTGTCAGAGGGGAACGAGCTGGAGTACCGGTCGGTCATCGTTGACTTCGTGGACTGGTGTGAGCGCAACCACCTGTGCTTGAACACCAGGAAGACGAAGGAGATGGTGGTCGACTTCAGGAGAAACAGTCAAACACACACACACACACACTTACTAGTGAACATCCAGGGACAGGACATTGAGACAGTGGACAGTTTCAAGTACCTGGGTGTTCACCTTAACAATAAACTGGACTGGTCCCACAACACCAACGCCCTGTACAAGAAGTGCCAGAGTCGCCTCCACCTTCTGAGGAGACTCAGGTCCTTCGGCGTATGCAGACCTCTGCTCAGGACTTTTTATGACTCTGTGGTAGCCTCTGCAATCCTCTACGCTGCCATCTGCTGGGCCCCGGGCAGTACAGAACGGGACAGGAAGAGACTGAACAAGCTGGTCAGGAGGGCCAGCTCTGTCCTCGGCTGCCCACTGGACTCTGTGGAGGAGGTGAGTGAGAGGAGGATGGTAGCAAAGCTCACATCCATCCTGGTCAACAGCTCTCACCCACTGCACCAGACTGTAGAGGAGCTGAGCAGCTCCTTCAGTGGACGACTGAGGCATCCTCAGTGCAGGAAGGAGCGCTACCGCAGGTCGTTCATTCCCACCGCTGTCAGACTGTACAACGCCACTTTGTAACTGTCTGTGAAAATACCGGTTATGTGCAATAAAAACCCCGTGCACTTTAATCAACCACATCTACCCCACTGACTGTGAACCATATCAACCCATCTCTGCCCTCAGATACATATACACTTTAATTATAGGCCAGTCTATAAAGTTGCCCCATTCCTTTCTTTTAGTGTTTATTAATTTATACTATTTATGTATATACTTATTTATTTACTTATATAATATATATGTATGTGTGTATGTTTGTATTTGCATCTATTTTTGCACCCCCTACCGATAGTACCTCAAGAGCCTGTAACAGTGAATTTCTCCATTGTGAGATTAATAAAGCTGTATCTTATCTTATCTTATCTTATCTACCTGTGTGCTGTTACCTCCGCTTTCATAAGTCACCATATGCTCCTCTTTCTTCTTGAAGAAAGTATTCACCACAGCCATTTCCATCCTTTTTGCAAAATTGATCAACATCTGTCCTTCTGTGTTCCTGTCCTGGATACCAAACCTGCCCATCACTTCCTCGTCCCCTCTGTTGCCTGCACCAACATGTCCATTGAAGTCTGCCCCAATGACCACTCTTTCACCTCTGGGGGTACTCTGCATCACTTCATCTAACTCACTCCAGAATCTCTCCTTCTCTTCTCGCTCACATCCTGCCTGTGGGGCATAAGCACTAACAGCATTGGACATCACGCCTTCAATTTCTAACTTGAGAGTCATCACTCTGTCTGACACTTTTCACTTCTAGAACATTCCTGACAAATCCCTCCTTCAAGATGACTCCTACTCCATTTCTCTTCCCATCCACACTGTGATAAAACAGCTTAAACCCTGCTCCTAAGCTTCTCGCCTTGCTACCTTTCCACCTGGTCTCCTGAACACACAGTATGTCTACCTTCCTCCTCTGCATCATGTCAGCCAGCTCTCTATCTTTTCCTTGCATAGTTCCAACATTCAAAGTCTCTACTCTCAGTCCTAGGCTCACGCATTTCCTCTTCTCTCTCTGCCTACGGACACGCCTCCCGCCTCTCCTTCGTCGACATCTTCGACCAACAGTAGTCCATTTTCCATCAGCACCTTGTTGGTTGACAGCACTGATGGCGATCGTTGTTAACCCGGGCCTCGACCGATTCAGTATGAATTTTGTTTTGACCATTTGCATTGTTTAAGTGGCAGAAGTTTTACGCTGGATGCCCTTCCTGTCGCAACAAAATGTAAACATATCACACTGTAAAATACACAAGTCGTCCATAAATTAAAATCCTCATCAGCTCTGAAGGGCGGGGTGATTATCACTGAGTATCTCATTACAGTGGGATGGATTAGCTGTTGGCATCCTTCTGTCTCGAGAGACAATTGGGTTCATGGCATGGATTAGTTCATCTTACTCTGGGTGAGGGCAGAGTACACCCTGAACAGTTCGCCAGGTCATCACAGGGCAGAAACACCCTGAGGGCTATGCAGTCTACTCTTGTCGAAAGTCAGCAATGTTTTTTTACATATTGTGGAAATGATGGGATATACAAGGCCCTCTGTAGTGTAGCCTCCATACACTGTCCTGAAGAATCACACCAAGTAACAGTCGCATCCATCGGCACAATCAGCCCGTCACTAAGAGTTTCTCCAGCATTTCGTAGAGCAGTAACGATCCTCTCAGTCTTGATCATATATTCTGTAAATGTATCTTCGTTTTGTTTTGAGAGTGAGGTCAGCTATCATTGGTTGGTGCGTAACACTGGATGATGGTGATGTTGATGTTCCTGCCCTTCAGTGTCACACTCATCATTCTGCTGCTCATGGGCTTCCATTCTAGTCGACATCGTTTCACACCTTTCTGGAGGATGATGGCAACTCCTTCATGATGCTGGTCGTCTCTCCCGGAGTAGATGACTGTTTCTCCGGTTGTGGTTCTCATCCGCCCAGATCAGTTCCACCTGCTCTCACTCACTCCTACGACATGAATGTTGAATCTTCTCATCTCTGAAGTTACCTGCATCAGCTTGCCTGTCTCGTACATGGTCCTCACATTCCAATGTCCTAGCCTGATCTTGGTCCTCCCTCATCCTGGTCGCGTCCTTTTGGCTCTGGCCATCAGCATTTTTACAGGTCACATTCAACTCGGAAGGCTTCCACGCTGAAGTTTGGTTTGTCTCTGTTGCTGATTCCATAACGTGCTTGTTTTTTCCGAGACAGAGTTATTAGCCCTGTGTCCAGCCCCAACCCGGAGGACCAGTGGATCACGCTTAGTCTGGCTTCTCTCCATCGACCTGTCTGGCATAGGTGGCCCTACCAGGAGCTTACGCTCTTGCCAGAAGAGCTCTCATCAGGGTCATTGAAGCACACAAACCCATTCATCGCAGCAAGATGGTGATCATCGAAGAGAGGATATATACAGTATACATGTGTGTGTAAGTGAAGTAAAGACGTCACTGGGTAGAGCGTTATTTTTCTGTGATTATAAATCACATGACAATCAGAACGAAACGAAAGTGAAGCTTCTCCTGAACCTGCGGCTGAATTTCAGGAACACGCAGCGCAGTGATTTCATCATTCCAGAGGAAAAGGAGATTGTAGGAGTTTGGTGGTTAAACATGATATAATAAGTTTCCTGCAGGATTTTCTCGTCTATTTAAAGACTGAATGAATATTCATGAGGTTTATTAGATTTGTGGAAAGTTTACAGTGGAAGATGGAGGACGGCGGTGCTGTGTTTTCTCTTTTGCTTTTATTCACGCTTCCTGTTCCTTCATCAACAGGTGAGTTTATAAACATCAACTACATTTATTCACCGAATAAACACTTTATTACATTCATATTTAAATCATTATAAATAATATACAGCCGTGTGATAGATGCATGGGTAAATATTAACAGTAATATTTTTACAGGATTATTATATTATGTTTTCATATTAAAAGTAATCGGATCATTATTATATATCATATTATAATATTATCAGTAATAATTGTATGCTGGTAAAAGTAAAGGGAAAGTTGTTTGGGGTTTTTACACCCGAGCCCAGTGGCTGGTCAGGCCGGTGCTGATCCCCGGTTTCCGCAGCATGAAGCGACCAGGAGTTCAACTCGTCCTGGATGGGACCACTGCGCCACCGGCACCACTTTTATTATCATCTATTGTATTATAATATTCAAAGTAATCGTTTCATTATTATATATGAAATATGAGTATTATTAATATTATTGATATTGTTATTATTTTAGTTATTATTCTCACTTTACTCCTGTGTGTTAGTGATGATGTCTTCGAAGTTCAGCATGTGTGTGTGTGTGTGTGTGTGTGTGTGTGTGTGTGTGTGTTCGAATGGTTTAAATGCAGAGCCAATTTTACATTTATATATTTAAAGGGATTAACACAGTGTCTCCATCAATAAATAAATATAATTTTATCTGTTTAGTGTTTTTGCAGTTGAGATTGTTACAAAGCAGTTTTACACAGTAAAACAGTGAGAGTTCAGATTGTTACAAAAGTGAAACAGTGAGAGTCGGGCTTACAAAGTATACAATTATTTAAACCTCTCCGACGAGCCCGACATGTTCATCATGAACAACACGGTGGAAGGAAACTCCCTCAGTACTGTAGTTATGAAGAAGAAACTTTAAGAGGAACCAGAACCAAAAGGAAACCCATCCTCATTTGGGTGGAACCATAAAAATACAAACCTCATACAGTATATTCATTACAGTCCAAAACATACGCAACTGCAGGTCCTAATCAATCAATCAATCAATCAATCAATAAAAATAATAGTGATAAATGTAATAATAATAATAATAATAAAGTATAAAATCATCCCGGCTGTGAGGAGAGAGTTTCCTGGTGTGGTGGAAAATGTCCAAACAGCTGAAATGAAACAATAAAATATCCCATCTGATCAGAACCAGAACTAATAGATTTGTGTTTGCACAGTGAGCCCCGTCAGACCCAGAACAGAGTCGCATCGGAAAGCGCTGCGTCTCTCCTCACTGTACTGCACTGAGGGCTGTGGGAGAAATGGGCCACTTCTGTCAAGTGATCTGGGCCAGTCTTATTCAGCCATTACTTCGTTCCCTGTCTTTGTGCTTCATTTCCCTTTTCAGTAGATTCCTGATGAAATCATTTTATTTTGCACTGTTATCCTGATCCACAGATCTTGTTAAAGGTCTGAGTAAAAATTTCCAATGTGACACCTGATTATAACAAAACTAACCTGATACTCTGATTGGCCAACATTCGTCTGAATAACAGCCAATTAAAATGTTTTCTTCTTTTCCATCCCTTTACAGTTCAGCTTTTGCTGAGTCCTGATAGCAAACAGAGATGTGTCGGAATGACTGTTTACAGGTGGATAAATATTTAGTGTAATTCCTCTTTTGAGCTCATATTCGATCTGAAAAAGCATTTTAAGATTTCGGCTTCTCTTATTCGAACCTCTCCAGCGCGTCGGTTTTCCATCCAGAAATAGAACCAGCAAGCACTGTTCCACCGTGATCATTCCAACCTCCGGGATCTGAAAACCACACTGATGTGTCTGGGAATACAGCGCTGTGACCTCACATCAGGACCGCGCGTGTGTGTGTGTGTGTGTGTGTGTGTGTGTGCATGCATGTGTGTGTGTGTGCGATCAGAGACATCTTTCAAACTTCAGTCTCCATTGGCCTCCACATTGAGTCCAATTTCCATCAGCACCATGTTGGTTGACAGCAGTGATGGCGGTCGTTGTTAACCTGGGCCTCGACTGATCCGGTATGAATTTTGTTTTGACCATTTGCATTTTTAATGTGGCAGAAGTTTTATGCCTGATGCCCTTCCTGTCGCAACCCTCTGCATTTATCCGGGGTTTGGGACCGGCGTAAAGGGGAGAGACAGTGGTTAGTGCCCCCCCGCCTGATGGCTGCATTGTACTTATTAAAAATTCATATAGTAATTGAAATGATGTCAATACATACCCATTTGATACGAGGAGGCGTTTACTTACTGTGTATCAATTGGCAAATAAATTCAATCAAGAAACCTTATTTAGAATAAACAAATGGTTTGTCTGGGTTTCTCCTCATCTGCGATTTGGCATTATTATGAGAACAAAACAAATTAAAATGGTATATGTCATAGATTCTGCATGGGTACTGTTTAAATATTAGGGGACATTTAAAAATTCGTAATTTCACTAAAATTTTTGTTCTCATAAAATTATTACAAATTTCTATAATGAAATGATGTTTACCAAATCCTAAATGGGATGTCTCATAATACTTTGAGGAGGATCAAATTCCGGAACTCAAATGAGTGACCTGTATTAGTGTCAAATGTTGAAGACGCCTCTTCAGCCAGTCCCAACTGTTACTGCCAAAATTTTACAAAATACTCATAAAAAAAGAACTTTGTATAGATTTGGGTCTCCAGTTGTATTTTCTGATATGGTTTGAGAATTTAAAAGAAATCTGGACACTATGCAACAATGTTAGATAAACACCTCTTGTATAGATAAATTTAGAGAAATATAGTAGCTGCTCCCCTCCCTGAATCGCCACCTTATCGTGGTGGAGGGGTTTGGGTGACCTAATGATCCTAGGAGCTATGTTGTCGGGGGCACAATGCCCCTGGTAGGGTCAACCAAGGCAAACAGGTCCTGGGTGAAGGTCCAGACAAAGTGCGATTCAGAAGACCCCTATGCCATCTCAGAGGAAACAATTGAAGCAGTCTCCCTTGCCCGGACACAGGTCACCGGGGTTCCCTCCTGGAGCCAGGCCCGGGGGAGGGGCTTGAAGGCGAGCACCTGGTGGTCGGGCTTATGCCCATGGAGCCTGGTCGGGCCTAGTCCGAAAAGGAGACATGGGTCCGCCCTCCCATGGACCCACCACCCGTGGGAGGAGTTTTAGGGGTCGGGTGCAATGTGAGTTGGGTGGCAGCCAAAGGCATGGGTTCTGAAGGACCGATTCTTGGCTACTTACTCTGACCCTCGGGACATGGAATGTCACCTCTCTGGCGGGAAAGGAGCCTGATTTGGTGCGTGAGGTGGAGAGATACCGACTAGATATCGTCGGACTCACGCATAGCTTGGGCTCTGGAACCATCCATCTTGAGAGAGGCTGGACCTTCTTCGATGCTGGAGTTGCTCATGGGGAGAGGCGGCGAGCCGGTGTGGGTATTTTTGTTGCCCCTCATTTTGGTGCCCAAATGTTGGGGTTCTCCCCGCTTGACGAAAGGGTAGCTTCCCTCCATCTTCGGGCGGGGGGACGGGCTCTGACTGTTATTTGTGCTTCACAAACACTGTTTACAGTGGAGGTGGGGAGCTGCTTACCTTGACTGGGAATGTCGTCGAGAGGTGGAGGGAATACTTTGAGAACCTCCTCAATCCCACCAACACACCCTCCGTGGAAGAGGAAGACACTGGGGGGTTCGGGTGGGGATCCGCCCATCACTGGAGTGGAGGTCACTGAGGTTGTCAAAAAGCTCCTCGGTGGTCGAGCTCCGGGGTTGGATGAGATCCGCCCGGAATATCTCAGGGCTCTGGATGTTGTAGGACTGTCCTGGTTGACACGTCTCTGCAACATCGCGTGGTCATCAGGGGCTGTACCTCTGGACTGGCAAACTGGGGTGGTGGTCCCAATTTTTAAGATTGGGGACCGGAGGGTGTGTTCCAATTATCGGGGAATTACACTCCTCAGCCTACCTGGAAAAGTCTATGCAGGGGTACTAGAGAGGAGGATCCGACCGATAGTCGAACCTCGGATTCAGGAGGAGCAATGTGGTTTTCGTCCTGGCCGTAGCACTCTTGACCAACTCTATACGCTCCACAGGATTCTGGAGGGAGCATGGGAGTTTGCCCAATCTGTCCACATGTGCTTTGTGGATTTGGAGAAGGCTTTTGACTATGTCCCTCGAACGATCTGATGGGGCTGTCCTTTGTCACCAATTCTATTCTGTTCATAATTTTTATGGACAGAATTTCTAGACGCAGTCGAGGCGATGAGGGGTTCTGGTTTGGTGGCCATTGGATCTCGTCTCTGCTTTTTGCGGATGATGTCCTTTTGGCTTCATCAAGTCGGGACCTCCAGCTCTCATTGGAGCGATTCGCAGCCGAGTGCGAAGCAGCCGGGATGAAGATCAGTACCTCCAAGTCTGAGGCCATGGTTCTCAGTCGGACAATAGTGGAAGGCACCCTCCGGGTCGGGAATGAGGTCCTGCCCCAAGTGGAGGAGTTTAAGTATCTTGGTGTCTTGTTTACGAGTGAGGGAAGGATGGAGCGAGAGATCGACAGACGGATCGCTGCAGCCTCTGCTGTTAAGCGGTGCCTGTACCGGTCCGTCGTGGTGAAGAAGGAGCTGAGCCGCAAGGCGAAGCTCTCAATTTATCAGTTGATCTATGTTCCAACCCTCACCTATGGTCACGAGCTTTGGGTAACGACCGAAAGAACAAGATCACGGATACAAGCGGCTGAAATGAGCTTCCTTCACCGGGTGGCAGGGTTCTCCCTTAGAGATAAGGTGAGAAGCTCCACCATCCGGGAGAGCTAGGAGTAGATCCGCTGCTCCTCCGCATTGAGAGGGGCCAGTTGAGATGGCTCGGGCATCTGGTCAGAATGCCCCCCGGACGCCTCTCTGGTGTGGTGTTTCGGGCATGTCCAACCGGGAAGAGATCCCAGGGTCGACCTAGAACACGCTGGAGGCACTATGTCTCTCGGCTTGTCTGGGACCGCCTCGGTGTCCCCCCGGGAGAGTTGGAGGAAGTGGCTCGGGAGAGGGACGTCTGGACCTCTTTGCTAAGGTTGCTGCCCCCGCGACCCGACCCTGGACTAAGCGGAAGATGATGATGATGATGATGTAGTAGCTGCTATTCTCATCGGGCCTTTGTGTCACTATGGGAACGCTATACTATATACAGTAACATTAATGATCATTGCTGGAGCATAACATGAGGAAAAATTTCTGTCACAATAATGAAAATTGTTAGTAGTATGTGACAATTGGTTGGGATATTAGATAATTGAGTCAGTATAGAAAATAAAATAAAAGTCTGGCAATAGTTTTATGAAATTTAGGTCAGTTTTGATAATGTAATTTTATCTCAGAAACAAATATTGATTACAGGGGATGGTAATTTTTTTTTCATCTTTAATAAAATATAAATTCATTTTATATATATATATATATATATATATATATATATATATATATATATATATATATAATTATTTTTTTATGCTGCCCACAAGTAAACTAAATAGCTCATTTACTTGAGAAGAAATTTGTTATTGGCTGCACTTCACACATGAATCCAAATTGATATTATTGTGCTTAAGTTTTGCAAGTTACAATGCACCACATGTACAAGAATTGAAGAAGCATCACCATATATTGCACCAAAAACTGAAGGAAAAGTCGAACAACTAAAGGACAAGAAGGCTCTGAAAAGTCTAGTACGGGCTTGTTAAACGACCCGGACCCAGGTCAACCCAGGTGAACATCTTTTTCAATGTAACTTTTTTGTGTTATTGTAAGGACCCCACTGAAAATAAGTTTTACCAAACTTTACTGGCTATCCTTAATTTCAAATTACGGGCAGTGGGGCCTGGTGGTATCGGGCTGGATCTCTGATCGTAAGGTTGGTGGTTCGAGTCCCATTCTCCACAAGGTTGTCACTCATCCTAGTGCAGTTAACTGGGTTATCAAAAGGCCGGCCATGTCTCTGACTGTCTCTGGTGAGAGGTTCATGCGAAGACTTTCATGTAGAGGAACTGTAAAGCCATCAGTGTGTTTCTGTCCCTTGTTAAAGGTTTGTGTCAGGAACAGCATCCGGTGTAAAAACCTCCCAAATTAAACATGCCAATCATTCTCTGTGGCGACTCTGATAAAGGGAAAAGCCGAAAGGAAATCTCTCATGTTGGTGTAAGCTTTGTACAAATAATTTTTGCTTTTTATGCCACCGTGACAAACAAAAAAGCAGAGGACTAAAAGAATCCCCCTGGAATATTCCTCTCTTAATTGAAATAGGTTCTCAAGTCTTAACCTGTACATCTCAAGCCGAGTTGACCAGTTGACCGGTGTCATTCATATACAGGGACGTGAGAACAGTTGGTCGCTCAGGATGTCAGAATCAGTCGTCAGCCAACCCAACTGTTTGGTATGCAATCTTATCTGTCTCAGAACCAGATGTGTGCTTTTTGATGTGCTGGTCTGGATTGATGTTCAGGACTCCGCCCACAGGTGACGTCTGCTGCTGTTGCACAGCGTGATGAGCAGAAACTGATTTTTTTTTTTTTTTTTTTTAAGAAAGAAAAATGCCAGGTAAAAATACCCATGTACAATAAAAAAAAAAAACAGACTTCAGTTTTGTACAAAGTTTCTATAGAAATGAATCAAAGAGAAGTAAAGAAAATTCCAGATGCTGACCCTTTGTCCCAATGGAGGTTTGATAGAAGAATGAATGTGATGTTATTAAATTATTTCTTGTATGTTACATACAGAGGGATTTTTTGGTTGATTCTTTACACACAGCATGCAGTATTTCAGTGGTTAAGGCAAAGGGTTACTGATCTGAAGAGCGTGGGATCAATACCCAGCACCACCACTGTTGGGCGCTGTACAAAGTGATGAACCCGCAATTGCATGAAAATGTTCATGGTAAGTCTCTGTGGATAAGAACATCTGCCAAATGCCACAAATGTGAATATGGTGTCCAGGTGTGTTAAAAAGATGCAGACAGCAGCAGGTCACGAAAACGCTGTGCTCCCAGAAACAATGTCGTGATCCTACAGCTTCCTGCAGCACTCCAGCTGTTGACTGCTGTCGATCATCAACTGCTGATCATCTGGGGTTTCTTCCTCCAGTTTATTTTAAAGAATGGAGCAATGTATTGATCGAGTTCATCAGTGCAAATTAAATTCACATCCATGATCCTGCTCAGGATTTAAAAGTCCAGTCACATTCACTTCTTAATGATCTGTGTAAAACTAAATATATTAGAATCAATCAAAAGTAACACATAATAATGGCAGTAATTTTCACTACTGAAAGATCAATATTTTATTTTGCACTTGAGCTACAACTTGAATTAAAGCTGAGCAGAAAGTTTCTAATTATCACAAATCCAAACATTATTTTGAAAATATGACGGATATTTTATGAGACAGAACCCAGTAAGTGATTTATAAATGTAAATACATCAACCAAATCATGTGATTCTGGATTTAAAGACAGTCGAGTTTACAGCGACGTCGTGTAGCTTTCCTCGTTATAAAAGAGAGGAAGTTCAGTCTGAGGTAGAAGAAGAAGAAAAACATGTCTGTAGTGAACTGAAGTCGTTTCGGTGTCAATTTGATGGTTTTCCTTTCTGCACACACAGCTTTTACCCTTCAGTGTGGAAGGAGAATGAAATTCACCATTTAAAGTGTTTGGAAGGAGCAGGGAGACTCCATGGTGTATTATACACCAGAAGAAAGAAATTGTGGGTGGAACGTCTCAAGAATTTCTCCCGAGCACCCAGTGGTCACCTCTGCACCCATCTATTCTCGGTGGGTGGGTAGGTAGGTAGGTAGGCAGGCAGGCAGGCAGGCAGACAGACAGATTGTGGAGATAGGAGAAGTGGCTGGTTAATGATGGCGACCCCCATGTGAAGCAGTGATAACGTTCATGTTTTGCTCTGAGAAAAGCCAACAATAGATTTAATAGAAAAATAAAAATGAGGTGCACAATGGCATGATGTAAATAAGATTCTATGAAAGTTTTTGAAAAAGTTGACTGGTTGAGGATTATTACTAAATGTGATACTGGATGAGGGACGACAATGAAAACACGGCTGATGCAGACAATGAAAGTCGACACATAACACTCCTGACAATTAATAAAGAAAACCTGAGACTTTTTCCTGAATTTGTTCCTAGCATGTGTGCAGTCGGGATTTTTTTGACTTGAAGATGCGACACAGAGCTGGAGGGTGTTGAAGCCTTTTTGCTAGAAATGTCCTTTATGTCCGATGTGCTGATCAAGACTCTCCAATTCTGTTTACAGTCATCCCTTGCCGCTTCGCGATATGATCATCGCGGTCTTGGTACATAGTGGTATTTTAATTAAAAAAAAAAAAAAAAATCATAAAAAACTCAAAATTCGCGCTGAAACTCACAAGTAAGCAAGCGGACGGCAGGGACCCAAGGCAGGCTGCGTCCATTATTTCCAAACGACAGACTGAAGTGCCCCTTCTCCCCAGTTCAGGCAGGGACCATTCATTCAACTCAATCTCACAAGCTGATTGGCTTAGACGTGTGACGCTGTTGCCTCCCGCCTACTCAACTCAATCTCGCAAGTTGATTGGCTTAGACGCGTGACGCTGTTCCCTCGCACATTCCAGACTCCACCGCGGAGAAGAGCTATCATCAGAGATGAGGACAGTACTTCTTCTTCTTTTCCTTTCGGCTTTTCCCTTCAGGGGTCGCCACAGCGAATCATCTGCCTCCATCTCACCCTATCCTTTACATCTTCTTCTCTTACACCAACGACCTTCATGTCCTCCTTTACCACATCCATAAATCGTCTCTTTGGTCTTCCTCTAGGCCTTTTGCCTGGTAGTTCCAGCCTCAGCATCCTATTACCAATATACTCACTATCCCTCCTCTGTACATGTCCAAACCATCTCAATCTAGCCTCTCTGACTTTGTCTCCAAAACGTCTTACATGTGCTGTCCCTCTGACGTGCTCATTCCTAATCCTATCCATCCTCGTTACTCCCAAAGAGAACCTCAACATTTTCATCTCTGCTACCTCCAACTCTGCCTCCTGTCTTTTCCCCAGGGCCACTGTTTCTAACCCATACAGCATCGTTGGCCTCAACACCGTCTTGTACACTTTTCCTTTCATTTTTGCCGATACCCTCCTATCACACATCACCGGACACATCTCTCCAACCATTCCAACCTGCCTGCACACGCTTCTTCACCTCTTTTCCACACTCTCCATTGCTCTGGATTGTTGAGCCTAAGTACTTAAAATCCTCCACCTTTCTTATCTCTGCTCCCTGTAATCTCACCGTTCCTCTTTGGTCCTTGTCATTCATGCACATGTATTCTGTCTTACTGAGGCTAATCTTCATTCCCCTCCTTTCCAGGGCATACCTCCAGCTCTCTAGATTTTCCTGCACTTGTTCTCTGCTCTCACTACAGATTACAATGTCATCTGCAAACATCATAGTCCATGGGGAATCTTGTCTAACCTCGTCTGTCAGCCTGTCCATCACCATAGCGAACAAGAAGGGGCTCAGAGCTGACCCTTGATGCAGTCCCACCTCCACCTTGAACTCTTCTGTCACACCAACAGCACACCTCACCACTGTCTTACATCTCTCATACATGTCCTGCACCACTCTAACATACTTCTCTGCCACTCCAGACTTCCTCATGCAATACCACAGTTCTTCTCTCGGCACCCTGTCATATGCTTTCTCCAGATCCACAAAGGCACAATGCAGCTCCGTCTGACCTTCTCTGTACTTCTCCATTACCACCCTCAAGGCAAACACTGCATCTGTGGTGCTCTTTCTGGGCATGAAACCAAACTGTTGTTCACAAATGCTGACTTCTGCCCTTAGTCTAGCTTCCACTATTCTTTCCCATAACTTCATCGTATGGCTCATCAACTTTATCCCTCTGTAGTTGCCACAACTCTGCACGTCTCCCTTGTTCTTAAAAATGGGCACCAGCACACTTCTCCTCCATTCCTCTGGCATCCTCTCGCTCACTAAGACCTTGTTAAATGTTCTTGTCAGAAAATCTACTGCTACCTCTCCTAGACACTTCCATACCTCCACCGGTATGTCATCAGGACCAACTGCCTTTCCATTCTTCATCCTCTTCAATGCCCTCCTCACTTCACCCTTACTAATCTTTGCTACTTCCTGGTCCTCAACAGTCACCTCTTCTACTCTTTTTCTCTCTCATTTTCCTCATTCATCAGCTCTTCAAAGTACTCTTTCCATCTTCCCAGCACGCTTCTGTCATCAGTCAGTACATTTCCTGTCTGTCCTTTATCAATCTAACTTGCTGCACGTCCTTCCCATCTCTATTTCTCTGCTGTGCCAACCTGTATAAATCATTTTCTCCCTCCTTACTTTCCAACCGAGCATACAAGTCATCAAACGCGCTCTGTTTGGCCTTTGACACTGCTACCTTTGCCTTACGCTGTGTCTCCCTGTACTCCTGTTTACTCTCTTCGGTTTTGTCAATGTCCCACTTCTTCTTAGCTAATCTCTTCCTTTGTACACACTCCTGCACTTCCTCATTCCACCACCAAGTCTCCTTATCTACTTTCCTTCCAGATGACACACCAAGTATTCTCCTACCTGTCTCCCTGATCACATTCGCTGTAGTTGTCCAGTCATCTGGAAGCACTTCCTGACCACCCAAAGCCTGTTTCAACTCCTCCTTGAAGACAACCCGACACTCTTCCTTTTTCAACTTCCACCACTTTGTCTTCTGCTCTGCCTTTGCCTTCTTCACCTTCCTCACCATCAGCATCATCCTGCACACCACCATCCTATGCTGTTTGGCAACACTCTCACCCGCTACTACTTTGCAGTCACTGACTTCCTTTAAATTACATCGCCTGCACAAGATGTAGTCTACCTGTGTGCTCCTACCTCCACTTTTATAAGTCACCCTATGCTCCTGTTTCTTCTGGAAGAAAGTATTCACCACAGCCATTTCCATCCTTTTTGCAAAATCTACCAACATCTGTCCTTCTGCGTTCCTGTCCTGGATACCAAACCTACCCATCACTTCCTCGTCCCCTCTGTTTCCTGCACCAACATGTCCATTGAAGTCTGCCCCAATGACCACTCTTTCACCTCTGGGGGTACTCTGCATCACTTCATCTAACTCCCTCCAGAATCTCTCCTTCTCTTCTCGCTCACATCCTGTCTGTGGGGCATAAGCACTAACAACATTGACCATCACACCTTTAATTTCTAACTTGAGACTCATCACTCTGTCTGACACTCTTTTCACTTCTAGAACATTCCTGGCAAACTCCTCCTTCAAGATGACTCCGACTCCATTTCTCTTCCCATCCACACCGTGATAAAACAGCTTAAACCCTGCTCCTATGCTTCTAGCCTTGCGACCTTTCCACCTGGTCTCCTGAACACACAGTATGTCCACCTTCCTCCTCTGCATCATGTCAGCCAGCTCTCTACCTTTTCCTGTCATAGTTCCAATATTCAAAGTCCCTACTTTCAGTCCTAGACTCATGCCTTTCCTCTTCTCTCTCTGGCAACGGACGCGCCTCCCGCCTCTCCTTCTTCGACGTCTTCGACCAACAGTAGTCCAATTTCCATCAGCACCCTGTTGGTTGACGGCACTGATGGCGGTCGTTGTTAACCCGGGCCTCGACCGATCCGGTATGTTATTCTTTCTTGTGATTCGCATAGTTTATTTGGCATTTGTTTTACGCCGGATGCCCTTCCTGACGCAACCCTCTGCATTTATCCGGGCTTGGGACCGGCGTGAGGGAGAGACACTGGTTTGTGCCCCCCCCTCACGGCTGCATTAGATGAGGACAGTACTTAAAGTATTTATATATAAATTCTATTTAAACACTAATACATTACAGTATTTACATATGCATATAACTGTGTAATGTTTAATATACACTTCTTGATATTGTATAGACACGAAAACATATAGAAATAAGACAACATGGTAGAAATGAGAGGGGCGTTCCTAGTTCGTGGTTTTTCGAATATCACAGCCAGGTCTGGTCAACATTATCCGCAATATTCAAGGGATGACTGTAATACATCGATCCGAGAGCATGAACAGTTATCATATAATTCAGGTGGAGCCTCTGAATAAACAAAGAAGGAAAAAAGGGATGGAAGTGAAGATACTTTACACATTTGTGCTGATGGAAACCCTACAGTGTGACTTTAATTGTACACTGGTGCTGAGTGAATGCAGAATGAAGGGGAGGGTTCAGTGAGAGGAATGGGATAAAGTACAGGAGACTGAACACTGAGACTGAGCGACTCCCACATCAATTATACACCAAATACATCTGAACACACTTTACAATCTGCCTCGAATCATTCGTACCAGAAATTCTGCACAGGAAACCAGTCCTGATCAATCAGAGTTACTTCCTGGTTGTTGATTGAGTGGCTCGAGTTGAGTGACTGGAACAGGTGCAGGATCTGAAACTCAGATTTTACAGAATCGGAAAGTTATTAAACAAACTGAGGTTTATATGTAATTATCATAAAAATAAAGTTTAACTGAATATAAATTCTGAGTTGAGATCACTGTTTATATTGATTACACTGGAAAAATTTTCGATTTAAGATCATTATTAAAAGATGCACATTTTATCCATATTACAGGAAATTGCTTCATATTTATTTATTTATTTACTGCTATTTTTTCCTCACCAGCGTTCATCCCCCTCTTAATCAGGACACCAAAAACAATCACTACAACAATCAGTACAACAATGCCAGCAATCCGTCCTCGACTTAACCCTCCATCTGATCCTCCATCTGATCTGCCCCCGGGTGAGCCATCTGATCCTCCACCTGTGAAGTGAGTACAGTGTTGATGATGTTCTGCAGTAATGAATCACTTTCACTCCGTAAATCTGGAGTTTTAGAGGAAAGTGTTTCTCCGACCTCTCAGGATTCGGCGTTCGCTCACAGGCAGCACTGACTCCTCCCCCAAGCTGCTGTGCTGAATCACGCAGGTGTAGTTGTGTTTCTGCAGATCCTCAGCTGGGACTTTCAGAATACTTCTCTTCTGGAAGGTTCCGTCCTGGTTGGGTAACGTCTCTATGAGCTCCACATCTTCAGACACATCCCTTCCGTCCTTCTTCCAGGTGATATCCACTGATTTGGGAAAGAAACCTGTAGCATGACACACCAGCTCTGGAGAAGACGAGTTTTTCTGGAACAGTGACGTCTCAGGACGAACTGCAGAGACACACAGAGAGATCGATATTAAACACTCTGATGAGATTAATTTATATAATATTATTAGAAATTCACTTAATTTATAAAATATTATTCGATGATACCACTTTGTTACAAACTGATGCAGGTGTTTTGTATTTGTGTTGTTGGAGACCGAGTACTGAAAGGAATATTTCAGATTGGGTTTCCATGAAAGTGGAATTAATTGGGAGGCACTTTTTATTTTCTCCTCTGTAGATAAAATAAACAGAAGGACATTCCATCAAAAATAAACAGAACTTTAAGGTTTCAACAACAACAACAAAAATCTTCAAATGGCCATGACATCACAGACAAAATAAAACCAGATCGGGCCGGATTCACACAGATTCTCTCTGGGGTTTAGGTCAGGTGAGTTCTCTGGCCAATCAATCTCACCGATACCATGGTCCTTAAAACCAAGAATTGGTACTTTTGGCAGTGTGGATAGGTACCAAGTCCTGCAGGAAAATGAAATCAGCATCTCCCTATCCTGGTCAGCAGTAGGAACCATGAAGTGCTCTAAAATTTCCTGGTTGATGGCAATGCTGACCTTGCACCTGATAAAACCCAGAGATAAAGACCAAAGGTCTCTTCCTCCAGACTCTGAGACCTTGATTTCCAAAAGAAATGCAAAATTTACTTTAATCTGAAATAAGAACTTTGAACCACTGAGCAAAGTCCAGTTCTTTTGCCCTTAGCCAAGAGAAACCGCCTCTGACATTGTCTCTGGTTCAAAAGTGGCGTGAAGCACTGCCTTGAGCAGCAGTTCACTCCTTGTGAATTTCCTCAATTTCTTGAATGGGGTTTGTTCCACAATCCTCACAAGGCTGCGGCTATCTCTGATGCTTGTGCAACTTTTTCTACAACAGTTTTTCCTTCCATTCAACTTTCCTTTACTGTGCTTGAAGACAACAGTCTGAACATGCAGCTTCTTTAGCAATGACCTTTTGTGTCTTACCCTCCATGTGCAGGGTGTCAATGATCCGTCTTCTGAATGACTGTCAAGTTGTCAGTCTTCCCCATGATTGTGTGATTTACTGATCCAGACTGAGAGGTCCTTTCTTCTCTTCTTTTCCTTTCGGCTTTTCCCTTCAGGGGTCGCCACAGCGAATCATCTGCCTCCATCTCACCCTATCCTTTGCATCTTCTCTTACACCAATGACCTTCATGTCTTCTTTCACCACATCCATGACTTGTCTCTTTGGTCTTCCTCTAGGCCTTCCATCTGGTCGTTCCAGCCTCAGCATCCTATTACCAATGTATTCACTATCGCTTCTCTGTACATGTCCAAACCATCTCAATCTAGCCTCTCTGACCTTGTCTCCAAAACATCCTACATGTGCTGTCCCTCTGATGTGCTTATTCCTAATCCTATCCATCCTCGTTACTCCCAAAGAGAACCTCAACATTTTCATCTCTGCTACCTCCAGCTCTGCCTTCTGTCTTTTCCCCAGGGCCACTGTTTCTAAACCATACAACATCGTTGGCCTCAACACCGTCTTGTACACTTTTCCTTTCATTCTTGCTGACACTCTCCTATCACACATCACACCGGACACTTTTCTCCAACCATTCCAACCTGCCTGCACACGCTTCTTCACCTCTTTTCCCACACTCTCCATTGCTCTGGATTGTTGAGCCTAAGTACTTAAAATCCTCCACCTTCTTTATCTCTGCCCCCTGTAACCTCAAAGTTCCTCTTGGGTCCTTCTCATTCACACACATGTATTCTCATTTTCTGAGGCTAACCTTCATTCCACTCCTTTCCAGGGCATACCTCCACCTCTCTAGATTTTCCTACACTTGTTCTCTGGTCTCACTACAGATCACAATCTTCTTCTTCTTCTTCTTTTACTTTCGGCTGCTCCCTTCAGGGGTCGCCACAGCAAATCATCCGCCTCCACCTCACCCTGTCCTCCGCATCTTCTTTTCTGACTCCAACGACCTTCATGTCTTCCTTCACCACATCCATAAATCTCTTCTTCGGTCTTCCTCGAGGCCTTCTGCCTGGTAGTTCCAACCTCAGCATCCTACTGCCAATATACTCACTATCCCTCCTCTGTACATGTCCAAACCATCTCAATCTAGCCTCTCTGACTTTGTCTCCAAAACATCTTACGTGGGCTGTCCCTCTGATATACTCATTTCTGATCCGATCCATCCTCGTTACTCCCAGGGAGAACCTCAACATTTTCATCTCCGCTACCTCCAGCTCTGCCTCCTGCCTTTTCCTCAGCGCCACTGTTTCTAAGCCATACAACATCGCTGGCCTCACCACCATCTTGTACACTTTTCCCTTCATTCTTGCCGATACTCTCCTATCACACATCACACCGGACACTTTTCTCCATCCATTCCAACCTGCCTGCACACGCTTCTTCACCTCTTTTCCACACTCTCCATTGCTCTGGATCGTTGAGCCTAAGTACTTAAAATCCTCCACCTTCTTTATCTCTGCCCCCTGTAACCTCAAAGTTCCTCTTGGGTCCTTCTCATTCACACACATGTATTCTGATTTTCTGAGGCCAACCTTCATTCCTCTCCTTTCCAGGGCATACCTCCACCTCTCTAGATTTTCCTGCACTTGTTCTCTGCTCTCACTACAGATCACGATGTCATCTGCAAACATCATAGTCCAAGGAGATTCTTGTCTCACCTCATCTGTCAGCCTGTCCATCACCATAGCAAACAAGAAGGGGCTCAGAGCTGACCCTTGATGCAGTCCCACCTCCACCTTGAATTCGTCGGTCACACCGACAGCACACCTCACCACTGTCTTACATCTCTCATACATGTCCTGCACCACTCTAACATACTTCTCTGCCACTCCAGACTTCCTCATGCAATTCCACGGTTCTTCTCTTGGCACCCTGTCATATGCTTTCTCCAGATCCACAAAGGCACAATGTAGCTCCCTCTGACCTTCTCTGTACTTCTCTATTAACATCCTCAAGGCAAACATTGCATCTGTGGTGCTCTTTCTTGGCATGAAACCAAACTGTTGTTCACAAATGCTGACCTCTGCCCTTAGGCTAGCTTCCACTATTCTTTCCCATAACTTCATCGTATGGCTCATCAACTTTATCCCTCTATTTGCCACAATTCTGCACGTCTCCCTTGTTCTTAAAAATGGGCACCAGCACACTTCTCCTCCACCGGTATGTCATCAGGACCAACTGCCTTTCCATTCTTCATCCTCTTCAAAGCCCTCCTCACTTCACCCTTACTAATCTTTGCTACTTCCTGGTCCTCAACAGTCACCTCTTCTACTCTTTTTTCTCTCTCATTTTACTCATTCATCAGCTCTTCAAAGTACTCTTTCCATCTTCCCAGCACACTTCTTTCATCAGTCAATACATTTCCCTCTCTGTCCTTTATCAATCTAACTTGCTGCACGTCCTTCCCATCTCTATTTCTCTGTTGTGCCAACCTGTGTAAATCATTTTCTCCCTTTTTTACTTTCCAACCGAGCATACAAGTCATCATACGCGCTCTGTTTGGCCTTTGACACTGCTACCTTTGCCTTACGCTGTGTCTCCCTGTACTGCTGTTTACTCTCTTCGGTCCTCTCAATGTCCCACTTCTTCTGAGCTAACCTCTTCCTTTGTACACACTCCTGCACTTCCTCATTCCACCACCAAGTCTCCTTATCTACTTTCCTTCCAGATGACACACCAAGTATTCTCCTACCTGTCTCCCTGATCACATTAGCTGTTGTTGTCCAGTCATCTGGAAGTACTTCCTGGCCACCCAAAGCCTGTTTCAACTCCTATTTGAAGACAACCCGACACTGTTCCTTTTTCAACTTCCACCACTTCTGCTCTACCTTTGCCTTCTTCACCATCAGCATCATCCTGCACACCACCATCCTGTGCTGTTTGACAACACTCTCACCCGCTACTACTTTGCAGTCACTGACTTCCTTCAAATTACATCGCCTGCACAAGATGTAGTCTACCTGTGTGCTCCTACCTCCACTTTCATAAGTCACCCTATGCTCCTCTCTCTTCTGGAAGAAAGTATTCACCACAGCCATTTCTATCCTTTTTGCAAAATCTACCAGCATCTGTCCTTCTGCGTTCCTGTCATGGATACCAAACTTGACCATCACTTCCTCGTGCCCTCTTTTTCCTGCACCAACATGTCCATTGAAGTCTGCCCCAATGACCACTCTTTCACCTCTGGGGGTACTCTGCATCACTTCATCTAACTCACTTTAGAATCTCTCCTTCTCTTCTAGCTCACATCCTGCCTGTGGGGCATAAGCACTAACAACATTGAACATCACGCCTTCAATTTCTAACTTGAAACTCATCACACTGTCTGACACTCTTTTCACTTCTAGAACATTCCTGACAAACTCCTCCGTCAAGATGACTCCAACTCCATTTCTCTTTCCATCCTCACCAGGAAAAAACAGCTTAAACCCTGCTCTTAAGCTTCTAGCCTTGCTGCCTTTCCACCTGGTCTCCTGAACACACAGTATGTCCACCTTCCTCCTCTGCATCATGTCAGCCAGCTCTCTACCTTTTCCTGCCATAGTTCCAACATTCAAAGTCCCTACTTTCAGTCCTAGACTCATGCCTTTCCTCTTCTCTCTCTGCCTATATATAGCCACGCCTCCCGCCTCTCCTTCTTCAACGTCTTTGACCAACAGTAGTCCAATTTCCATCAGCACCCTGTTCGTTAACAGCACTCATGGCTGTCGTTGTTAACCCGGGCCTCCACCGATCCGGTATGTCATTCTTTCTTGTGAATCGCATATTTTATTTGCCAATTATTTTACACCGGATGCCCTTCCTGACGCAACCCTCTGCATTTATCCAGGCTTGGGACCGGCATGAGGGAGAGACACTGGTTTGTGCCCCCCTCACGGCTGCATTAGGTCCTTTGAAGGCCCAATAAACCTTTGCCGAGTGTTTTGAGTTAATTATCTGATTCCAATGTGACATGATGAGTCTCCAAAATTGAACTTTATCACAGTATGCATTTTAATTTTCTAAGATGCTGGATTTTGGGTTTTCACTACCTGTAAGTTATAATCATCAACATTAAAGGAAATAAACATTTGAAACAGATTAGTCGGTGTGTACCAAGAGGTTCAGTTTTTGAACCGAATTACTAAAATAAATCAACTTATGAATGATAGTTATTTATTGAGAGACATAGTATGTACAGAGAGAGAGAGAGCGAGAGAGAGAGAGAGAGAGAGAGAGAGAGAGAGAGAGAGAGATGAGGTGGGTGTTGAAGACCAAAATATTTTAAAACTAAATGAAGATAAAATGACCCAAGATAAAATGACCGAAGATAAATAATCCAGTCGAGAAGGTCAGTCTTTACATGAACATTTCACATGGATTAAACTCTGAAAATCTAAACAACTGTTTATAGAATAGCAGCCTTGCAATTCAGAAATCTTTAGAAAATAGAACCATTTCAAACAGAACTAAACCACCTCACAATCAATCACACCTAACAGCCAATCACTTTGCGTGTTGTTTTAACCTGGTCTGAGGTGTTTTCTCAGGTTTTGAGTGGTTTAAAAAATAAATAGATGCAGCAGTAATTTACAGGTGCCGGAGCTGATGAGAAATCTGGAAATATTGATCCAGCCTGAAGGAAATGAAATGCACTACATAATGATCACAGCTGAGTTAACCAAAACTGAGAAGCACTATTACTCAGTTGGCGCATTTTAATTAACAACCCCAAGTGGCTGGTTCTCCATCGCAATAAAGTGGGGAAGAGTCTCTGTTAGTTTTATCGTCTGTGAGTGGTCTTTGTCCATTTTATATTGCGTTCATGTTGGTTACTGCAGCATTAGTGAAGTCTGTGCATATAGCGCTACGGTGAGTCATCAGGTCAGGAGTCGGGAACTTTTTTGACTGAAAGAGCCCAAAAATCCAAATATTTTAAAATGCAATTCCTGAGAGCCATAAAATTTTAAATATTGAATACAACTAAAAGGAAGAACAAAAATTTTAGAGTATAATAAGACTTTGAATTTGTTTTAATGAGGTGGTCATGGTCAATACGGCAAAACTCACACGCTGCAGTCTGTCTTCAGGAAACACTACTAAATAAACTAGATAATGTAACACTTAAATGATATGACATTTCCAGTAAAACATCTGTGTCATCCGTTGATGGGAGAGCCATAGGCGGTTCTACCATTCTAATTAAATCAAATGTCGCCTCATGAGCTTATTACATTAAATACACGCCTGCAAGCCGTAGCCATGAGAGTGCAACTTCATAAAACTATAATAGTGTGCTCCTTATATATCCCTCCCAAACACCGGCTTCATGCAAATGAATTGGGTGAACTTTTAGACCAACTTCCCTCCCCTGTTCTGTTGCTTGGAGACTTCAATGCACATAGTGCTACTTGGGGTTGTGAAAATCCAGACAATAGAGGAAAATTGGTAGAAGATTTTGTCACACATCATGAGCTGTGCATTTTAAATTATAAATCGCCTACATATCTTCATCCATCTTCAGGCTCCTTTATACATCTATTGATTTGAGCATTTGCTCTCCTGCCTTGTTTATGGATCTTGTTTGGGAAGTTGGTGACGACCAGTGTGGAAGTGACCACTTCTCAATCTTCATCAATACAACCACTCCTATAGATTCTGGAAAGCCCCCAAAATGTCAATTATATAAAGCTGATTGGACAGCTTTCCAGGAATTGTGCAATGATGAAATCAATCTAAACACAAATCCAAACCAAACTTAAAACAATAGATGACTTTGCTACCTGTGTCACAACTATTGCCTTAAAAACTATATCCAGGTCCTCGACAACTCCAAAACCCATACTTGGTTTACTGATGACTGTCAAAAGGGTATTAAAGAATGCAAAAAGGCCTTAAATATCTTTAAACATGACTCTACACAAGCTAATTTAGATCAATATAGAGCAGCCCGTGCAAATGCACAGCGTACAATTAAAGAAAATTAAAGGAAATCATGGAAAGAATATGTTTCAAAGCTAAATATGAGATCATCAGTGGGAAAAAACATGGAAAATGGTCCGCAAGATAAGTGGAAAACCAGTAAATAGTTCTGTAAAACACATTAATCAATCAAATGGGAACAAAGCCACTGATAGAGTTGACATTGCTAACACTCTTGCAGAAGAATTTAAGAAAAAATCTTCTATAGAACACTACACTCCAACATTTCAAATATATGAAAATCCAGCAGGAAAAAACCAAACTCAAGTTTAACTCAAACAACTCGGAAAATTATAGAGATTCCTTTAATATGTATGAACTAAGGGAATCATTAAACAAATCTCATAATACTGCTGTTGGACCTGATGATATCCATTATCAGTTTCTTAAACATCTCCCCGATGAATCTTTAAATGTTTTGTTGCATATTTTCAATGATATATGTGAAATGGGTAGTTTGCCAGACTCCTGGAGGGAAGCTACCATTGTTCCAGTTCCAAAACCTGGTAAAGATCACACATACCCTAAAAACTACCGTCCCATTCAGCCCTCTCAATAAATTGAATAGTAGCAGGCAATTTGATAAGAGTAACAGGCAGGCAGTTATGCGCAAGCAGAACGATGGTGGCACAAGCCGCCATCGCGATTGGGGAGAAGGTAGAGGGGGGTCCTGGGGGTCCTCCCCGGGGGAAAATTTTGTATATTTAGATATTAAATGGGGGATTCTGGTGTATTCTGATGTAAAAATATGATAGAATATGATAGATTTAGTTAGAACTAGCAGAGTTAGCATGCTATGGTTCATTTTAATTTGTTAATTTTATTTGTTCATGTTTTTCACTATACAGCTATAAGATTGGCGTATCTTCGGGCGTGTATAACCAAGCACGCTCAACTGGGCTTCTTAGCCGGGATGCGGCTTGTAGAGCTAATATGCTATGGTAGGCGCATCCCAGTGTACGAGAAGCCGAGGCGGGAAGGGGCCGAACGACGACTCCGGCGCTGGGGCTAGCAGGGGATGAAGGCTGTGTCGCCGGCTGGTATAATCGCCTCATCGGGTGTACTATCCTCAAGCCATGTTTCACAGAAACACAGTCCTGTAGATCCCTCTGTGCTGCAATCTGAGCATGAAGCTCATCCATCTTGTTTCGCACGGACTGAACATTTTCAAGTAGTATGGCCGGAAGTGCTAACCAAGCCTCTGAGAACTCCGCCTGGGCTTAGCCGGTAACCGCTAGCTAACCGCTAGCATTGAGCTCCCATAGCATAGAATAGATAAAAAATAGAAGTTGTTGCGCGATTAGTTGCTCGAAGTTCCTCATATCTGTATTAGGGTCGACCGATCATAGAGGAGCAAAGTGCAAAACATGAACAAACAAATAATACAAATTAAAACAAACAAAGAAACAATTTGACTCTGAGAACTCCACGACGTTGCCCTCTAGGCAGCGCCATCTTGGAGACGTCACTTCAAGACGTCACTCCAAGTTTAATGTAAAAGGACATGAAGCGTAATAAAGTTTATCCTTTTGGTATCATTTGTTAAACATGCTACAGAACATAAAATCTCATGCACAAACATTCTCAGAATTAACTTGGGTACTGTACTGGAATAATAATTGAAAAAGACTTTAAAACGAGTGCTTTACAACAGTATATGCTGTATAATGTTTATATTTTATCATTAATAAAAATAACAGTAAAAATTGAAAAGTTTTTCTTAATCATTACTATATTTTACTACATTAATACTGTATTAATGAGTAAGACTGTCTATAGAATGTGTTTAAGAAGCATATTTTAGTGCATAGATACATGGTATTTTAATTACAGCTGCTCATTCGCGCATGCGACGTAATATATGGGGTTTTACTTCCGGGTACAGAACTCGCGGATTATCTCGATTCGCGGGAGGGCTCGGAACCGAACTCCCGCGAATGTCGAGGACCTACTGTATATCAAAATCATTATTTGTGGATGACTTTGCAATTAGCTGTCGTGCAAAATACATGCAAACTATTGAAAGACAACTGCAGCAATGCTTAAATAAAATTCAAAAGTGGGCTGATAATAATGGTTTTAAATTCTCTCAGTCTAAAACTGTGTGTGTGTGTGCATTTTTGCAATAAAAGAAAAATGCACTTAGATCCAGATCTTAAACTTGGTAGTCATAACATTCCTGCTGTTGATCAGGTTAAATGTCTTGGTGTGATTTTTGACAAAAAACTCAACTTTAAAGCACACATCGACTATTTAAGAACAAAATGTCAGAAATCTTTAAACCTGTTGAAAGTTGTCTCTAAAATGGATTGAGGAGCTGATCGTGAAGTTTTGTTAAGATTATACCAATCTTTAATCAGATCAAAATTAGATGATGACTACATAGTTTTGGTTCTACTCGAAAATATTTTTTAAATAAGTTAGAAACCATCCAAAACCAAGCATTAAAAATCTGCCGAGGAGCCTTCAGAACTTCTATTCCTAGTCTACATGTTATAGCAAATGAACTACCATTACATTTGCATAGACAAAAACTCACCCTTCAATATGCTATAAAACTGAGGGCAAACAAGGACAACCCTACATATGAGCTTGCCTTTCAAACCAGAAACACGCGGTTCTACGAAAGCAAACCAACAGCTACTCGTCCATTTGCTTTACGAATTAAAGATTCACTTAAAGCCATGTGTCCAGACCTCAAGAATATAGAACCATATGATATACCTGATATCCCACCTTAAAAATTAAAGAGACCACATGTAAATCTGTCATTATCTGAGTTTCCTAAAAATTCTTCGGATCCTTCAGTGTTCCAGATGATGTTTGGTCAATTGAGAGATCTATATAGGGACTTTAGAACTATTTATACAGATGGCTCTAAGTAGAACAACAGAGTAGCAGCCCCTACAATCACCAATGGTTTGAATGTCCAGGTCCGACTTTTGGATGGAGCTTCTATTTTTACAGCAGAATTGTGGGCGATTCTGCATGCACTTGATATTGTGTCTTGTTGCGATGGAAACTATTTTATTATTTTTTTCAGATTCTTTGTCTAGCTTAACTGCCTTACAGGGAAATGATTTTGATAACCCTACACTTTAAGATTTTACAAAGGTACCATGATCTCATTGAGGGTGGAAAAAATATAGTGTTTGCTTGGTGTCCCAGTCACGTTGGCATCAACGGTAATGAAAAGGCCGATAAACTAGCGAGGGAAGCTCTTAAATCACTGTGTTTCTGAGAACAAGGTCCCCGATACTGACGTAAAGTGTCGTGTAAATAATTTTGTTTTTAGTCAGTGGCAGAGCCGGTGGGGTGAAGAGACTAACAATAAACTCCATCTCATAAAGCCCAGTGTAAAAAGTTTATATCCCTATTCAAGTAGAACTAGTAGAAGAAGCAGTGTTGGCCAGGACTTGTATTGGCCACACCTACATTACACTCAGCTATTTATTGAAAGGTGAGCCTGCGCCTGTGTGTGACATTTGTTCAGTCCCCCTGACTGTCAAGCACATTTTAATAGATTGCACAGATTTTGCTGAGACTAAATTCCAGCATTTTAACGTGAACAATTTATATGATCCTTTTACTAAATTTAATGCTTCAGTAATCCTGCAGTTTTTAAAAGATATTGAAATGTTTTATAAATTCTGAATTTGTGGTATAGTTAGCATGAATTCTATTGCTAAAGTGCTGCAATTCCGTCTAAATAACAACAGATTTTTTACTGTGGGTTGGAAAAGTATAGGAATGCACATTCTTAGCCAGACTCGTTTTTATTAATATTACCTTTTCACCTTTTGACTGGGTTTTACACGAAAATTGATTGTTGGGAGAAAATGATTTGGTTTACCTTAGCTTCATTTGTGATTTGAAATTGAACTCTTAGTCATTATACTTAATATAAAATAACCATGTTTGGCACAATATAACACACTATGTGTGTTGAAAGTGCCGTTAAACTTCATTCATTCATTCATTCACACGCTGCAGTGTTTGGTATGTGACAGGAGGCATGTGCCAAGTTTTGACAATCAGCTGGTGTGCAGGTTGAAGTTTTTTCATGTCTGTCCCTTTGTCTTTCCAAATCAGAACAAGTGTGGTTGAAGATAGATGTATAGATTAAATGAGATTTTATTGGTTTGTTTATTCTGATGACTTTGTTTCACCCTGGGATCTTTGTATTTTTTCCCTTAGATGTCAGTGAAACTATGCATTACTTATTCTGTAAAGAAATGCCAGCTAAGATTTATCTGAGAGCCAGATGCAGTCATCAAAAGAGTCACATCTGGTCACGAGCCACATGTTCCTGACACCTGCTTTAGATGTTGAATCAAGTTGGTCGTGTTAAACGATGTACTGTCCTTTCTGCTCCTCAACACCAGTACAGATCTTACAATCTGCCTTACTCCCTTCATCACCTCTTATTTTTCAATATGTATTTATTTATTTATTAGAAATCACAGACATTGTTGACGGTTCCCAGTGAAATTCTACATGCTCTCAGCTTGAGTGCGGAATCACTGATCCTATTTGAGCTTATTATCTAACCCTGGACACCGAAGTGAGGGAGGAGAACGAATCAGATCTGCCGACAGAGACCAGTTTTATGTAGTGAAATATATTTGAGTGGTATCGGTGTGCAACGACGACAACTTATTTAGGATTACAAGGACGAGTATTTCATTTGTAACTGCTTAATCCCAATTAGGGTCGCGAGGAGGCTGGTGCCTATCCCAGCCGACTCCGGATGAAGGCAGAGTACACCCAGGACAGCTCGCCAAGCCATCGCAGGGCAGAAACATGCTTTGCAGCCTGCTCTTGTCGAAAGTCAGAAATGATTCTTTTACATGAACCTCACACCACAGAGAGTGAGAGACATGGCGGGCCTTTGATAACCAAGTTAGTGCACTGGGGGTGCAGTGACAACCTATGGTGAGTGAGGCTTGAACCCCCAACCTTAGGATCAGTGATCCAGCACCCATACCACTAGGCCACCACTGCCCAACAAGGATGAGAATTTTAATGAATTATCAGCCTGATACCCAACACTGGTATCAGTGCAACCCTCCTTATTACACATCACTGGTGTAAATATTTGTATACGATCAGATGCCTGTATTTTGAACAGCCTGCTGTAACTTATAAAAAGTCAGCCACAGCATCAATATAACATTAATAGAAGAGCCCCATAGAAAACAGATGAGGATCTCAAAAAGTGTCCAACCATCCCTCCAGCATACAGGTACACGAGAATACTGTATATATCATCGTTATAAGAGAGGAAATATAAATGTCATAATGGGGATGAAAGTCTGATTGATGGGAACAAAAACACGTGGTTGGAAAAAAGAAGATGGGCTTTTAGTGCTTCTGTGGCAATATCAAAATCCATTGTTTTTCAAAATGAGATCCGGAAGCTTTAATAAAAAATACTATAATTTGTACCATGAAAGATTTTGTTTGCAGACCGGTATCAAATGATCCATAGATTGGTCCCGGTCCGTGGACCGGGGGTTGGGGAACCCTGCTCTAAAGATACAGTTTATAAATAGTTAAATATGGTTAAACATTTTGTGCAGGGTTTTCTCATTTTTATTCCCGTCTATGAAAAAATGATTATAAAATGGACCAGTAGTGATATATGCCAGATACGTGTATGAGGTTTGAGAGTTCCCAACTAAAACTCATCACGAGTAATCATATGGAGGCTCCGCTTTTTAGCACTGCATCAATCTACATAATAAATACATTAGAAATCTCACTGGAAATTTGTTTTATCAAACGAGACTTTAAAAATCTCAGCCGTTACCATGAAATATAAATAGGCCATACGAGACTGTAATGGGGTCTAGAGGATTAATAAAATATATAAATCTCACACACTTTACCTTTTCTTTCGATAATCTGACTGCTAAACTTCACTAAAGAATCCATACACTCATTTTCCAAGAACTCCTTCAAGTATTTCGCCTCCTCTCCTCGGGGATCCCACTTCTTTATAACAATCTCAGCCTGAGGTTTAACTGCAGTCCAGGTTCCAGTTTTCAGATCCAGAGTGAAGAAATCTTCTCCATCATAACCAAACTGATCGTATCCTCGAGTGGTGTCATGTTCATCACACTCACAGCCGCACATGTTCTGTAATGTATGATTTCCTGCACACACACACACACACACACACAAGTTGAGTTATTGACCATTCCATAAGTATGTAATGTTTACTGAGACTCCAGTCGTCAAAATGGATATTTATTTACAGTATTTATTTTTACACCATCTATTTACTTATATTAACTCCACCACATGCATTTCAAAACTCATTTTTATTTTTTATTCAGATTTTTCAAATGTGTGTGTGTGTCTGTGTGTGTGTGTGTAGAGGAATGATCTCCTCAGTCTGTCAGTGGACCAGGGAAATGGCAGCAGCCTGGCGCTGATGCTGCTCCTTTTTGCAATGGTGATGTTGTGCAGAGCAAGCAGTGGATGGTCTAAAATTGACAGGAGCCAACTCACTGCCTGTTGCTCTGCCAGAGATGTTATACTATCTAGTTCCATCTTGATGACAGAGCCCGCCTTCATCACCAGTTTGTCCAGTTTTCTTGTTAATGCTCACCAACAAACCACTACATAAAGGAGGGCACTTCGACCAGAGACTGGTAGAAAATCTGCTGCATTTTTTTACAGATGTTGATTGATGCTAGCTTTCTGAGGAAGAACCAATGGCTCTGCTCTTACTTGCACAGAGCATAAGTTCTGCCAGTCAAGTCCAGTTTGTTATCCAGCTGCACACCCAGGTATTTGTATGTCTACACAATCTCCACCTGTTCCCCTCTGATTTCCACTAGATCAGGGCGCCTCCTGTGTCTTCTGAAGCCCACCACCATTTCCTTCATTTTGGTAGTGTTGAGGTGCAGGTGGTTTGATTGGAGTCACACCATGTACCTGTACTCTCCACTTCCTGTCTACTCTTAATATAGTCTACAATCGCAGCAGTCTACAATAGCATGGTGTACAGTGTGAACAGGACTGGAGAGAGTACGGTCCCCTGTGGTGCTCCTGTACTGCTGACGATGGTGTCTGAGATGCCGTCCACCAGTCGCACATACTGAGGTCTCTCTGTCAGGTACTCAGTGAAGCAGTCCACTAGGTGTGATGATGATGAGGTACTACTCAGGTAAATAACAACGAGTGTATTAATTTATATGACAACCATCACCAATGTATAGATCCCTTTCGCTGAAGTCACACATCACTTCTTTTCCCACAATGCTCAGCTTCCGGCCGCCATTGTTGAGGGCAAGCTTCGTGGCAGCTCGGCTTTTAGTTTGTTTGACAAATCCAGCTTCAAGGAAAAGGTCCCTGCTCCTGTGAAGACCTCTAACCGCCATGTAGACACTTTGGAGCGAGTGGTCAGGAGTCAGTATTTGGATAAACTGAAGTTAGTTGGAGATAAAGATCCCTACGATATTTCAAAAGCAGAGTGGTTCACTGATGCCAGTTTGTGGCCAGAAGTCACCTAAAATATTACGAATTAACTGATTTAAAAAAAAAAAGTGCATAGACAATGCAGCCGGTAGGGAGGGGCACAAACCAGTGTCTCTCCCTCAAGCCGGTCATAAGCCCGGATAAATACAGAGGGTTGCATCAGGAAGGGCATCCGGTGAAAAACAAATGCCAAATAAAGTATGCGAGTCACAACAAAAAAATTTCATACCGGATCAGTCGAGGTCCGGGTTAACAACGACCACCATCAGTGCTGTTAACCAAATAGGTGCTGGTGGAAATTGGCTTACTGTTGGTTGAAAACGTCGAAGAAGGAGAAGCAGGAGGCGTGTCCGAAGGCAGAGAGAGAATAGAAAAGGCATGAGTCTAGGACTGAAAGTAGGGACTTTGAATGTTGGAACTATAACGGGAAAAGGTAGAGAGTTGGCTGACATGATGCAGAGGAGGAAGGTGGACATACTTTGTGTTCAGGAGACCTGGTGGAAAGGTAGCAAAGCTAGAAGCTTAGGAGCGGGGTTTAAGCTGTTTTTTCATGGTGTGGATGAAAAGAGAAATGGAGTAAGAGTCATCTTGAAGGAGGAGTTGGTTAGGAATGTTCTAGAAGTGAAAAGAGTGTCAGACAGAGTGATGAGTCTCAAGGTAGAACTTGAAGGCGTGATGTTCAATGTTGTTAGTGCTTATGCCCCACAGGCAGGATGTGAGCTAGAAGAGAAGGAGAGATTCTGGAGTGAGTTAGATGATGTGATGCAGAGTACCCCCAGAGGTGAAAGAGTGGTCATTGGGGCAGACTTCAATGGACATGTTGGTGCAGGAAAAAGAGGGCACGAGGAAGTGATGGTCAGGTTTGGTATCCATGACAGGCACGCAGAAGGACAGATGTTGGTAGATTTTGCAAAAAGAATGGAAATGGCTGTGGTGAATACTTTCTTCCAGAAGAGAGAGGAGCATAGGATGACTTATAAAAGCGAAGGTAGGAGCACATAGGTAGACTACATCTTGTGTAGGCGATTTAATTTGAAGGAAGTCAGTGACTGCAAAGTAGTAGTGGGTGAGTGTGTTGCCAAACAGCACAGGATGGTGGTGTGTAGGATGATGCTGATGGTGAGGAAGGTGAAGAAGGCAAAGGCAGAGCAGAAGACAGAGTGGTGGAAGCTGAAAAATGCTGTGTCATGTTATCTTCAAGGAGAAGTTGAAAATGGCTTTGGGTGGTCAGGAAGTGCTTCCAGATGAGTGGACAACTACACCTAATGTGATCAGGGAGACAGGTAGGAGAATACTTGATGTGTCATCTGGAAGGAGAGGAAATAAGGAGACTTGGTGGTGGAATGAGGAAGTGCAGGAGTGTGTACAAAAGAAGAGGCGAGCAAAGAAGAAGTGAGACATACAGAAAACCGAAGAGAATAAACAGGAGTACAGGGAGACACAGCGTAAGGCGAAGGTAGCGGTGTCAAAGGCCAAACAGAGGGCGCATGATGACTTGTATGATCGGTTGGAAAGTAAAGAGGGAGAAAATGATTTAGAAAGGTTGGCACAGCAGAGAAATAGAGATGGGAAGGACGTGCAGCAAGTTAGATTGATAAAGGACAGAGAGGGAAATGTATTGACTGATGAAAGAAGTGTGCTGGCAAGATGGAAAGAGTACTTTGAAGAGCTGATGAATGAGTAAAATGAGAGAGAAAAAAGAGTAGAAGAGGTGACTGTTGAGGACCAGGAAGTAGCAAAGATTAGTAAGGGTGAAGTGAGGAGGGCTTTGAAGAGGATGAAGAATGGAAAGGCAGTTGGTCCTGATGACATACCGGTGGAGGAGAAGTGTGCTGGTGCCCATTTTTAAGAACAAGGGAGACGTGCAGAATTGTGGCAAATAGAGGGATAAAGTTGATGAGCCATACGATGAAGTTATGGGAAAGAATAGTGGAAGCTAGCCTAAGGGCAGAGGTCAGCATTTGTGAACAACAGTTTGGTTTCATGCCAAGAAAGAGCACCACAGATGCAATGTTTGCCTTGAGGATGTTAATAGAGAAGTACAGAGAAGGTCAGAGGGAGCTACATTGTGCCTTTGTGGATCTGGAGAAAGCATATTACAGGGTGCCAAGAGAGGAACTGTGGACTTGCATGAGGAAGTCTGGAGTGGTAGAGAAGTATGTTAGAGTGGTGCAGGACATGTATAAGAGATATAAGACAGTGGTGAGGTGCGCTGCCGGTGTGACAGAAAAGTTCAAGGTGGAGGTAGGACTGCATCAAGGGTCATCTCTGAGCCCCTTCTTCTTTGCTATGATTATGATGGACAGGCTAACAGACGAGGTCAGACAAGTGTCAGGTTTTAAATCAATAAAGACATCATAAAACACATTCACGCAAGAAAAAAAACACAGTTCTTTTTTTTTTTTTTTTTTTACTTATGAGGAGAGCAGTCGTGTCAGCTCAGTTACAACTGGCCTAGGTGCTCTGAGCTAAGTCCGGCTGAGAGCCTCATTTATTCAAAAGGGGGTGGTCTCTAGTTACATATATCCTAAACAGCAGTTATTCGATGTTAATCTTTCACATAGTAAATGGAACATTGCTATTCTATGTCACGTCTTCCAGCAGTCGGAGAGACCTCCGGTCATCTGGTCGTTTGTGCATAGCTCAGCTGCAGTTAGGCAACTTCCGAAAAGACAACTTCAGCAAACAGTTTCAACACGCACACATGCATACATTTAGAAATGAGCAAGTGAGCAGTTTAAACATTACACACATTGGAGACAAAAAGAGAAGCTGTGATCAATTATATATACAATTATTTTAACAACAAGATTCCCCATGGACTATGATGTTTGCAGATGACATTGTGATCTGTACTGAGAGCAGAGAACAAGTGCAGGAAAATCTAGAGAGATGGAGGTATGCCCTGGAAAGGAGAGGAATGAAGGTTAGCCTCATTAAGACAGAATACATGTGTGTGAATGACAAGGACCCAAGAGGAAAAGTGAGGTTACAGGGAGCAGAGATAAAGAAGGTCGAGGATTTCAAGTATTTTGTCTCAACAATCCAGAACAATGGAGAGTGTGGAAAAGAGGTCAAGAAGCGTGTGCAGGCAGGTTGGAATGGTTGGAGAAAAGTATCTGGTGTTATGTGTGATAGGAAGGCATCGGCAAGACAGTGATAAAGCCAGTGATGATGTAGGGTTGAGAAACAGTGGTCCTGGGTAAAAGACAGGAGGCAGAGCTGGAGGTAGCAGAGATGAAAATGTTGAGGTTCTCTTTGGGAGTAACGAGGATGGATAGGATCACGAATGAGTACATCAGAGAGACAGTACACGTAAGATGTTTTGGAGACAAAGTTAGAGAGGCTACATTGAGATGGTTTGGACATGTACAGAGGATGGATGGTATATTGGTAGTTGGATGCTGAGGTTGGAACTACCAGGCAGAAGGTCTAGAGGGAGACCCAAGATGAGATTTATGGATGTGGTGAAGAAGGACATGAAAGTAGTTGGAGTAAGAGTATAAGATACAGAGGATCGGGTGAGATGGAGGCAGATGATTCGCTGTGGCGACCCCTGAAGGGAAAAGCCGAAAGGAAAAGAAGATATTTGTAGTATGCTTATGCAAAGTTGTCCAATGCAGCCGTTTGGGGGGGGGGGGGGGGGCACAAACCAGTGTCTCTCCCTCATGCCGGTCCCAAGCCCGGATAAATGCAGAGGGTTGCATCAGGAAGGGCATCCGGCGTAAAACAAATGCCAAATAAACTATGCGAATCACAAGAAAGAATGACATACCGGATCGGTCGAGGCCCGGGTTAACAACGACCGCCATCAGTGCTGTCAACCAACAGGGGGCTGATGGAAATTGGACTACTGTTGGTCGAAGACGTCAAAGAAGGAGAGGCGGGAGACGTGTCCGTTGCCAGTGAGAGAGAAGAGGAAAGGCATGAATCTAGGACTGAAAGTAGGGACTTTGAATCTTGGAACGATGGCAGGAAAAGGTAGAGAGCTGGCTGACATGATGCAGAGGAGGAAGGTGGACATACTGTGTGTTCAGGAGACCAGGTGGAAAGGTAGCAAGGCTAGAAGCATAGGAGCAGGTTTTAAGCTGTTTTTACATGGTGTGGATGGGAAGAGAAATGGAGTAGGAGTCATCTTGAAGGAGGAGTTTGTCAGGAATGTTCTAGAAGTGAAAAGAGTGTCAGACAGAGTGATGAGTCTCAAGTTAGATATTGAAGGTGTGATGTTCAATGTTGTTAGAGGTTATGCCCCACAGACATGATGTGAGCGAGAAGAGAAGGAGAGATTCTGGAGGGAGTTAGATGAAGTGATGCAGAGTACCCCCAGAGGTGAAAGAGTGGTCATTGATGCAGACTTCAATGGACATGTTGGTGCAGGAAACAGAAGGGACGAGGAAGTGATGGGTAGGTTTGGTATCCAGGACAGGAACGCAGAAGGACAGATGTTGGTAGATTTTGCAAAAAGGATGGAAATGGCTGTGGTGAATACTTTCTTCCAGAAGAGAGAGGAGGATAGGGTGACTTATAAAAGTGGAGGATGGAGCACACAGGTAGACTACATCTTGTGCAGGCGATGTAGTTTAAAGGAAGTCAGTGACTGCAAAGTAGTAGCGGGTGAGAGTGTTGCCAAACAGCATAGGATGGTGGTATGCAGGATGATGCTGATGGTGAGGAAGGTAAAGAAGGCCAAGGCAGAGCAGAAGACAAGGTGGTTGAAGTTGAAAAAGGAAGAGTGTCGGGATGTCTTCAAGGAGGAGTTGAAACAGGCTTTGGGTGGTCAGGAAGTGCTTCCAGATGACTGGACAACTACAGCTAATGTGATCAGGGAGACAGGTAGGAGAATACTTGGTGTGTCATCTGGAAGGAAAGTAGATAAGGAGACTTGGTGGTGGAATGAGGAAGTGCAGGAGTGTGTACAAAGGAAGAGGTTAGCTAAGAAGAAGTGGGACATTGAGAAAACCAAAGAGAGTAAACAGGAATACAGGGAAACACAGCGTAAGGCAAAGGTAGCAATATCAAAGGCCAAACAGAGGGCGTATGATCACTTGTATGCTTGGTTGGACAGTAAGGAGGGAGAAAATGATTTATACAGGTTGGCACAGCAGAGAAATAGAGATGGGAAGGACGTGCAGCAAGTTAGATTGATAAAGGACAGAGAGGGAAATGTATTGACTGATAACAGAAGTGTGCTGGGAAGATGGAAAGAGTACTTTGAAGAGCTGATGAATGAGGAAAATGAGAGAGAGAAAAAAAGAGTAGAATAGGTGACTGTTGAGGACCAGGAAGTAGCAAAGATTAGTAAGGGTGAAGTGAGGAGGGCACTGAAGAGGATGAAGAATGGAAAGGCAGTTGGTCCTGATGACATACCGGTGGCGGTATGGAAGTGTCTAGGAGAGGTAGCAGTAGATTTTCTGACAAGAACCTTTAATAAGGTCTTAGAGAGTGAGAGGATGCCAGAGGAATGGAGGGGGAAGTGTGCTGGTGCCCATTTTTAAGAACAAGGGAGACGTGCAGAGTTGTCGCAACTACAGAGGGATAAAGTTGATAAGCCATACGATGAAGTTATGGGAACGAATAGTGGAAGTTAGACTAAGGGCAGAGGTCAGCATTTGTGAACAACAGTTTGGTTTCATGCCAAGAAAGAGCACCACCGATGCAGTGTTTGCCTTGAGGATGTTAATGGAGAAGTACAGAGAAGGTAAGACGGAGCTGCATTTTGCCTTTGTGGATCTGGAGAAAGCATATGACAGGGTGCCGAGAGAAGAACTGTGGTATTGCATGAGGAAGTCTGGAGTGGCAGAGAAGTATGTTAGAGTGGTGCAGGACATGTATGAGAGATGTAAGACAGTGGTGAGGTGTGCTGTCGGTGTGACACAAGAGTTCAAGGTGGAGGTTGGACTGCATCAAGGGTCAGCTCTCAGTCCCTTCTTGTTTGCTATGGTGATAGACAGGCTGACAGACGAGGTGAGACAAGATTCCCCATGAACTATGGTGTTTGCAGATGACATTGTGATCTGTCGTGAGAGCAGAGAACAAGTGCAGGAAAATCTCGAGAGGTGGAGGTATGCCCTGGAAAGGAGGGGAATGAAGATAAGCCTCAGTAAGAAAGAATACATGTGCATGAATGACAAAGGCCCAAGAGGAACGGTGAGATTACAGGGAGCAGAGATAAGGAAGGTGGAGGATGTTAAGTACTTCGGCTCAACAATCCAGAGCAATGGAGAGTGAGGAAAAGAGGTCAAGAAGCGTGTGCAGGCAGGTTGGAATGGTTGGAGAAAAGTGTCCGGTGTGATGTGTGATAGGAGGGTATTGGCAAGAATGAAAGGAAAAGTGTACAAGACGGTGTTGAGACCAACGATGTTGTATGGTTTAGAAACAGTGGTCCTGGGGAAAAGACAGGAGGCAGAGCTGGAGGTAGCAGAGATGAAAATGTTGAGGTTCTCTCTGGGAGTAACGAGGATGGATAGGATTAGGAATGAGCACGTCAGAGGGACAGCACATGTAAGACGTTTTGGAGACAAAGTCAGAGAGGCTAGATTGAGATGGTTTGGACATGTACAGAGGAGGGATAGTGAGTATATTGGTAATAGGATGCTGAGGCTGGAACTACCAGGCAGAAGGCCTAGAGGAAGACCAAAGAGACGATTCATGGATGTGGTGAAGGAGGACATGAAGGTCGTTGGTGTAAGAGAAGAAGATGCAAAGGATAGGGTGAGATGGAGGCAGATGATTTGCTGTGGTGACCCCTGAAGGGAAAAGCCGAAAGGAAAAGAAGAAGAAGAAGAAGCTTATGCAAAGTTGTGCACAGATTTTTAACTGCTCGAAAAAGTAATCCATCATCAAAAAAAAGCAATTTTTCTTCTCCAGTATTTTTTTTAAATTATGCTTCATCACAGAGGTCTCCTTACCCTGGTTAATGATTTATATCAACCACATTTACAGAAGGGGCCGGTGGCGTTGTGGTTAGGGTGCTGCACTCATGATCGGGAGGTTGCGAGTTCGAATCCCACTGAGACTCTCACTGTGCTAAGACCCCTGGGCAAGGTCTCAACCACAAGTGTGCCTCTGTTCGCCCAGCAGTATAAATGGGTACAAGTAAAAATATACTGGGAAAGTAACCTGTGATGGACTAGCGTCCGATCCAGGGGGAGTTGAACTCCTGGTTGCTTCACGCTATGGAAACCGGGGATAAGCACCGGCCTGATGAGCCACGAGGCTTGGGTGTAAAAACCCAACAGACTTTACCTACCTAGCTACCTACATTTACAGAAGGCTGCAGCCTGTTTATTTTGTAAACAACCACACGTTAATATCTGAGCTTACGTATCATGTAATGGGTATATTATTTCCTATTTTCCATTTTATTTTTTAACTAAGTGGACTGAGCATATTAATGAAATGAGTTATCACTGTACACTTCATAAACAAAATGGACATTGTGTCTAAAATACCCTATAAACCCTGCAAAGGCACTGTTTTTTCATAAGTGTGATTTTGACAAAGTACAGATCACATTTGATGGTGATTTTATGCAGAAATCTGAGAAATTCCAAAAGCTTCAGATACTTTTTCATACCACTGTGTAAATATACTAGTCCTTCTCAAAAAATTAGCATATTGTGATTGAGTTCATTATTTTCTGTAATGTACTGATAAACATGAGACTTTCACATATTTTAGCTTCATTACACACAACTGAAGTAATTCAAGCGTTCTATTCTTTTAATATTGATAATTTTGGCAAAAAGTAAAGAAAAAACAAAAATCCCTCTCTCAAAAAATTTGCAAATTTAATTCGACCAATAAAAAAAGTGCTTTTAGTACAAAAAACCTAAAAATAATTATGTTCAGTTATGCATTCAGTCGGGAATCCTTTTGCAGAAATGACTGCTTCAATGCGACATGGCATGGAGGCAATCAGCCTGTGGCACTGCTGAGGTGTTATGAAGGCCCTGGATGCTTTGATAGCGGCCTTAAGCTCATCCACAGTGTTGGGTCTGGTGTCTCTCAACTTTCTCTTCACAATATCCCATAGATTCGCTCTGGGTTTCAGGTCAGGAGAGTTGGCAGGCCAATTGAGCACAGTAATACCATGGTCAGTAAACCATTTAGCAGTGGTTTTGGCACTGTGAGCAGGTGCCAGGTCGTGCTGAAAAATGAAATCTTCATCTCCATAAAGCTTTTCAGCAGATTGAAGCATGAAGTGCTCCAAAATCTCCTGATAGCTAGCTGCATTGACCCTGCCCTTGATAAAACACAGTGGACCAACACCAGCAGCTGACATGGCATCCCAGAACATCACTGACTGTGGGTACTTGACACTGGACTTCAGGCATTTCCTTCTCCCCAGTCTTTCTCCAGACTCTAGCACCTTAATTTCCAAATGACATGCAAAATTTTCTTTCGTCCGAAAAAAGTACTTTGGACCACTGAGCAACAGTCCAGTGCTGCTTCTCTGTAGCCCATGTCAGGCGCTTCAAAAGTGGCTTGACCTGGGGAATGCGACACCTGTAGCCCAGTCCACTGCTTCCACAGGTCCCCCAAGGTCTGGAATCGGCCTTTCTCCACAATCTTCCTCAGGGTCCGGTCACCTCTTCTGGTTGTGCAGCGTTTTCTGCCACACTTTTTCCTTCCCACAGACGTCCCACTGAGGTTCCTTGATACAGCACTCTGGGAACAGCCTATTCGCTCAGAGATTTCTTTCTGTGTCTTACCCTCTTGCTTGAGGGTGTCAACGATGGCCTTCTGGACAGCAGTCAGGTCGGCAGTCTTACCCATGATTGCGATTTTGAATAATGAACCAGGCCGGGAGTTTTTAAAAGCCTCAGGAATCTTTTGCAGGTGTTTATAGAGTTAATTGGTTGATTCAGATGATTTGGTTAATAGCTAGTTTAGAGTACTTTTTCATGATATGCTAATTTTTTGAGATAGGAATTTTGGGTTTTCATGAGCTGTATGCCAAAATCATCAGTATTAAAACAATAAAAGACCTGAAATATTTCAGTTGGTGTGCAATGAATCTAAAATATATGAAAGTTTAATTTTTATCAGTCCGTTACAGAAAATAATGAACTTTATCACAATATGCTCATTTTTTGAGAAGGACTAATATATATATATTAATAGCATTATAGTGATGCCCATAGGCCTGCACATATAACACTTACAGTGACACACTGTTCAGGAAAGAAATTTGAGAATTTTTCCAATAACAACATGCAATATTGTTCATCATATAAATCAAATTATGCTGCAGAGAAGTGGAATGTAATTTACAGGAATCTGGGACTGATTTGGAGCCTGTTGAGCGATGTCATTTTTTTTTTTTTTCCAAGAGTGGACAGAGATATTATTGCTGCTTTAAGCACAAACATCCTCCCTGGTTAATGTACCTTGCTGTCAGGTTCATGTTACCGCTTCCCTCTTTTGCTCATTTTAAAGTAAATGTTTAAGCGAAAATCTGGATGTAGGAGCTCAGTACATTTACACAGAGCAATTAGCAACATGAATTGTGGTTTTGTTTTTCCTGGGACTTTCCGTATCCTTTATAAAAACAAATTGTTCTAAAATTTATATAAAAATATTTATTTAAATTTGCCCTGAATCTATAAAAAACGGGCATCGGCCCTAGCATCATTCAGTCCTCTACTTGATGTGGACTTACAAGATGCTTTGTGTGTGTTTTGTGTGTGTGTGTGTGTGTGAGAGAGAGAGAGAGAGAGAGAGAGAGAGAGAGAGAGAGAGAGAGACATGGAAGATGTGAGTACATATTACCTTTATTTTGATTAAAGATCTGCATTGTTGCCTCCAGACTGATTTTGAGGTGGTGCTGATGATCCTGTATATGATCCATCTCTGTGCCCCAGTAATGTTTATCATAAGCAGTGATATTCTTCATCCACTCTGTCCTAAGGATCAGTTTATGTTGGCTGCTGTCATAATACATAATCGGAATTTCATCCACCAGACCAACAGCAATGAACTCTGGGAGATTTCCTCCTGGTGTGACGGCAGTGTAGAGATACCACAGAGTGTGTGTGGCTGTAAAAGTTGACAAAAATGTTTCAGTAAATCATCATATTATATATAAACACTGATCAGCCATTACATCAAAACCACATATAGTGAATAACAATTAGTATATAATACCCAGGACCAGTGCGACTCTATTGGCCCGCTACAGAGGGATTAAAAATATTCCGGGTGGATGATGCTTGAATCAAAATGATGGACACCAGTTTGTCACAAACAGCAAGTTGCACACAGAAGAAAATGTTCTTGAAAAGTAGAGCAAGGTGTGAAACTGAAAGCAAGTTACACCCTCCTGGATCATGTTGTTCCTGAACTGTACAGTTCCACTGTGTTTCAAGGTTTCATCCATAATCCCTGTCCCAAAATCATCAAAGATCTCATGTCTCAACGACTACAGACCAATCGCCCTAACATCCGTGGTCATGAAGTCATTTGAACGCATCATCCTTAATCATCTGAAGGCATCCACTACCCCCCTGCTCGACCCTCATCAATTTGCTTACCATGCCAACAGGTCTGTTGAGGATGCCGTCAACCTGGCCCTCTACCACATATTACAGCACCTTGAGTCTCCTAACAGCTATGCCCGTGTCCATTTCATTGATTTCATTTCTGCTTGTAACACAATAAACCTGGTCAACCTCTTCAATAAACTGACGGACATGAACATTGACCCCTGTCTACGCCATTGGTTATGGAGCTTCCTATGGAAAAGGCAACAAAGGCTTAAGATGGGTAACCTCTCATCTCGACCTCTGACCCTCAGCACAGGTGTCCCCCAGGGTTGCGTCCTCTCACCGTGGCTTTTTTCTCTGTACACAAACCATATGACATCCTATCACAGTTCAGTTTCCATTTTTAAGTATGCAGACGACACTATCATCATTGGACTCATAACTATGGATAGTGAACACCAGTACCACCAACAAGTAGCCCAAGCTGTCTCCTGGTGCCAAGAAAACAATCTCATTTTCTAATGAACAATCCTATTACCAATATACTCACTATCCCTCCTCTGTACATGTCCAAACCATCTCAATCTAGCCTCTCTGACTTTGTCTCCAAAACATCTTACATGTGCTGTCCCTCTGATGTGCTCATTCCTAATCCTATCCATCCTCGTTACTCCCAAAGAGAACCTCAACATTTTCATCTCTGCTACCTCCAGCTCCGCCTCTTGTCTTTTCCCCAGGGCCACTGTTTCTAAACCATACAACATCGTTGGCCTCAACACCATCTTGTACACTTTTCCTTTCATTCTTGCCGATACACTTCTATCACACCAGACACTTTTCTCCAACCATTCCAACCTGCCTGCACACGCTTCTTGACCTCTTTTCCACACTCTCCATTGCTCTGGATTGTTGAGCCCAAGTACCTAAAATCCTCCACCTTTCTTATCTCTGCTCCCTGTAATCTCACCATTCCTCTTGGGTCCTTGTCATTCATGCACATGTATTCTGTCTTACTGAGGCTAATCTTCATTCCCCTCCTTTCCAGTGCATACCTCCACCTCTCTAGATTTTCCTCCACTTGTTCTCTGCTCTCACTACAGATCACAATTTCATCTGCAAACATCATAGTCCATGGGGAATCTTGTCTCAACCTCGTCTGTCAGCCTGTCCATCACCATAGCAAACAAGAAGGGGCTCAGAGCTGACCCTTGATGCAGTCCCACCTCCACCTTGAACTCTTCTTTCACACCGACTTCACACCTCACCACTGTCTTATATCTCTCATACATGTCCTGCACCACTCTAACATACTTCTCTACCACTCCAGACTTCCTCATGCAATACCACAGTTCGTCTCTCGGCACCCTGTCATATGCTTTCTCCAGATCCACAAAGGCACAATGCAGCTCCCTCTGACCTTCTCTGTACTTCTCCATTAACATCCTCAAGGCAAACACTGCATCTGTGGTGCTCTTTCTTGGCATGAAACCAAACTGTTGTTCACAAATGCTGACCTCTGCCCTTAGTCTAGCTTCCACTATTCTTTCCTATAATTTCATCATATGGCTCATCAACTTTATCCCTCTGTAGTTGCCACAACTCTGCACGTCTCCCTTGTTCTTAAAAATGGGCACCAGCACACTTCCCCCTCCATTCCTCTGGCATCCTCTCACTCTCTAAGACCTTGTTAAATGTTCTTGTCAGAAAATCTACTGCTACCTCTTCTAGACACTTCCATACCTCCACCGGTATGTCATCAGGACCAACTGCCTTTCCATTCTTCATCCTCTTCAATGCCCTCCTTACTTCACCCTTACTAATCTTTGCTACTTCCTGGTCCTCAACAGTCACCTATTCTACTCTTTTTTCTCTCTCATTTTCCTCATTCATCATCTCTTCAAAGTACTCTTTCCATCTTCCCAGCATACTTCTGTCATCAGTGAATACATTTCCCTCCCTGTCATTTATCAATCTAACTTGCTGCACATCCTTCCCATCTCTATTTCTCTGCTGTGCCAACCTGTATAAATCATTTTCTCCCTCTTTACTTTCCAAACGAGCATACAAGTCATCAAACGCGCTGTGTTTCCCTGTATTCCTGTTTACTCTCTTCGTTTTCTCAATGTCCCACTTCTTCTTAGCTAACCTCATCCTTTGTACACACTCCTGCACTTCCTCATTCCACCACCAAGTCTCCTTAGCTACTTTCCTTCCAGATGACACACCAAGTATTCTCCTACCTGTCTTCCTGATCACATTAGCTGTAGTTGTCCAGTCATCTGGAAGCACTTCATGACCACCCAAAGCCTGTTTCAACTCCTCATTGAAGACAACCCCACACTCTTCCTTTTTCAGCTTCCACCACTTTAACATCCCGTTTCAAGAACAGTTTTTTTCCCTACAGTCATAAGGACTCTGAACTCTTTGCACTGAATGTACATTACAGCCTTGTCTGTCTTTTTGTTGTCTGTTATTACTGTAGTTGTTATGGAAATGTTTGTAATCATTTGTTTTCATGTGTGCTGTCTTTGTTGTATGATGTGTGTTGTTAATGTCCTTTGTAACTTTTGTCATAGCTGAGTGCTGTACCGATAGCAAATTCCACCAACTTGGTTGTGTGGTCATTAATAAATAAATGAATGAATGAATGAATGAACAAATTGCTTTTACACAGGTAGTTAGGCCAAGGCAACTTTTTCCAGATCCATGTTGCTCCATCACAGGGATCCGTATAAAAGGTTTGTTGAGTTAAAAATAATTCACCAATAATTCTGTCTAAACTTTACCATTGCAGGTTTTTAATCATGCAGTCGGCCTTTTACTTACGAAACCCCCAGGGTTTTACAAAAAGCACCATATGTTCAAACTCGCCAATCAAAATTCCACATTGCGCTATCATTGGCTGTCTCCCAACATCCTGCCCCACTGGCCTTCCATTGGCCAGGAGGGATGACGTAGCCGAACGTTGTTACCCATACTTCCTGTTTGTCACACGCGTGAAGGAGAGTTGACTGTTGGCTTGTTTTGAGATTGATCATACAGCGATATATTTCGTTATCGCTGAAACCTCTCTACAACTGGGACGATATTGAACCAGAAGGAGACCTTAAAGCGGAAATACAGTGACGGAGGCGATTATTTTGGCATGATGTTAAAACAGAGTGCTCCGTGGGAGAAGACCTCCGATCTCGCAAGGAAGCAAGTTAATATTGAATGAGGTCCTCTGACCTTTCAAACAGGTACTGTAATTCCGCTTTAAATAAAACATCCCGTCCATTTAAACATTTAAATAGAATTGTTCCGTCAGTTGCCCGAGTTTTGTGTGTCTGTGTGGGAGAGAGTTAATAAAAAAAAAAAAAAAAAAAAAAAAAAAGAATGAAACCATTATTAAACATGTTAATAAAATGGTTTAATATGTTAATGAAATGTTTAAATAGTTTATTAAATAAATGTTCTTTTACTTTTAACACATATTACATACAAAATTGGTGTACTTTTATAATTTTTAAAGGGTTTATGAGGTAGTCTTGGGAGCCTTGGAACAAATCAGGCGTTTAACATGTAAAATGCAACCCCTACTAACGAAGCTCCCGCGTTACGAAAAAGGCTCTGGAACAGATTAAATTTTGTAAGGCGGGGCAGACTGTATTTTAAACACCACAAATTTTGTAGGTGTGTGTGTGTGGTTATTTATTTTTTTATTTGTTTGTTTGTTTGTTTGTTTAATTACTAGTCCTTCTCAAAAAATTAGCATATTGTGATAAAGTTCATTATTTTCTGTAACATACTGACAAACATTATACTTTCATATATTTTAGATTCATTGCACACCAACTGAAATATTTCAGGTCTTTTATTGTTTTAATACTGACGATTTTGGCATACAGCTCACGAAAACCCAAAATTCCTGTCTCAAAAAATTAGCATATCATGAAAAGGTACTCTAAACGAGCGATTAACCTAATCATCTGAATCAACTCTAAACACCTGCAAAAGATTCCTGAGGCTTTTAAAAACTCCCAGCCTGGTTCATTACTCAAAACCGCAATCATGGGTAAGACTGCCGACTTGACTGCTGTAAAGAAGGCCATCATTCATCATTAACACCCTCAAGAAAGAGGGTAAGACACAAAGAAATCTCTGAGCGAATAGGCTGTTCCCAGAGTGCTGTATCAAGCACTCAGTGGGACGTCTGTGGGAAGGAAAAAGTAAAAGAAGGGCCGATTCCAAACCTTGGGGGACCTGTGGAAGCAGTGGACTGAGTCTGGAGTAGAAACATTCAGAGCCACCGTGCACAGGCTTGTGCAAGAAATGGGCTACAGGTGCCGCATTCCCCAGGTCAAGCCACTTTTGAACCAGAAACAGCGGCAGAAGCGCCTGACCTGCCAATTCTCCTGACCTGAAACCCATAGAGAATCTGTGGGATATTGTGAAGAGAAAGTCGAGAGACACCAGACCCAACACTGTGGATGAGCTTAAGGCCGCTATAAATGTTCTTTTCTTTTTTATTGTATATTACTTTATACTATTTATGCATCTATTTATTTATTTACTTATATAATATATATGTATGTGTGTATGTATGAATGTACATGTATTATTGTATAGGTCTCTATTTTGTACCCCCTACTGATGGTACCTCAAGAGCCTGTAACAGTGAATTTCTCCATTGTGAGATTAATAAAGCTGTATCTGATCTAATCTAATCTAGAAGCATTCTGGGCTTCCATAACACCTCAGCAGAGCCACAGGCTGATTGCCTCCATGCCACGCCGCATTGAAGCAGTCATTTCTGCAAAAGGATTCCCGACCAAGTATTGAGTGCATAACTGAACATAATTATTTGAAGGTTGACTTTTTTTGTATTAAAAACATTTTTTTTATTGGTCGGATGAAATATGCTAATTTTTTAAGATAGGAATTTTGGGTTTTCATGAGCTGTATGCCAAAATTATCAGTATTAAAACAATAAAAGACCTGAAATATTTCAGTTGGTGTGCAATGAATCTAAAATATATGAAAGTTTAATTTTTATCAGTACATTACAGAAAATAATGAACTTTATCACAATATGCTAATTTTTTGAGAAGGACTAATACTTATGTACATGAGTAGTTTCTAAACTTTGTCCTGCAAGGGCCACATGACGTTTCCGTTTTCTCATGGGGGCAGAGTCAGTTTATAGGAGGAAAAAGTGTGACGATCGCAGGGAGTCTAAATAAACATTTATTGTTTTCCAGAAAGCCAAACATAACCAAATATTAATAACCCTTTCCGGACAAAAGTTTGGAAATAAATAACACTATTAATGAAATAAATAACCCAATAACCCTCTCTGGGATCTTCACAGAACAAAGTTCATGGAACATGAACTTCTTGTTGTGCCAAGCACAATCTTCACAGGTAAAAGTTGAACTTCGGTGTGTCTGGTGATTGTACTCACTCAGGGCAGTAAAGACGTCATTCTTCTCTGAACACGGCTCCTCCATGACATCATTCATACATCATTCATGCATTTCTTCCAAACTGTCCACCAGTGAAAGCTTCACTGCTGCTTGCTATCAGGTGAGCGACCGGAAAGCTGCCCGACCAGATGACCGGCTTGCAGCACAAATGCATTCTTCTGAGCTAACGGTCCATTTCGTTGCATTGAGGGGTTTTTGCTCGAATTTGACCTTGGAAGCGATCAGACTGGTCTCTGTGACCGGATTCACGGTGTTGGTGCAGACTGGATTCTCTGAATACCACCATCACCTCTCGACTGATGAGACAAACAGCCTTTTCTTTGCATTGAACAGAAAAATAATCATCTGTTCACTGTATGTTAAAAACTTTGCATTCTGAATTAATTTTCCTCTTCCGTCACCTTTTCACCATTATTCCGTTCTATTAGACAGGGAATAGTTTAGGATTTAGTGTATTTCTTGGGAAGGGGGGGTTCAGATCGCACAGACTGAAGAAGGGTGGAACAGTGTCAAGTTCTGTGCGTTTATTACTTTCGATCACGTGGCCAGGAGTGGAAAAAAAAAAAAAAAGTGTCTCTGGTATTGTTCACGGGGCGGGGCCAAATCTGGAGGCGGGCCGGAGTTTGGCGACTTCTGATATAGATGATCACTCATTCACTCCCTTATTAATTAATTGTTGTTATGTCGGGTGCCAGTCCTCTTCTGCCACCCTAACCACCATGGTTGCCCAGAAGCTCCTGTCCTGCATAGTCTTTCCCATACCATCAACCTGTATACCAGTGTCTCTTTGCAGCACATCTAGGTATGTGAGGGGTGGTCTTCGAGGCCTCCTTCTCCCATGTGTTGGAGACCATAGCACTAAGTTGGAGACTTACGTCCTTGCTGTTTCTGAGAGAGTGTCCGGCGCCCGGCTTGTATTATGTCTGACAGTTTTGGAAGACCAGCATAAAGCTCTTTGTTCGTACAATGTTGCTCCCACTTTATGTTGCGGACACACCTTAACATCCTTGTGTAGCAACCGTCCAGCTGTTTCTCCAGTTTAGAGGTGATCATCCACGCCTCACAGCCGTACAAAAGTACCGACTCCACTGTTGAAAGAAAGAGGCATGTTTTGAGTTTACTTGGAAGGTCTGACTTCCAGATCTTTTCAAGCTTGTTACAGGCTCTCCATGCTGTTACCTTGCATGCCTTGGAGTTGATGTCCTTGGAGGTGTTTTCCATGTGGGACCCCAGATACTTGAAGTCCTCCACTTCCTCTAGAGTGGATCCGTCTGTGGTCTTCAAACATACTGCCATCCGCTGGTTGGAGGCCATGAACTTGGTTTTCCCTGTGTTCCTCTGTAGGCCTACCCTTGCAACTGAGGTTTCTACATTCCGGAGTAGTTGCTGGGCTTGCTGGACTACCTCAAAAACGAGTGCTATATCATCAGCAAAGTCCAGGTCCATCACTGCCCTAGGCCCAATTCTCCTACTCCTTCTCATCACCAGTTGGAATCAGAGTTCCTCTTCTCTCCCTTCTATGGCCACTCTGAGTGCATAGTCCAGTACTATTATGAACAAGTATTGTGCTCGGGTGTCCCCTTGCAGGACTCTTGCTTGTATCTCAAAAGGCCCGGTTTTCCCGTCTGGAGTTTTCACTTTTGCTATTGTGCCCTCATACATACAACTAATGGCATGGACGATCTGCCCTGGGATGCCGTAAGCTTTCAACATCTTCAGCATCTTGCCCCTGTAGGTAGGTAAGGTGGTAAAGTCTGTTGGGTTTTTACACCCGAGCCTCATGGCTCATCAGGCGAGTGCTTATCCCCGGTTTCCATATCGTTAAGTGACCAGGAGTTCAACTCCTCCTGGATGGGACGCTAGTCCATCGCAGGTTACCTTCCCAGTATATTTTTACTGGTACCAATTTATACTGTTGGGTGAACAGAGGCACACTTGTGGTTGAGACCTTGCCCAGGGGCCTTAGCACAGTGAGGGTCTCAGTGGGATTCAAACTCACATCTTGCCCCTGTGGATGGTATCAAATGCCTTCCGAAAGTCTATGAAGGTGATTATAGCAGGTAGGTTGTGAATTCGTATTCCCTCTATCAGTCTGTGTATGTGCCCAACTATAGATCTTCCTTCTCTGAACCCATTTGGTTACATCTCAGTAGTCTGCCCACAGCTGCTGGCCTTATACGGTTTAACAGTATCTTGTTAAAGACCTTGGCCACCAGTAAGCTCAGGCTGATACCCCAGTACCCCTGTAGTTGCTCCCCAGTCTAAGATCACCAGATTTACGTACGAGAATGATGTTTAACAGAGACTACTGCTCTGGTTTTTCTCCCTGAATCAGTACGCGGTTACAAAAATCCAGGATGATCTGATCCAGCCCCTCGCATCTCTTCAAAACTTCTGGTAGAATTCCATCCTCCCCACTAGCCTTTCCTTCCAACAGAGATGTTCTGGCCTTCTCATATTCTCGCTGTTCAATCGTGCCCTGTTTGATGTTGAGCTCCTCGTACACAGTAGGAATTTCCTCATCCTCTTCCATGACACTAGGGAGATTTCCAAGAAAAGTTTTGAAGTGGTTATACCAGTTCTCAAGCCTTTCTTCCTGTGTGTTTCCTTCCAGCTGTCCCTTTCTGGTTGTCTTTCTGTCAGAGATGTCATTAATGATTTTCTAGCTCTGTCCATGCTTGCCGTTTAAATGGGCTCTCTCCACCTCTCTGATCTTGCTGTTGAGATCTTCCTCCTCAACTGCTACGTAGCTTACTTTCAACTTCTTTTTGGCTTGATTGTACTCTTGTATGTTCTCTTCAGTTGCATCCTCCTTGTATTGCCCATAAACAACATTCAGCTCATCTCTTGCCTTCATCACCCAGGGGTCTTTCTTCCCCTTTTCCTGAGTGGGACCATGTTTTTTGCTGCCTCCTTAGGAGCCTTGATGAACCTCTTGTACCAGTCCATAGCAGTTTCATCAAGTTCCTGTAGTGGCTGAAACCTATTGTGTACCTGGATTGGGTACTGCTCTTGCATGTCTCTTCTCGTTTTGAACAGGTTCCAGTCATACTGCCGTTTCTTGGCTCTGCATTCTTCTTCCGCAGGCTCAGTCTTACCCTGGCAGATACAATTCTGTGATTCGAGCCTACGCCTGCAAAGAACTGTATGTCTGCACATTCAGCATGCTGTTGTGTCACTTTCTACGTATAAGAATGTGGTCTAGCTGCAATTTGATGCCTCCTGGGCTGATGAAGGTCCAAACAGAAGTAACACTAGGGTTAGAGTCCCTAAAACAGCTCACACCACAGACCAAGACCCATTGGGCTTCCATGACGACTTGTCCCCAAACCCACAAGGAAGGAACAAGCCCGATGGAGGTACCTGTGTTGGGAGAAGACTTGTCAACTGCAGGACCACCACAACAATATCAACGCTTAATGTCAGAACCATAAAGGAAGCAAGATGCAGAGAAGAGTTGGCAGCCAAACTGAGCTTGTATGAAATTGACGTTCTGGGAATCCAAGAGCACCGCATTATGCATGGGGGAGTCAAGTACGAAGTCATCAATAGCAACATGCTCATTATAACATCTGCAACTAGGAACCAAGCTGGAGCCGCTGTTGGAGGGGTAGGGTTTCTATTCAGCTAAAGAGCAAGGAGTTCACAAGCCAAAGTTACACCGAACTCAGAGAGGATACTAACAGCAAGCTTCCAGGGGAACCCAGAAACCAGCATCATTGTCACCCTCTTTTTTTTTTCAAGATGGCGCCGGGTGATCTGCAGCCAGTTACAGGAGCTCTTCAGTTTATTTTTCTTTTTTTTCTCTTTTCTATTGTATATAGGCGTGTTTCTTTATCTTTTTTCAAATTTTATTTTTCGTTCTTCAATCCTGCATCTGGTAAACATACTTTTATGATGCTTTTGTTTTTCTGTGCACTTTGAATTTCCTGACGCCGATCCAAAAAGTGAAAGTAATTCACCGACAGCTCTGAGCAACGCAGGTCTTACACACGCGAGACCCTTCTCGGCCTGCGCGGCCCCGCCCTCCTTCACGCAGAAAAGGAGAGGCTGCAAAGGGGGACGAAAGACGCGGTGGACGTGTGTTCCCACTGTCATCATGGGAAATGTCCGCGCGATCGCCAACAAGACCAAGGAGCTGGCGGCGCTGACTCGGCAGCAGAGGCAGTACCGGGACTGCAGCCTCATGTGTTTTTCGGAGACGTGGCTGAAAGAACTCACACCGGACTCTGTGGTTTCTCTTCACGGATTTACACTCGCGCGTGCAGATCGGAGTGTAACGGAGAGCGGAAAGAAGAAATGAGGGGGCGTGGCGGTCTATGTGAATGAGCGATGGTGCCACCCGGCCAACGTGCACGTGAAGGAGCAGCTATGCACGCGGGACCTGGAGCTGCTCGCGGTGAGCGAGCAGCCATATTATCTACCGAGGGAGTTTTCACACGTGATTGTGTTTTGCGTGCACATTCCGCCCTCGGCTGATGCAGCGGCCGCGTGTGAGCGTCTCCACAGCGCTGTCAATCAGACAGACTCGTCACCCCCCCCCACGCGCCATGATTCTGATCAGCGGGGATTTTAACCATGCCCCTCTCTCCGCCTCTCTCCCGACGTTCACGCAATACGTGAAATGCACCACAAGAGACAATAAAACTCTGGACTTGCTGTATGCTAATGTGAAGGACGCTTACAGCTCCATCCCCCTCCCCCCACTGGGACGCTCAGACCACAACCTGGTCTACCTGCTCCCCCAATACACACCCAGGGTGCAAAAGGAGCCTGTGCAGAAGAGGACTGTGAAAGTGTGGACCGAGGAGACCAACGATGGGCTTAGGGACTGTTTCCAGACCACAGACTGGAGCATGCTCTGTAACTCCTTTGGTGATGACATCGACGGCCTCACACACTGTATCACCGACTACATGAACTTCTGCGTGGACAGCACTGTGCCAACAGGTAGGGTACGGTGCTTCTCCAACAACCACCCGTGGGTCACCCCTGAGCTTAAAGTCCTCCTGAACCAGAAAAAGAGGGCTTTCATCTCAGGGGACAGAGAGGAGCAGAAGAAGGTCCAGCGTGCGCTCCAATGGAGGATCAGGAGGGCCAAGAAGGACTATGGGAAGAAGATGGAGGAGAAGCTGGCTCAGAACAACGTGCGGGACATCTGGAGAGGACTAAAGACCATGTCTGGATTTGGGCAGAGTGTCAGAGGGACAGCTGATGGTGACCAGTGCTGGGTGGATGAACTAAACTGTTACTTCAAGGTTTGATCCCCCCTCTCCCCCTCTGCCCCCCTCCCCATTCCCCTCCCCTCCTCACACATCTCCAGACCAGCAGACACCTCCCCCCTCCCCAGGCCAACTTCACTTGACTGCTACAGCCCGACAGACACATCCCCTTCCCTCTGCAGCCCACCCCAGCCCCCCTTCTCCCTCACATCAGACCAGGTGAGGAGACAGCTGAGGCGACTAAATCAGAGGAAATCTGAAAGACCTGATGGCATCAGTCCCAGGCTGCTGAGGACCTGCGCAGACCAGCTCTGTGAGGTACTATGCTACCTGTACAACCTGAGCCTCAGCCTGGAGAAGGTTCCCGTCCTATGGAAGACCTCCTGTGTGGTTCCGGTTCCCAAAACAGCTCAAGCGAAGGAACCAGCCCACTACAGACCTGTTGCCCTGACCTCCCACCTCATGAAGACCATGGAAAGGCTCCTCCTCGAACACCTCCGCTCTATGGTGAGCCCCACCCTAGACCCGCTGCAGTTTGCCTACAGGCCCAACATCGGGGTAGAAGACACCGTCATCTACCTTCTGCAGCAGGCACTCACCCATCTGGAGATCGCTGGCAGCGCTGTGAGGGTCATGTTCTTGGACTCCTCCAGTGCCTTCAACACCATCAGGCCAGCGCGTCTGCGGGGGAAGCTGGAGGACGTGGGAGTGGACGGGCATCTTGCTGCCTGGATCATCGACTGCCTTACTAACCGTCCACAGTACGTGCGGCTGCGCGGCTGTAAGTCAAAGGTGGCAGTCTGCAGCATGGGGGCACCGCAGGGCACCGTTCTCTCACCCTTCCTTTTCAACATTTATACCTCGGACTTCATATATAGCACAGACAGCTGCCACCTCCAGAAGTTCTCGGACGACTCCGCCATCGTGGGCCGTGTGTCAGAGGGGGAACGAGCTGGAGTACCGGTCGGTCATCGTTGACTTCGTGGACTGGTGTGAGCGCAACCACCTGTGCTTGAACACTAGGAAGACGAAGGAGATGGTGGTCGACTTCAGGAGAAGCACTCGAGCACACACACACACACACACACACACACACACACACACACTTACTAGTGAACATCCAGGGACAGGACATTGAGACAGTGGACAGTTTCAAGTACCTGGGTGTTTACCTTAACAATAAACTGGACTGGTCCCACAACACCAACGCCCTGTACAAGAAGGGCCAGAGTTGCCTCCACCTTCTGAGGAGACTTGGGTCCTTCAGAGTATGCAGACCTCTGCTCAGGACTTTTTATGACTCTGTGGTAGCCTCTGCAATCCTCTACGCTGCCATCTGCTGGGCCCCGGGCAGCACAGAGCGGGACAGAAAGAGACTGAACAAGCTGGTCAGGAGGGCCAGTTTTGTCCTAGGCTGCCCGTTGGACTCTGTGGAGGAGGTGAGTGAGAGGAGGATGGTAGCAAAGCTCACATCTATCATGGTCAACAGCTCCCACCAACTGCACCAGACTGTAGAGAAGCTGAGTAGCTCCTTCAGTGGACGACTGAGACATCCTCAGTGCAGGAAGGAGCGCTAGCGCAGGTCGTTCATTCCCACCGCTGTCAGACTGTACAACGCCACTTTGTAACTGTCTGTGAAAATACCGGTTATGTGCAATAAAAACCCCGTGCACTTTCATCAACCACATCTACCCCACTGACTGAGAACCGTATCAACCCATCTACTCTGCCCTCAGATACATATACACTTGAATATAGGCCAGTCCACAAAGTTGCTCCCTTCTTTTCTTTTCTTTTATTGTTTATTAATTTATACTATTTATGTATCTATTTATTTATTTACTTATATAATATATATGTATGTGTGTATGTTTGTATATGTATCTATTTTTGCACCCCCTACTGATGGTACCTCAAGAGCCTGTAACAGTGAATTTCTCCATTGTGAGATTAATAAAGCTGTATCTTATCTTATCTTCTGTCCAACCAACACGACAGATGAACACACAATGAAAGCTCATTATGATGACCTGTCAAGAGCAACTGAAACTATTCCAGCCCACAACCTACTTATAGTTGCAAAGGACTTCAATGCAAGAATAGGAGCACAAGATGCTAAATTCACATTCCACAAGGAAACAAATAGAAACGGTAGACAGCTGCTGGATTTGGCAAAGCGAAAAGGACCTAGTCATCTCTAGCACCAACTTTCAGAAGAGGGCAGGTTAACTTTGGACCTTCATTATTAATTAATTAACTACCGAGGGAGTTTTTTCCTTTCACCGTGTTGCTTATTATGAACATGTAGGGCTCCGAGGAAAGGTTTAAATTCTCTTATACTTTGTAAGCCCGACTTTCACTGTTTTACAGTACTGTGTAAAGCTGCTTTGTGACAATCTCAACTATAAAAAACACTAAACAAATAAAACTGAATTGAACTTATTTATTTATTTATGGATACACTGTGTTAGTCCCTTTAAAATAATAACATCAATAATCATGACAATAATATTAATAATAATCACATGTTTACTGTCAATATTTGATATATAATCATGATATTATTACCTTTAATATTATAATACAATACATACTAATAAAAGTGGGTCCGGTGGCGTAGTGGTTAGGTTGCTGTACTCATGATCAGGAGGCTGTGTGTGTGTTCAAATCCCAGTTAGACCCACACTGTGCTAAGACCCCTGGGCAAGATCTTAACCACAAGTGTGTCTCTGTTCACCCAGCAGTATAAATGGGTACCAGTAAAAATATACTGGGAAGGTAACCTGCAATGGACTAGCGTCCCATCAAGGAGGAGTTGAACTCCTCGTCGCTTCATGCTACACCGGGGATAAGCACTGGCCTGATGACCCACTAGGCTCAGGTATAAAAAGCCCAACGGACTTTACCATAATAATAAAACTATGACTGGTAATATTACATTATGATATATAATAATGATAGCATTAATTTTAATATTATAATATAACAAATAATATGAATAAAACTATTACTGGGAATATTATACGTAGTATGATACAGTAGGCCCTTGACATTCGCGGGGATACGGTTCCGAGCCCTCCCGCGAATCGAGATAATCCGCGAGCTCTGAATGCGGAAATTAAACACTTGCTCATTAATACAGTATTAATGTCGTAAAATGTAGTCGTGATTAAGAATTTTTTTTTAATTTTGTACTGTGATATTTAGTAATAAAACATATAAACATTATACAGCATATACTGTTGTAAAGCACTCGTTTTAAAGTCTTTTCCGTGTCCAAGATGGCGCTGCCTAGAGTGCAACCTCGTGGAGTTCTCAGTCAAATTGTTTCTTTGTTCGTTTTAATTTGTTTGTTCATGGTTTGCATTATGTTGTCTACTATTGGTCGACCCTACTACAGCATGAACAGCTTCAGCTTCGGGCAACAACTTATATCTTGAGCCGCTATGCTATGCCCAGGTGGAGTTTTAAGATTTTCCGGCGCCTGGTTAGCATGCTTGAATAGGAGCTCAATGCAAGCGGTTAGCGGCTAGGCCCAGGCGGAGCTCTGAGAGGCTTGGTTAGCACTTCCGGCCATACGACGTACTTGAAAATGTTCATTCCCTTCGAAAAAAGATGGACGAGCTTCATGCTCAGATTGCAGCGCAGAGGGATCTACAGGACTGTGTTTCTGTGAAACATGGCTCCAGGACAGTACACCCGATAAGGCGACTATATCAGCCGGCTACACGGCCTTCATCCCCTGTTATCCCAAGCGCATATGGTAGACTGAACATTTTCAAGTAGTATGGCCAGAAGTACTAACCAAGCCTCTCAGAGCTTCAGGCATAGCCGGTAGCTGCTAGCTAACCGCTAGCATGGAGCTCCGTAGCATAGAATAGACAGAAGATTATTGCATGCTTAGTTGCCCGAAGCTGCTCATAGATGAGCATAGTGCAAAACATGAACAAACAAATAAAACAAATTAAAATGAACAAAGAAATAATTTGACTCTGAGAACTCCGCGATGTCGCCCTCTGGGCAGCACCATCTTGGACACGTTACTCCAACTTCAATGTAAAAGGACATGAAGAGTACTGTTACAAATACTACAGAGCATAAAATCTCATGAACCTCTCACCATAGACGTATAGTATAATAATATAACTATTACTGTTAATATTGACCCACATGTCTACAACACGGTTGTATATTATTTATAATCGTTTAAATATTAATTTAATAAAGTGTGCATTCGGTGACTAAATGTAGTTAATATTTATAAACTCACCAGTTGATGAAGGAACAGGAAGTGTGAATAAAAACAAAAGAGTAAACAAAGCCCCACCGTCCTCCATCTTCCACTGGAAACTTTCCACAAATCTTATAAACCTCATGAATATTCATTCAGTCTTTAAATAGGCGAGAAAATCATGCAGGAAACTTATTACATCAGGTTTAACCACCAAACTCCTACAATCTCCTTTTCCTCTGGAATGTTGAAATGACTGCGCTGCGTGTCGCTGAAATTCAGCCGCAGGTTCAGATGAAGCTTCACTTTCGTTCCGTTCTCGGATTGTCACGTGATTCATAATCACTGAGACGAAACGCTCCACCGAGTGACGTCATTACTTCAGTTCCCTTTTTTACAGGGTATGATTTGGAGGCACGAGAAATATACACAGGTAAAAAGACATGATTATATAAACGACATTACACACACACACACACACACACACACACACACACACACACACGTCCTAAATCCTAAAAATAGAGGAACATTTTTGACAGCACACCAGATCTTAAAGGAAATAAAATCCTATTGGATGTCCCTCCTGAGACTGGTGAGATATACTGGTCCATCTAAAAAAATTAGCTTCTGCTTCTTCTTGTACTTTCGGCTTTTCCCTTCAGGGGTCGCCACAGCGAATCATCTCCCTCCATCTCACCCGATCCTCTGCATCTTTTTCTCTTACACCAACTGCCTTCATGTCCTCCTTCACCACATCCATGGATCATCTCTTTGGTCTTCCTCTAGGGCTTCTGCCTGGTAGTTCCAACCTCAACATCCTACTACAAATATACCCACTAGCCCTCCTCTGTACATGTCCAAACCATCTCAATCTGGCCTCTCTGACTTTGTCTCCAAAATGTCTTACATGTGCTGTCCCTCTGATGTGCTCATTCCTGATCCTATCCACCCTTGTTACTCCCAAAGAGAACCTCAACTTTTTCATCTCTGCTACCTCCAGCTCTGCCTCCTGTCTTTTCCCCAGGACCACTGTTTCTAAACCATACAACATCGCTGGCCTCAACACCGTCTTGTACACTTTTCCTTTCATTTTTGCCGATACCTTCCTATCACACATCACACCGGACACTTTTCTCCAACCATTCCAACCAGCTGGCACACGCTTCTTCACCTCTTTTCCACACTCTGCATTGCTCTGGATTGTTGAGCCTAAGAACTGAAAATCCTCCACCTTCCTTATCTGTGCTCCCTGTAACCTCACCGTTTCTGTTGGGTCCTTGGCATTCATACACATGTATTCTGTCTTACTGAGGCGAACCTTCATTCCCCTCCTTTCCAGGGCACACCTCCACCTCTCTCACTGCAGATCACAATGTCATATGCAAATATCATAGTCCATGGGAAATCTTGTCAAACCTCGTCTGTCAGCCTGTCCATCACCATAGCAAACAAGAAGGGGCTCAGAGCTGACCCTTGATGCAGTTCCACCTCCACCTTGAACTCTTCTGTCACACCAACAGCACACCTCACCACTGTCTTACATCTCATAAACATGTTCTGCACCACTCTAACATACTTCTCTGCCACTCCAGACTTTCTCATGCAATTCCACAGTTCCTCTCTCTCGGTACCCTGTCATATGCTTTCTCCAGATCCATAAAGGCACAATGCAGCTCCTTTTGACCTTCTCTGTACTTCTCTATTAACATCCTCAAGGCAAACACTGCATCTGTGGTGCTCTTTCTTGGCATGAAACTAAACTGTTGTTCACAAATTCTGACCTCTGCCCTTAGTCTAGCTTCCACTATTCTTTCCCATAACTTAATGGTATGGCTCATCAACCTTATCCCTCTGTAGTTGCCACAACTCTGCACAGCTCCCTTGTTCTTAAAAATGGGCACCAGCACACTTCTCCTCCATTCCTCTGGCATCCTCTCACCCTCGAAGACCTTATTAAATGTTCTTGTCAGGAAATCTACTACTTCCTCTCCTGGACACTTCCATACCTCCACCGGTATGTCATCAGGGCCAACTGCCTTTCCATTCTTCACCCTCTTCAATGCCCTCCTCACTTCACCCTGACTAATCTTTGCTACTTCCTGGTCATCAACAGTCACCTCTTCGACTGTTTTTTCTCTTAATCATTCTAACTTGCTGCACATATTTCCTGTCTCTATTTCTCTGCTGTGCCAACCTGTATGAATCATTTTCTCCCTCTTTACTTTCCAACCGAGCATACAAGTCATCATACGCCCTCTGTTTGGCCTTAAACACCTACCTTTGCCTTACGCTGTGTCTCCCTGTACTTCTGTTTACTCTCATTAGTCCTCTCTATGTCCCACTTCTTCTTATTTAACCTCTTCTTTTGTACACACTCCTGCACTTCCTCATTCCACCACCAAGTCTCCTTATTTCCTCTCCTTCCAGATGACACACCACGTATTCTCCCACCTGTCTCCCTGATTACATTAGCTGTAGTTGTCCAGTCATGTGGAAGCACTTCCTGACCACCCAAAGCCATTTTCAACTCCTCTTTGAAGACAACACAACACTCCTCCTTTTTCAGCTTCCACCACTTTGTCTTCTGCTCTGCCTTTGCCTTCTTCACCCTTCTCACCATCATCGTCATCCTGCACACCACCATCCTATGCTGTTTGGCAACACTCTCACCCGCTACTACTTTGCAGTCACTGACTTCCTTCAAATTACATCGCCTGCACAAGATGTAGTCGACCTGTGTGCTCCTACCTCCGCTTTTATAAGTCACCCTATGCTCCTCTCTCTTCTGGAAGAAAGTATTTACCACAGCCATTTCCATCCTTTTTGCAAAATCTACCAACATCTGTTCTTCTGCGTTCCTGTCCTGGATACCAAGCCTGCCCATGACTTCCTCGTCCCCTCTGTTTCCTGCACCAACACGTCCATTGAAGTCTGCCCCAATGACTACTCTTTCATCTTTGGGGGTATTCTGCATCACTTCATCTAACTCACTCCAGAATCTCTCCTTCTCTTCTAGCTCACATCCTGCCCGTGGGGCATAAGCACTAGCAACATTGAACATCATGCCTTCAATTTCTAACTTGAGACTCATCACTCTGTCTGACACTCTTTTCACTTTTAGAACATTCCTGACAAACTCCTCCTTCAAGATGACTCCTACTCCATTTCTCTTCCCATCCACACCATGAAAAAACAGCTTAAACCCTGCTCCTATGCTTCTAGCCTTGCTACCTTTCCACCTGGTCTCCTGAACACACAGTATGTCCACCTTCTTCCTCTGCATCATGTCAGCCAGCTCTCTACCTTTTCCTGTCATAGTTCCAACATTCAAAGTCCTTACTTTCAGTTCTAGACTCCTGCCTTTCCACTTCTCTCTCTCTGCCTATGGACATGCCTCCCGCCTCTCCTTCTTCGACGTCTTCGACCAACAGTAGTCCAATTTCCACCAGCACCCTGTTGGTTAACTGCACTGATGGCAGTCGTTGTTAACCCGGGCCTTGACCGATCCAGTATGAATTTTTTTGATATGACTCGCATATTTTATTTGCCATTTGTTTTACGCCGGATGCCCTTCCTGATGCAACCCTCTGCATTTATCACGGCTTGGGACCGGCGTGAGGGAGGGGCACAAGCCAGTGTTCTCAAAAAATTAGCATATTCTTCTAAAAAAATTCGCATATGTGATAAAGTTCATTATTTCTGGAATGTACTGATTAAAATTAAACTTTCATGTATTTTAGATTCATTGCACACCAACTGAAATATTTCATATATCATATATAATATTTCATATATCAAACATATATCTTTTATTGTTTTAATACTGATGATTTTGCCATACATTTCATAAAAACCCAAAATTAGCATATTTCATCTGTCCAATAAGAAAAAGTGTTTTTAATACAAAAAAAGTCAACCTTCAAATAATTATGTTCAGTTATGCACTCAATACTTGGTCAGGAATCCTTTTGCAGAAATGACTGCTTCAATGCGACATGGCATGGAGGCAATGAGCCTGTGGCACTCCTTAGGTGTTATGGAGGCACAGGATGCTTCGATAGCGGCCTTAAGCTCATCCACAGTGTTGGGTCTGGTGTCTCTCAACTTTCTCTTCACAATATCCCACAGATTCTCTATGGGGTTCAGGTCAGGAGAGTTGGCAGGCCAATTGAGCACAGTAATACCATGGTCAGTAAACCATTTACCAGTGGTTTTGCCACTGTGAGCAGGTGCCAGGTCATGCTGAAAAATGAAAATCTTCATCTCTATAACACTTTTCAGCAGATAGAAGCATGAAGTGCTCCAAAATCTCCTGATAGCTAGCTGCATTGACCTTGCCCTTCATAAAACACAGTGGACCAACACCAGCAGCTGACATGACACCCCAAACCATCACTGACTGTGGGTACCTGACACTGGATTTCAGGCATTTTGGCATTTCCGTCTCCTCAGTCTTCCTCCAGACTCTGGTACCTTGATTTCTGAATGACATGCAAAATTTGCTTTCATCCAAAAAAAGTACTTTGGACCACTGAGCAACAGTCCAGTGCTGCCTCTCTGTAGCCCAAGTCAGGCGCTTCTGCCGCAGTTTCTGGTTCAAAAGTGGCTTGACCTGGAGAATGAGGCACCTGTAGCCCAGACCACTGCTTCCACAGGTCCCCCAAGGTCTGGAATCGGCCCTTCTCCACAATCTTCCTCAGGGTCCGGTCACCTCTTGTGGTTGTGCAGCGTTTTCTGCCACACTTTTTCCTTCCCACACACTGAGGTGCCTTGATACAGCACTCTGGGAACAGCCCATTCGCTCAGATATTTCTTTCTGTGTCTTACCCTCTTGCTTGAGGGTGTCAATGATGGCCTTCTGGACAGCAGTCAGGTCAGCAGTCTTACCCATTACCCATGATTGCGGTTTTGAGTAATGAACCAGGTTGGGAGTTTTCAAATGCACTCGCACTAATCCACCCAGACCCCTCACTGCAGTTTGTGGTGGAAGTTGAGGCCTCAGACTTGGGGGTGGGGGCAATCCTCTCCCAACAGTCTCCCCCAGACCAGAAGCTACACCCATGCACCTTCTTTTCCCGTTGCTTGTGCCCAGTGGAACAGACTTATGATGTTGGGAATCGTGAGCTGCTGGCAGTGGTCTTGGCACTCCAGGAGTGGAGGCACTGGCTGGAAGGGGCAGCCCACCCCTTCGTAGTCAGGACTGACCAAAAAACCTATCCTTCCTCCGTAAAGCCAGGAGGTAGAACTCCCGTCACGCACGATGGTCACTCTACTTGGGGAGGTTCAACTTCACACTAACCTACTGACCTGGCTCTCGGAATACAAACCCAGATGCTCTTTCCAGACAGTTCTCCTTGGGGGAAGACACTACCATGGAGACCATCCTGCCCACCCCCTGTTTACTTGGAGCAGCTCAATGGGAGGTAGAACGGCTAGTTCGGGATGCCCATCAGGGGGAACCGCAGCCTGTCAGATGCCCCCAAGGTCGACTATATGTTTCTGCGCCGGCCAGAACCCCAGCACTCTAGTGGACTCACTCCTCAAAATTAGCCTGGTACCCCAGAGCCCACCGAACTCGCTTCCTGCTACAACAACACTTCTGGTGGCCAACGATGGCAACGGACACCAGGGAGTTTTTGGGAGCCTGTGCCACCTGTGCCCGGAGCAAGTCCTACCATCATGCACCCACGGGTCTCCGCCAACCATTACCTGCTCCCCATCATCCCTGGTCACACATTGCGGTGGACTTTATCACAGGTTTACCCCCGTCCGAGTGCAACACTGTTATCCTGACGATAGTGGACCGGTTCTCCAAGGCGGTTCACTTTGTCGCCCTACCCAAACTCCCCTCGGTGATGGAAACAGCTGGTCTCCCTGTCCAACATGTCGTTCGCCTCCATGGCATCCCCCAGGACGTCGTTTCAGACCGGGGCCCCCACTTTGCATCTTGAGCTTGGAAGGAATTCTGCGACACTTTGGGAGTCTCCTGCAGCTTGATCTCCTGCTACCATCCTCAGTCGAATGGGCAGGCGGAACGAGTGAATCAAAGCTTCGGATCCTCCCTGCGCTGCATCGCCTCCCGCCTCCAAGCCTCCTGGGCCACACACCTCCCATGGATCGAATACGCACACAACTCTCTGATCTGCACCGCCACCGGGATGTCCCCCTTCATGGTGATTAATGGGTTCCAGCCTCCCCTGTTTCCCAGCCAGGAGGTTGAAGTGGCCGTTCCATCTGTCCACGGTCGGGCAACAAGTGTGGCTCTCCTCCCAGGACCTGCCTCTGCAAGTTGACTCCAGGAAACTGTCTCCCAGATACATTGAGCCCCATGTAATAGAAAAAATTATAAACCTCAGCGCCGTCCGACTAAGACTCCCATCATCACACAAGGTACACCCAGTATTCCATGTTTCCTTGATTAAGCCCGTCGTAGAAAGACCCCTCCACCCCCACCCCCCTCCTCCCCGGCTGATTGATGGTCATCCCTCATACACAGTCAACTATATCCTCCATGTACACAGAAGGTATCGAGGTTTTCAGTACCTAGTGGACTGGGAGGGGTATGGACCCAAAGAACGCTCATGGATTCCCCGCTCCCTAATCCTGGACCTGGACTTATTAGACGAGTTTTATCGTCAGTTCCCGGACAAGCCTGGTCGGGTGCCAGGTGCCGCCCCTTAAGGGGGGGTACTGTTATGGTCTGTGCTGGCTGGCAGCATTAATTCTTTTTTCAGTCATTGCAGGCGCTGGCGAGGGGTGGCTGTTGCAGGGAGGCGAGTTCCAGAAGAACACATTTGGTCCCACTCTGCAGTCAGCAAAAAGCCAGCTATAAATGGGAGTGACACCCTTCCCTCTGATGTCAGAAGATTGTCTTCCCAGTGATTCCGTTCCTTTGCTTTCTCTCTGTCCCTGGTATCTTGCTTCATGCTCAACCAGCTCCATTGATTTATTATTCCCATGATTTATAGTTCCAAGTGCAAAATAAAATCTTTGAATCTTCTTATGATCACCTGCATCTCTAGGTCTGATGCATACACTCCAGGCTTAACAGAGTAGGCTGCAAAGCCGTCAGCGTGTTTCTGTTCCTTGCTAAAGGGTTGTGTCAGGAAGGGCATCCGACGTAAAAAACTATGACAAATCCAAATGTGCGAATCAATGTGGCAACCCCTGATAAAGGGAAAAATCCGAAAGGAAATCTCAGTAGTATAACGCCTATAGCCAGTATAGAACTAATGATAATATATTAATATTAATATACTATCTCTCACTTTCCATGGTGTGGAACCCCACATCCAACACCACACCCACTCCTACAATCACCACACCCACTACAGTAATCCCTGCCACTTCACGTTTCCTACTTTGCGTTCCCGCAATGTCGCGGGATTTCCCATCGGCGAAAAAAAAAAGAAAAAGATTATTCAAAATTCACGCGCACTACATGAACATTCACTACGCTACCCAACATGCTCTGTTCTCCTGCTTGACTTGAGTGTTCTCTGATTGGCTCAGGCCGTGAATCCAGCAGGCTGATTGGTCAAGATTATATTTCCCAGCATCCAACACACCTTTCCTCCTTCATGAAACAC
>JALRMN010000027.1:170000-297500 GCA_024760905.1 Plotosus lineatus | reverse complement strand
GAGGAAAATGAGAGAGAAAAAACAGTTGAAGAGGTTACTGTTGAGGACCAGGAAGTAGCAAAGATTAGTAACGGTGAAGTGACGAGGGCTTTGAAGAGGGTGAAGAATGGAAAGGCAGTTGGCCCTGATGACACACCGGTGAAGGTATGGAAGTGTTTAGGAGAGGAAGCAGTAGATTTCCTGACAAGAACATTCAACATGGTCTTAGAGAGTGAGAGGATGCCAGAGGAATGGAGGAGAAGTGTGATAGTACCCATTTTTAAGAACAACCGAGATGTGCAGAGTTGTGGCAACTACAGAGGGATAAAGTTGATGAGCCATACGATGAAATTATGGGAAAGAATAGTGGAAGCAAAACTAAGGGCAGAGGTCAGCATTTGTGAACAACAGTTTGGTTTCATGCCAAGAAAGAGCACCACAGATGCAGTATTTGTGAAGAAGTGTGTAAAAGCTGGTTGGAATGGTTGGAGAAAAGTGTCCGGTGTGATGTGTGATTGGAAGGTATCGGCAAGAATGAAAGGAAAAGTGTACAAGATGGTGTTGTGGCCAGAGATGTTGTATGGTTTAGAGGCAGTGGCCCTGGGGAAAAGACAGGAGGCAGAGCTGGAGGTAGCAGAGATGAAAATGTTGAGGTTCTCCTTGGGAGTAACGCGGATGGATAGGATCAGGTATGAGCACATCAGAGGGACAGCTCATGTAAGAGGTTTTGGAGACAAAGTCAGAGAGGCTAGATTGAGATGGTTTGGACATGCACAGAGGAGGAATAGTGAGTATATTGGTAGTAGGATGTTGAGGTTGGAACTACCGGGCAGAAGGCCTAGAGGAAGACCAAAGAGACGATTCATGGATGTGGTGAAGGAGGATATGAAGGCAGTTGGTGTAAGAGAAAAAGATGCAGAGGATTGGGTGAGATGGAGGCAGATGATTCGCTGTGGCGACCCCTAAAGGGAAAATCCGAAAGGACAATAAGAAGAAGAGGTATAGAGCCATGGTTGACCTATTTCTCAATTCTGTGTATTATATTGCAAATACAGATATGTTTACAAGTAATTCTATTCCAATTAGTCTCTGCTAGATGATATGTTGACCAACTGTAGATAGCAAACAGGCTCTTCCCTTGACCTTGTCCCTGTCTAGCTCTCAGCTCCACCTATTGCAATGACCATGATTTTCCTGTGATTTATCTGGCACTAGATAAAAAAACGGGTGCATTTTTATTGAAAATGGGTGTTGTTTTTTAAAAAACGGATGTGTACTTTAAAAACAGGTGTGTTTTTGAAAAACAGGTGCGCTTTATTTTTCACAGGGAAAGCATGAACGCCTATAAAGAGTGTATGCACTATTGTACATGAGATTATTTCTCTGCCGGAACCAGTCCTACACCAGCTTATGATCCCAGCGAGATCATGGGGAAATGGGACAATCTTCTAGCACCGGGAATGGCGCTGCTACTTTATAGCCGGTGATTAAATGGAGTTAGGTGTGTGTGCGTGTGTTTTGTACTCCACTGGCTTGAGAATAACGCCCCTCTCCGACACGCATTTCAACGCACAACTCTTTTGAGAGAGAGAGAGAGAGAGACCATAACATGCCAAAATTAAAACCACAGAAAAGTTAAAGAGTGTCTCACAACACAGACCAGAACAGTGTACTGTATTCAATATTTTTTTCACTTATTTTGAGGATCTTTGGTATGAGTTACAGTACCATTAACTTCTGTTCAAAAGACGGAATGGATTAAGACTGTTTACATTATTTGTAATGGGAAAAGCAAATTGGGAATCTGAACAAATCAGAAAATCTGAGAGCCATCTGGAACGGATTAAGTTCAAATACTGAGGCTACACTGTACCTTACACACCTGAACAGGATGCATTTGGAAACAACACCCGCCACTCCATTACCATAATCAGACCTACCTCTATACATATTATTTATATATTCAGGACATAATTAAAAGCAGTAGCAAATGCTACCATCACCACACCCCGTCCAACCTTTATAGATAATATTAGCATCTATTTTCACACTTCCAGACTTTAATTTAAACACTTCACATGCCTGAAAAGGATGTAATTAAACCAACACCCACTCCTACCATCACCACACCCACTCATATCTTCATACATCTTAGCACTTTTTATACTTTTTGAATATATATGTGCCTTTTTTAAAAAAAAATTAAGATTCCAATTAAAATTCCTCACACACGTGAAGAAGTTGCAATTAGAAGGAACACCCACTCTTACAATCACCACACCCACTCTTACTTAAAGCATATTTCCATTTGTTTTCATACTTACTTCTATTAAGTACCTGAACAGGGGATAATTAGAACCAAGCACCCCACCTCCTACCCCATTTTTTTTTTTACATTACCAGCCATATATAGTGGCCACAGTAAGGCAATCAACAGCCACATTAGAAAGAGGAAAGTTGTAGGCCTATGGGTAAGACTCGAAGTCTGTAGATTATATTACAATTATTTTCCTTTCAGCTTTTTTCCACTTTTTCAGAGGTTGCCACAGCAAATCATCTGATTGGCATGTTCGATTTGACATCGGTTTTTACGTCAGATGCCCTTCCTGGCACAACCCTTTAGCAAGGGACAGAAACACGCTGATGGCTAACTCTTTACGAAAGTCAGCAATGATTCTTTTACATGAACCTCTCACCACAGACAGTGAGCGACATGGCCGGCCTTTGATAACAGAGTTAGCTGCATTGGGGGACAGTGACAACCTTGTGGAGAGTGGGACTTGAACCCCCAACCTTAGAATCAGCGATCCAGCACCCTTTACCACCAGGCCACCACTGCCCTTATATATTCATAATCATATCTTATTTCCGTAGGGTAGTGTAGCAATTGGTTTCTTCCAGAAAAGATTAACCGGGACGTGACAGGAATGCTTGCTACTTTTCCCCAGAAACACGTTGACGGCTTTGCAACCAACTCTTTACGATAGTCAGCAATGGTTCTTTTACATGCCTCTCATCATAGGCAGGGAGAGAAATGGCACGCCTTTGATAACCCAGTTAGCTGCACTGGGGAGGAGGGGGGGTAGTGACAACCTTGTGGGGATTCAAACCCCCAACTTAGGATCAGCGATACTGCTCCCTAACCACTAGACCACCACTGCCCTATGCCCGTATATATGTATATATTATATTACACTGATGATTTCCTTTCGGCTTTTTCCCTTTATCAGGGGTTGCCACAGCGAATGATTCACACGTTTGATTTGGCATGGGCTTTTACACTGGATGCCCTTTGTAAGGTCACATTCTGACTTATCTTTAACCATTGTATAATTAGCAGCATTCCTGTGCTTTAACCGTGGACTTTTATTGCTATTCTGATGCTTTACAAGGCAGCATTCATCCCGAGGTCAAAGTTCACAGAGTAGTAAATGTCACCCCTAAGGCAAAGGAATGTGATGGATGGTTTCTTATCATGCACTTTGATTTTGGTACAACTTTTAGGCTGTGAACAAAGAAACATGTGACTCTGTACCCACTTTTTCACACACACACACACCTCCACTGTATAAAAGCTTTATGCCCAGTGACACACACTGAGCAGCAGATGAATAAACCAGATTGATTTCATTCGTGTGGTTTGTTGTCCTCTGTTCCCGGAGTACTCCCAGACGTTGAGATACAGGAATCCAGACCATGCAGGTTTACATGAGAGCTTCTTCTGAGAGAGTTCTTACAATTTGGTGACCCCGATGTGATACTCCTGATCAGGTAAGACAAGATTTGTTTGACTACCTGGTGAGCAGTATCTGAGCGTCTGTTATCCCCTTTTAATAAGGGACGGTTATCCCCTTTTTATAAGGGACGGTTATCCCCTTCTTTAGAAGGGACGGTTATCCCCTTTTCATAAGGGATGGTTTATCCTCAGTTGCTATAACTGGGAAGAGCGCTATACAAAAGGTGCACGTGTATTCCTGTATGCCAACGTATTTTTTGTTTTTGTTAGAGGGTAAACAATGGGAAATTCCTACCCAAAGCCTAATCCCGGGGAAACCACCAAGGAATGGATGAATAGATGTGGTCTTGCTTATTATACTGAACCATGGTTTAGTAATTACCCGGATGGACGGAGGGACTTGACCAAGTACCAAACTTTCCTCGAAATGGGACTTTTGATGCAGGATCCCCGACATCCGCGCATCGCATGATTTATGATGGATTGGGCATCCCCTCCCGGGATTATGAATACATGAAGGAGGTTTATGTAAAATGGTATGAGATGCGCTCATACTGGTTACAATTTAAAAAGCTCTTCGAGCCCAAGAAGGTGACTCGGAGTGTCCCCAAACCTAAATTAGTGAGTAAGGAAAGGAAAAAATAGAAGAGGACCGGGAGGGGGGGAGGGGGGGGGGGTATGGACGTCGTCAGACTCGTCATCGTTCCTCGCTCTATTGGAGGGATAATCCCGACGCGTTAAAAACCCTGCGCGCGCATTTTACGGCTTAATTAGTTTCCCGACGGGAGGGAGCTTGCTATCTTTCACACGTAACTAATTGTAAACAGAAGCGGGGCAAACTAACTTTGGTATTTTGGAATCCCTTTACTGAAACTTGGCGTCATGTAGGAGGATTTGATCTTCGTACCGAAGAGGCAAATTCTATGTTCGTGTCCAGTTTTTTAAGTAATTGTCTCCCAGAGGTCCAGAGCGCACTTAAACCGCATTTCACAGATCGTCAACGTCTCATCGTTAGAACTGCCAGAGAAAGGGTTCGTATGTTAGAATCAAATGGACTATTGAATGTGAAGAATAAGGTTCTGCTGGCGGTGGCCCCCCAGGGCCCTCGTGATAAGAATAGGAGAAGGGATTCGTACAGAAAGACCGGAAAAAGTCATTATTGTGGTAAGGAAGGGCACTGGAAAAAAGAGTGTAGAAAGAAACAGAGAGACGAATGTAATTCTGCCTCTCGGACCCACCAAGGAGATAATTTGTCTCGCCGCACTCAGATTCCGCAGGCATATCGCCAGCACAGCCATACCTGCGGGAGCACGAATAGGGATGCCCACGGAGTAGGGACCTCGTGACCTGTAGCTTAATGCACCTAGTGTTTAATTCACCCTGCAATGAGAATCTGCCCCTCCTTCCTATTGTTCTAGAAGGGGTAGAATATCTTTTTGTTATCGATAGCGGTGCAACCCTATCTTCTTTAGGCAGGGACTATCAGGGTGCTGTATCCTCCAGGTCCACCAGCTCTGTGGGTATAGATGGGGTCCCCTTCTCCTCCCCATATACGCCGCCCCTTCTTTTATGTTTTCCTGATGACCCTACGCTTGATAAATTGCAAATATCCTACTCCTTCGTACATATGTCAGAATGCCCCTTTAATTTGCTAGGCCGCGACCTCATGAGCGTTCTGGGGTTCCAAATCTCTTTTCAAGGTTCGAGCATTACCATTCAAACGTGCGACACCTCCTCTGTTTCTCTGTTATCATTGCAAGCGCAGCCCTTGCCCTTTAATGTTAATTCGGCGTGCGTGGCGAGTTCCACCTCGCCCCCTGTACTCGACACATTGCCCACCCATCTTTGGGCAGAACATAAGAATGACGTGGGTTGTGTGGACTGCGTCCCGTATGAAGCTACCGTGAAGCACATTTCGCCCGTGTACATCCGGCAATACCCCTTATCGCCTCAAAAAATGTCGGGTATCGACACTATTTTGGCTTCTCTTCTGGAACAGGGTATCATCGTGCCGTGCACAAGCCCTTATAACACTCCTGTGAACCCGGTTCCCAAGCCGGACGGTTCCTGGCGTCTGACACAGGACCTCAGAAAAATTAACGAGCTCATCATCCCAGTTTCGCCGGTCGTTCCAGACGTGCTCTCTATTATGGCTTCTATTCCTTGCGATCACACCCATTTCTCCGTAATCGACCTGTGCTCGGCGTTTTTGAGCCCAGCACACAACCCCTCTTCGCTTTCACACACCGGCAGCGACAGTACACATGGACAAGATTTATTGACTCTCCTGCCATTTTCTCGGCTGTAGTTAGGGATGCACTGGGGTCTCTTGACGTTCCCGTAGGTTCCTGCGTTCACTCCTATGCTGATGACCTCCTGGTATCTGGCCTAACTTATGAACTGTGTCTCGATGCAACCGTTCAACTGCTCCTCTTACTGGAAAAAAAGGGTTTCAAGGTCTCCAAGCCCAAGTTACAGTTCTGTCTCCCCACTGTGATATATCTGGGCTACGAACTCTCTCACAGGATAAAACGCCTTACTCAGGATCGCGTCAAGATCATAGTGGACACTCAGAAGTCTGCCACTAAACAAGCGCTCCTGGCTTTCCTGGGCCTCATTAACTACTGCCGACAATGGATCCCAGACTGTTCTTTCTATGACAAACGCTTACGCTCCGCCGTGGCTCACACTGACCCTCTCCACCAACCCTTGGTCTGGACTGAGGACATGCTGGATGCATTCAAAGCTCTGAAGTCGGCCCTATGCTCTGCGCCGGCTCTCGGGCTCCCGGATTACAACAAACCCTTTCATCTCTACGTCGCTCACCAGGCCGGCACGGCTTCTGGAGTCTTGGCGCAGGACACCGGGGGGCTTAGGCCTTGTGCTTTCCTCTCCAAAACTCTAGATACTGTGGCTCAGGGTTTACCTGCCTGCCTTCGCGCCGTCGCTGCCAGTGCGGTGTTAGTTCTCGAAGCACAAAAAATAGTGCTCTCTCAACCACTCGTTTTACACACCAGCCATCAGGTTAGGCATATCCTTAATACTCTGTCTACACAACACATGTCTTCTCAACGTCGCTCAGGTTATGAGGCCATCCTTTGTGCTACTGATAATCTAACCATCTCTTGTTCCTCTTCCCTAGATAACGTGGCCCAGGTCATACAGCGCCTGCTTAATGCTCAAGATGACTGCGAACCATTGGAACATGACTGCATGGACACCATTGTCCATGACACCAGTATTAGGTCCGACTTACTATCCACGCCTCTCTCGACAGGTCTCTCCCTGTTTGTAGATGGGTCATACTCGAAAACCTCCGACGGAGTGTTCCTCTGCGGCTATGCGGTATGTTCCTTACCGGACCAAGTTTTGGAAGCGTACTCGCTCCCCTTTAATTCTGCTCAAGCAGCGGCGTTATATGCGCTCACTCAGGCATGCACTCTCGCCTCCGACCAGGACGCTACTATATACACTGACTCTCGTTACACTTTCGGGGTGGCGCACAATTTTGGCCGTATCTGGCAATCTCGTGGTTTCACTGCTGCTGACGGTAAGCCCATTTCACATTCTACTTTGGTCCAGGACCTTATTGTGTCCTGCAATCTCCCGCTCCGTTTCGCGATCGTAAAAACCCGCAGTCATTCCTCTGACCACACTGATGAGGCACGGGGTAACTCTTTGGCTGACCACGCAGCTAAACAGGCTGCCTGGCTCGGCTCCATGCCGCCGTTCCTGCAGCCCGCGCTGGTGTCAACTTCACACATGCTTAGTGCCCTCCTCCCTGACTTGGATCTGAAATCCCTTCAGTCCTCGGCGTCCACAGAAGACACTGATTTTTGGTCCTCGCAGGGCTTTCAGCCCTCGAGTGACGGCATTCTACTCGATTCGACTGGTCGTTTATGCCTGCCCACGCACTGCCTTCCTTTCCTCGTCCGCGAGTTTCATGGGCCTACACATCGCGGTCGAAGAGGAGTGGTGACAGATATGGAAAAAGATTTTTGTATACGACAACTAGCCTCTACGGTACACAGCATTCTGGAAAAATGCCTGATTTGTGCACAGAACAATGTGTCTAAACCACATGCATCACATCAGCATCTGCCGAAACCAGATACTCCCTTCCAGGAGTGGCAAATAGATTTTACTCACATGCCCCGGCAGGGCCCCTTTAAATATCTACTGGTTATCATGGATAAATTTTCCCGGTGGGTCGAAACTTTCCCATGTGGGAACGAAAACGCCCGAGTGGTGGTTCAGAAGTTATCACAGGAAATTATTCCCAGATATGGCCTCCCGTTGGGTATTGATTCGGACAAAGGCACACCATTCACCTCAAAAGTCACTCAACTGTTGGCCCAAGAGCTAAAGATCAATTGGTGTTTCCATGTCCCATATCACCCTCAGTCCTCCGGAATCATGGAACGAACAAACAGAACAATTAAAGGGAAATTACGAAAAGCAATGCACGCCACCGGATCCAGGAATTGGGTTTCGGTGCTGCCTGTGGTCCTAGCGGATCTGCAGATGACCTCGCAGGTGGCCTTAGGGAATTTATCCCCTTACGAAGTGGTAATGGGGAGACCCTTTCCCGCGCCTTGGAGGAAGGGAAAACAGGCTTTGGGGACGGAAGATTTAGATATACACATGAGCGAGTATGCCGTGGGCCTTGTTAAGGTCCTAAATGACTATTGGGAACGCACTAATCAGAATACTTCGGTCCCGGCCGATGCAAGCACTCATGCCTTCAAGGTAGGAGACAAGGTGCTGGTCAAGAAATTTGCGAAACTAAATTCCTCTTTGGGAGACACTCCTTACAGTGAGCCCACGGAGATACTCGCTGTTACTCGTACCGCCGTACTAACTGACCTCTTTCCACAGTGGATCCATGCTACCAGACTGAAGAAAAGCCCACAATGAAGTATTATTTGTATTGTGTGACTATGATGTTGTCCATTTTTATTACCTCTGTTCCAGGTCCGGAGATATATATCACTTAAGAGGGGAAAAGCACCTCCCAACAGATCAGACCTGACATAGACATATAAGTATCACACCTTTTAACATCGCTTACTGGGTATAGCCCTTTTTCCCCCGCCAGAACAATGACTGAACAGTAAGTGGAACAAATTTTGGGAAAGCATGTTTCCCCAGTATGGGGTAACTTAATTATGGAACCAGATAGAAGTAACTTATTATCGCTTGGTAACATTTGTCAATGCCACTAATTTGGCTATAGAAGGAGTAAGACAAGAATTAACCGCCCTCAGATTAACCACTGTGCAAAACAGAATGGTTCTCGACATTTTATTAGCCAAAGAGGGAGGGGTCTGCGCCGTCGTAGGAGATCAATGTTGCACCTACGTCCCAGCTAACGATGAAGAACACGGTCTAATCGCGACCCAAATTGCCGAAATGAAGAAAGTAGCCGAAGATTTGCATCTGGATGAGGTTTCGGAATACGGATGGGGCTGGAGTATGTTTCACTCGCTTTTCGGATGGCTGACGCCTTATGTTGCTATGATTGTTCCTGTATGTATATGTTTGTTGTTGGTTTGCGTGTTCGGACCCTGTATTTTCAGGTGCCTGATGGATCGTATTTGGACCCTGGCGAGCTCCTTCAGCGAACCCAGATACATCCGGCTGCCTACCTGAGAGGATGACATCTATCGGGCCATGTCACGTGTGTAGAGCTTGACTAGGGTGGAAGGATGTTACGAGGATCCCGAGATAGTGGGCGAAGGGCGATGGGGCTCAGCCCGCCCTTCAAGCACCGGTCCCGGTCAACCGCGGTCCTCCGATGTCCCTAGATCCTGTCAGCTTGCACGCCAACACCACTTTATCTTATATCAAGAAAATACTCTGTTCATGTTGTTATACTTTAATTGCATTTAAGTATAAAAGAGGGGAACTGTAAGGTCACATTCTGACTTATCTTTAACCATTGTATAATTAGCAGCATTCCTGTGCTTTAACCGTGGACTTTTATTGCTGTTCTGATGCTTTACAAGGCAGCATTCGTCCTGAGGTCAAAGTTCACAGAGTAGTAAATGTCACCCCTAAGGCAAAGAAATGTGATGGATGGTTTCTTATCATGCACTTTGATTTTGGTACAACTTTTAGGCTGTGAACAAAGAAACATGTGACTCTGTACCCACTTTTTCACACACACACACACACACACACACACACACACACACACACCTCCACTGTATAAAAGCTTTATGCCCAGTGACATACACTGAGCAGCAGATGAATAAACCAGATTGATTTCATTCGTGTGGTTTGTTGTCCTCTGTTCCCAGAGTACTCCCAGACGTTGAGATACAGGAATCCAGACTGTGCAGGTTTACATGAGAGCTTCTTCTGAGAGAGTTCTTACACCCTTCCTGACACAACCCTTTAGCAAGGGACAGAAACACGCTGACGGCTTTGCAGCCTACTCTTTACAAAAGTCAGCAATGGTTCTTTTACAAACCTCTCACCAGTGACAGTGAGAGACATGGCTTGCCTTTGATGACCCAGTTAGCTGCACTGGGGGGGGGTAGTGACAACCTTGTGGAGAGTGGGACTTGAACCTCTAATCCTTTGATCAGTGATCCAGCGCCTTTTACCAGGCCACCACTGCCCTATTTCAGAACTGTGTACCGACCTGGTAACTAGTCACATTAATTGATACCCAAGAAGCAGCTCTCTTTTTACCTTATACAGACTGGTTCCAATTATCTGGCACCTTTGGGACGAAGCAGGAAAATCACTTCCCACAAATACATGTAAATTAAATTAAAATCAAATCTAGAGCAAAGGAATAAAGAAATGATGCGAGGGAGCTGCATTGTGCCTTGTGGATCTGGAGAAAGCATATGACAGGGTGCCGAGAGAAGAACTGTGGTACTGCATGAGGAAGTCTGGAGTGGCAGAGAAGTATGTTAGAGTGGTGCAGGACATGTATGAGAGATGTAAAACAGTGGTGAGGTGTGCTGTCGGTGTGATACAAGAGTTCAAGGTGGAGGTGGGACTGCATCAAGGGTCAGCTCTCAGCCCCTTCTTGTTTGCTATGGTGATGGACAGGCTGACAGACGAGGTTAGACAAGATTCCCCATGGACTATGATGTTTGCAGATGACATTGTGATCTGTAGTGAGAGCAGAGAACAAGTGCAGGAAAATCTAGAGAGGTGGAGGTATGCCATGGAAAGGAGGGGAATGAAGATTAGCCTCAGTAAGACAGAATACATGTGCATGAATGACAAGGACCCAACAGGAACGGTGAGATTACAGGGAGCAGAGATAAGAAAGGTGGGGGATTTTAAGTACTTAGGCTCAACAATCCAGAGCAATGGAGAGTGTGGAAAACAGGTCAAGAAGCGTGTGCAGGCAGGTTGGAATGGTTGGAGAACAGTGTCCGGTGTGATGTGTGATAGGAGGGTACCGGCAAGAATGAAAGGAAAAGTGTACAAGACGGTGTTGAGGCCAACGATGTTGTATGGGTTAGAATCAGTGGCCCTTGGGAAAAGACAGGAGGCAGAGCTGGAGGTAGCAGAGATGAAAATGTTGATATTTGGGCGAAGGTCACTGCGGTAGTCCAGAATTGGATGAGATCCGCCCTGAATATCTCAGGGCTCTGGATGTTGTAGGACTATCTTGGTTGACACATCTCAGCAACATCACATGGTCATCAGGGGCTGTACTTCTGGATTGGCAAACCGGGGTGGTAATCTTCCTTTTTAAAAAGGGGGGCCGGAGGGTGTGTTCCAAATCACACTCCTTAGCCTACCCAGGAAGGCCTATGCAGAGGTACTGGAGAGGAGGATCCAACCGATAGTCGAACCCTGGATTCAGGGGGAACAATGTGGTTTTCATCCTGGCCGTAGCCCTCTTGACCAACTCTATATGCTCTTCAGGATCTTGGAGGGGCAGAGAAGTTTGCCCAATCTGTCCACATGTGTTTTGTGGATTTGGAGAAGGCTTTCAACCATGTCCCTCGATCTATCTTGTGGGGCGTACTCCGGGAGTATGGCGTTCCTGACCCGTTGCTATGGGCCATGCAATCGCTGTATCACCGGAGCCAGAGTTTGGTTCGTATTGGTAACAACAGGTCGAATTCGTTTCCGGTGAGGGTTGGAGTCCGCCAAGGCTGTCCTTTGTCACCGATTTTGTTCATAATTTTTATGGACAGAATTTCTAGGTGCAGCCGATGCGTTGAGGGGTTCTGGTTTGGTGGCCATCGGATATCGTCTCTGCTTTTTGCGGATGATGTTGTCCTTTATGGCTTCATCAGGTAAGGAGCCCCTGGGACAAGAATGAGGTCCTGCTCCAAGTGGAGGAGTTTAAGTATCTTGGGGTCTTGTTCACGAGTGAGGGAAGGATGGAACGGGAGATTGACAGACAGATCACTGCAGCCTCTGCTGTTAAACAGGGCCTGTACTGGTCCATCTTGGTGAAGAAGGAGCAGAGCCGCATGGCAAAGCTCTCAATTTACCAGTCGATCTACGCTCCAACCCTCACCTATGGTCACGAGCTTTGGGTAGTGACCAAAAGAACAAGGTTGCGGATACAAGCGGCTGAAATGAGCTTCCTGTGCCAAGGGGCGGGGCTCTCCCTTCGATATAAGGTGAGAAGCTCTACCATCTGGGGAGAGCTCGGAGTAGATCCACTGCTCCTCCGCATTGAGAGGGCCAGTTGAGGTGGCTCGAGCATCTGGTCAGAATGCCTCCCAAACACCTGCCTGGTGTGGTGTTTCGGATATATCCAACCGGGAAGAGACTCCAGGGTCAACCTAGGACATGCTGGAAGGACTATGTTTCTCAACTTGTCTGGGAACGCTTCAGTATCCCCCCAGAAGAGCTGGGGGAAGTGGCTGGGGAGAGGGATGTCTGGGCCTCTTTGCTTAGGTTTCTGCCCCGCAACCCGCCCCCGGAAGAAGCAGAATATGATGAATGAATGAATGAATGAATGAATGTGAAGAGTACTCTCTTGTCATTGTAATGAACTGCACCAAAACCTGGACAAAAGAGGATATTGCAGTGAGACTCAAGAACCTGTACATTACCAGTAATCAAGGACCTTCACCTATCATCTCTGATCCTCACTGCGACCATCTCTCCAGCTCAAGGCCTAAGCTAAACTAAGCTAAGCTAATCTATTTAACTGTGGTCCATATTTGTGTAATTGCTATATTCATTAGCTCAACTAAAAAAAAAAAACTAAAAAATAAATAAAAAAAGACACACTTCCTTTACCTTGCATGGGTCATTACAATCGTTCCTGGAATGTGTGTTAGTTCATCACATAAATTCTGTCAACAGTGCAAACTCTTGGGTTTTGGAGGAGTTTGGCGAGTGCTTGGTAAAAGACTATTGTTTAACCTCAAAAATGATTCTGAACCACCATGCAACACCTCAAGAGGGAGAAGCAGTTCTCACAAATAATGTTTACAGTGAAAGTGGGACGCCACTTACTTTTACAGGGGAAGTTGTCTGGAGGTGGAAGGAATACTTCAGGAACCTTCTCAATCCCACCAGCACACCCTCTGTGGAACAGGAAGAGTGTAGGGGGATGGATGGGGCTCTGCTATTCACTGGAGCAGAAGTTGTTGAGGTATTTAAAAACATGCTCGGTGGCCAGGTTCCAGGTGTGGACAAGATCTGCCCTGAATACCTCAAGAATCTGAATGTAGGACTGTTTTTGTTGACGCATCTCTGGAGCATCACGTGATTATCGGGGACAGTACCTCTGGATTGGCAAACCGGGGTGGTAGATCCCTCTTTCACAAAGTGGGCCAGAGGATGAGTTCCAATTATCATGGAATCACACTCCTCAGCCTACCCAGGGAAAGTCTATTCTGGAGTACTTTAGAGCAAGGGTCCCAAACCACCGGTGGCTCAAATGGTACCGGTCCGCAGAAGAAATAATTAAATATTTCCGTTTTATTTATTATCTGAGTCTGAACGATCTTTAATTTAAAAAAAAGTATTTTATTTTGAAAAATGACTGGATTATCCCAGTTACATATCGGCCATTTGTGCGCTAAAATGTAACTCACAAGGGGAGGGCAAATGAACAGAGGCGAGTTGGACATGTTTCAAACAACAGCGGGATTTAGGGTGAGACTGAGCCTTCCTTCTCCCAGCTGGTGCACCATCACTTGTGTTTTATTATTATTTTTTTTTAATGTATTTTTTTTTTAGAAAAGTACAAGCTCAACTTCTCAACCAACGTTATTTCAGCTGTTGAAAAATAACATTCCTGTATTATTATTATTATTATTATTATTATTATTATTATTATGATTACTACTACTACTACTAATAATAATAATATTTATATAAATAAATTATATTTACAACATAAACAATCTATGACACACACACACACACACACACACACACACACACACCAATCTGCGGTAAAATTGTCAAGTGTTGAACGGTCTGCGGTCTGCAGTGATAAAAAGGTTGGAGACCCCTGCTTTAGAGGAGGATCCGACCGATAGTTGAATCTCGGATTCAGGACGAACAATATGAGGACTACTCAACTGGTTCTATCCACTCTATAGGATCCATGGGGGGGGGGGGGGGGGGGGGGGTGCCCAACCTGTCCAAATGTGTTTAGTGGACTTGGAGAAGGCTTTCCACTGTGTTCTTTGGGTTATCTTGCAGGGTGTACACCGGAAATATGGCATATCAGACCAACACGTGCCATCTGGTCTCTGTATTGCTGGAGCCAGAGCATGGGCTGCATTGGTAACATCTCAAATTTGTTTCCAGTGTGGGTTGGAGTCCGCCAAGCCTTTGCCACTGATTCTGTTCATGATATTTATGGATAGACGTTTTAGGCACAGCCAAGGCATTGAGGAAGCTTTAGTGGCTATAGGATCTCATCTCTGCTTTTTGCAGATGATGTTATCTTTTTAGCTTCAAGCCGAGACCTCCAGCTCTCATTAGGGGGATTAGCAGTTGAGTGAAAGTGGTCCGGATGAGAATCAACACCGCCAGGTCTGAGGCCATGGTTCTCAGCTGACAAAGGGTGGAAATCACCCATTGGGTCATGAATGAGATCTTGCCGCAAGCAAAGGAGTATAAGTATCTCAGGCTCTTGCTCATGACGGATGGGTGGATTGGGAGATTGACAGTTGGATTGGTGCAGTCTTGCTGTAAAGCAGAGCTTGTACCTGTTTGTTGTAGTGAAGAGGAGGCGGAGTTGGATGCCAAAGCTGTCAATTTACCGGTCAATTTACATTCAACTCTCACTTAAAGTTCCAAACATTGAGTGACCAAAAGAACAAGCCTGTGGATACAAGTGGCTGAAATGACCTTCCTTTGGATCTGAGAAACTCAGCCATCTTGGAGGAGCTCAGAGTAGAACCGTGGCTCCTCCGCATCGAGAGGACCCAGTTGAGCTGCCTTGGGCATCTGGTGAGAATGCTTCAAGAACATCTACATGGTGTAACATTTCAGGCATGTCCAGTGGGAAGAGACCCCAGGTTCGACACAGAACACACTGGGGAGACTGTGTCTCTCAGCTGGTCTGGGAATGCCTCGGTGTCCCACCTGAAGAGCTGGAGTAAGCAGCTGGGGAAAGAGATGTCTGGACCTCATTGCTTAGGCTTCTGCCTGTTGACCTGACTCCAGATTAAGAGGAAGATGGCAATGCTGCTGCTGCTGCTGCTGATGATGATGTATATGAAAGTAGGTGTTAGGTTTTGTAGATTGTAATGATTAAATAATATGTATTAAAACGTATAATGGCAGCACAGTGGCGGAGTGGTTAGCATGCCGCCTCACAGCAAGAAGTTCCTGAGTTTGATTCCCAATATGGCTGTTTCTGTGTTTAGTTTGTATGTTCTCCCTGTGCTTCCAGGGATTTCCTCTGGGTATACCGGTTCCCTCCCACAGTCCAAAAACATGCAAAGTAAGATAATTTGCTATTCCATGTCACCTCTAGGTGTGTGAGGGATGGCCTGCCATGGCCTGGCGAGCTGGGATAAGATAGACTGAGACCTCCACACGACCCTAGCTAGGATGAGGATGGATATGACTGAATAAAAGTGGCTGAAATGAGCTTCCTTCACAGGGTGGCAGGGATCTCACTTAGAGATAGGGTAAAAAGTTCTGTCATCCGGGAGAAGCTCAGAGCAGAACTGTTGCCCCTCTGTGTTGAGAGGAGCCAGTTCAGGTGAGTTGGGCATCTGGTTAGAATGCCTCCCGAACCCCAACCTGATGTGGTGTGTCAGGGATGTCCAACTTGAAAGAGACCCTGGATCGATACAGAACATGCAGGGGGAACTACGTCTCTCAGCTAATCAGGAAATGCTTTGGTGTGTCCCCCGCCCAAGAAGAGATGGAGAGAGTGACTGCGGAGAGGGACGCCTGGTCCTCACTACTTAGTTTGCTGCCCCCACGACCCGACCACGGAACAAAGTTGAAGAACTGCCTCATTGCTCTCTCATCACAACTTTAACTCTGAAAGACTTTCTGCAGTTATAGTTACAGTGGATTTCAGCATAACTTGAGAAGGAAAAACTGAGCCTGATGATGAATAAATTATTTATAAGGGCAGCAAGAACTTACAGTACCTTTCAAAAAGGTGCAGACACACCCAGTCATTCTGGGTGAAATAGGTGTGCCCAAACTCTTGGCTGCTACTGTACATACATTTTTCACATTTTAAAGTATAAAACATATTTAATACTCACATGTGTAAGATGTATCTACCTTGAACACTCCAGCCAGAAACCACACCCGAATTCAGGACCATTGTGTGCACTACATCGCTGTGCGGCCGATACTGACCTCTTTATTTTCAATTATACAATGCTCTATTTATTATCTATAACTAATTTTAAATATACCTGACCTGGACAATCTGAACAAAAAAGTGTAATACAACAAACAAAAAACTACTTTATAAATGCTGCCCATTTGTTTAATGTCCAGATTTTACTTTAATAATTTAAAAATCTTTAAAGGTGTTTTTTTTTTCTTTTTGGAAAATGAGCATTGAATAAAAATAGTGTGTGGAAGAAGCAGGTGGTCAGAAGCAGAAAAACTACAAATGAGTGACAGATGGAAATGTGAGCTTCAGATGGGTCAATGCAACAAGTGTCAGTTCTGTGGTTGGGGAATAATCATGTGATGAAAATGGGCAGTTGCTGCATGTATGAGAAATAAGTGCAGTGGTTTCAGAGATGGCTTTCTGTAACTAAATAACAGAAAATTGTAAGGGGAAAATGAAGTCGGTTATAATTTTGATTGCATTTCTTCTTCTTTTCCCTTCAGGTGTCGCCACAGCGAATTATCTGCCTCCATCTCACCCTATCCTTTGCATCTTCTTCTCTTACACCAACTACCTTCATGTCCTCCTTCACCACATCCATGAATCGTCTCTTTGGTCTTCCTCTAGGCCTTCTGCCTGGTAGTTCTAACCTCAGCATCCTACTACCAATATACTCATTATCCTTCCTCTGTGCATGTCCAAATCATCTCAATCTAGCCTCTCTGAATTTGTCTCCAAAACATCTTACATGTGCTGTCCCTCTGATGTGCTCATTCCTGATCCTATCCATCCTCGTTACTCCCAAAGAGAACCTTAGCATTTTTATCTCTGCTAACTCCAGCTCTGACTCCTGCCTTTTCCTCAGGGCCACTGTTTCTAAACCAAACAACATCGCTGGCCTCAACACCGTCTTGTACACTTTTCCTTTCATTCTTGCCGATACCTTCCTATCGTCATATGCTTTCTCCTGATCCAGAAAGGCACAATGCAGTCCCCTCTGACCTTCTCTATTAACATCCTCAAGGCAAACACTGCATTTGTGGTGCTCTTTCTTGGCATGAAACCAAACTGTGGTTCACAAATGCTGACCTCTGCCCTGAGTCTAGTTTCCACTATTCTTTCCCATAACTTCATCGTATAGCTCATCAATTTTATCCCTCTGTAGTTGCCACAACTCTGCATGTCTCCCTTGTTCTTAAAAATGGGCACCATCACACTTCTCCTCCATTCCTCTGGCATCCTCTCACTCTCTAAGACCTTGTTGAATGTTCTTGTCAGGAAATCTACTGCTCCCTCTCCTAGACACTTCCATACCTCCTCCGGTATGTCATCAGGACCAACTGCCTTTCCATTCTTCATCCTCTTCAATGCCCTCCTCACTTCACCCTTACTAATCTTTGCTACTTCCTGGTCCTCGACAGTCACCTCTTCTACTCTTTTTTCTCTCTCATTTTCCTCATTCATCAACTCTTCAAAGTACTCTTTCCATCTCCCCAGCACACTTCTGTCATCAGTCAATACATTCACCACCCTGTCCTTAATCGCTTTAACTTGCTGCCCGTCCTTTCCATCTCTATTTCTCTGCGGTGCCAACCTGTAGTAATCATTTTCTCCCTCTTTACTTTCCAACCGAGTATACAAGTCATCATACACCCTCTGTTTGGCCATTGACACCGCCACCTTCGCCTTACGCTGTGTCTCCCTGTACTCCTGTTTACTCTCTTTGGTCCTCTCAATGTCCCACTTCTTCTTAGCTAACCTCTTCTTTTGTACACACTCCTGTACTTCCTCATTCCACCACCAAGTCTCCTTATCTCATCTCCTTCCAGATGACACACTAAGTATTCTCCTACCTGTCTCCCTGATCACATTAGCTGTAGTTGTCCAGTCATGTGGAAGCAATTCCTGACCACCCAAAGACTGTTTCAACTCCTCCTTGAAGACAACCCGAAACTCTTCCTTTTTCAGCTTCCACCACTTTGTCTTCTGCTCTGCCTTTGCCTTCTTCACCTTCCTCGCCATCAGCGTCAGCCTGCACACCACCATCCTATGCTGTTTGGCAACACTCTCACCCGCTACTACTTTGTAGTCACTGACTTCTTTCAAATTACATCCCCTGCACAAGATGTAGTCTACTTGTGTCCTCCTATCTCCACTTTTATAAGTCACCCTATGCTCCTGTCTTCTTGCTCACATCCTGCCTGTGGGGCATAAGCTCTAACATTGAACATCACGCCTTCAATTTCTAACTTGAGACTCATCACTCTGTCTGACACTCTTTTCACTTCCCCTCTGTTTCCTGCACCAACATGTCCATTGAAGTCTGCCCCAATGACCACTCTTTCACCTCTGGGGGTACTCTGCATCACTTCATCTAACTCCCTCCATAATCTCTCCTTCTCTTCTCGCTCACATCCTGTCTGTGGGGCATAAGCACTAACAACATTGACCATCACACCTTCAATTTCTCACTTGAGACTCATCACTCTGTCTGACACTCTTTTCACTTCTAGAACATTCCTGACCAACTCCTCCTTCAAGATGACTCCTACTCCATTTCTCTTCCCATCCACACCATGAAAATACAGCTTAAACCCTGCTCCTAAGCTTTTAGCTTTGCTACCTTTCCACCTGTTCTCCTGAACACACAGTATGTCCACCTTCCTCCTGTGCATCATGTCAGCCAGCTCTCTACCTTTTCCTGTCATAGTTCCAACATTCAAAGGCCCTACTTTCAGTTCTAGACTCCTGCCTTTCCTCTTCTCTCTCTGCCTACAGACACGCCTCCTGCCTCTCCTTCTTCGACGTCTTCGACCAACAGTAGTCCAATATCCACCAGCACCCTGTTGGTTAACAGCACTGATGGCAGTCGTTGTTAACCCGGGCCTCGACCTATCCGGTATGAAATTATTTCTTGTGATTCGCATATTTTATTTGACATTTGTTTTACGCCGGATGCCCTTCCTGACGCAACACTCTGCATTTATGCAGGGTTGGGACCGGAATGAGGGAGAGACAGTTCTTTGTGTGAATATGAATGGACTGTTGAGGTTTGCATGGTGTATAACACCTTCTTTCAAACTCAACTCAGAGTCCGGCCTCCCTGCGACATTGGCAGGTTTAACAGTTCGACAAATAGATGAATAATTTTAATACATTTAAGAGTACTGTTATCCTCCCTAATACTGCTGAACAATGTCCAGTATAATCGTAATATGTGTAATTGTCAGTAAGATTAAAGTAAACCCTGGAAACATTTTAGGAATTAGAGGCCTGTGTCACATTGACAAACAATAATGTTCTTGTATGAGAACCATTCTCAAGAATGTTCCTATTCAGGAGATCTGAGCTTGGCCATGTGTTCAGATTATTCGGACAGTGGAGGCATTGGCTACGAAGCCATCAGGCCCAAGGTGCAAGAAGTGCAGGGAGGGTGTGGGATGGTGTGTCTCCCTCCTGTTGTTGGTGTTTGGAGCACCTCTCCAAGAAATTTCTTTGAAATTTGCAAATGAAATATGAAATCTGGGACCATCTGGAAAGAAAAGTGTTGATTTCAAAAAAATAAAAACAAGAAAAATTTGTGCATGTACTGACAAAATTTCAGTGGCTTCAACTTTTATTCATAGTTAGCTTACAATTTATTATTTCCCGTACTTTCCCGACTACACGACGCTCAGGAGTATTGATTATTGATTAAAACATATTTTATTCAAACATGAAATGGATTGGGCACAAGTTATCCAACTTAATAAAGCCCTCTCCAGGTAGTTACAGTAATTATATTACAAAATATACAGCAAGGTACTGACAAGGGAAGGATATATACAAAAGAATTAAAGGAATCGTTTAGTATTACAAATAAATATTTGTACACATTTGAAAACATTCTGGTTTTCTCTAAGAGAATAATCTGCATTGCCATTTAAAATGAGATTAATATCGATTGGTGCTCTTTGATGGACAATGTGCTCTAAAGTTTTAAACATTTGTTCACGTTGAAAATTATATAAGGGACATTCTAGAAAATAGTGAAAAACATTCTCACACTTGTGGCCACACTGACAGCGTGCCTCATCCTTTACATTAATTCTAAATAAATCATAATTAAGTGAACTCGACATATATCTTAATCTTGTGTGTAAAATATTTAACTTCCTTTTCCCGTATGAAAAATATACCGGTGCACATTTTGGTTTAAGACAAATCGCTGATCTAAATGAAACTACAGAATTGCTGTCTCTGATTCCTAGTGGGATATCATTCCACAATTTAACTGTTGATGGAAAAAATGAAAGTGTTGAATATTTTAATCATGTAGTAGGTATACTATAGTCATGGCTATTTCTTAATGGATAGTTCGTTCTTTTCGCTACTACTGGAGGTAGTAGGTCACTGAGAAAAGTTGGAGTAAGATGTTTGTGTCTCTTATAAAATAACATTCATTTACAGACACGCCTTCTTTCAGACAGCAATTCCCAGCCAGTTTCAAAATACAGTGATTGAGAAGAAGCGTATCTTGGCAGTCCAGTAACAATACGGGCAGCTTCAAGCTGTAACTTTTCTAATTTATTGGCTTGCTCAATCGAACATCCGTCCCATACCTCACATGCATACTCGAAGTTTGGTCTGATAAATACGGTATAAATTTTGGACAGTGTTGCTCTATTTAGTAGAAATTTTAACTTTTGAAGTGAGCCTATCATTCTGGAAGTCTTTTTAACAATATTTTCAATATGAAAGTGCCATCTCCCATTTGATGAAAAACATAAACCCAAATGTTTGTGAGATTCCACTGCTTTCACGTTACAGCCGTCAAAATACAAATTCATATCTTGATTATTCTTAATAGTGAATAGCATAGTTTCAGTTTTTTTCTGGGTTATATGAAATTAACCAATCCTTAGCCCAATTGCATAGAAATTCTAAATTTTCATTCATAAGCTGTTCCATTAATTGCTTTTCTTTTGACAATGTTCCTAATGAAGTATCGTCAGCGAAAAGCCAAATAAAACAATTTAGTTTATCTGCAGATTCATTTACATAAACAGTGAAAAGGAAAGGACCTAAAACTGACCCCTGAGGTACTCCAGTTTTAACACCAAAGGTTTAGACAACAAGCCATGAACAAAAACTGATTGACTGCGACCACTTAGATAATTATTAAACCATTCAAGTAGTTTTCCACAAACTCCATACTTCTCTAGTTTGTGCACAAGCCCCATGTGCCAAACTCTATCAAATGCTTTAGCGACATCACAAAAAACCATACAATAGTAACCTTTGTCATCAAGCGATGTGCAAATCTGGTTATAAATTTCAACAAGTTGTTGTACAGTAGAGTGACCTCTCCTGAATCCACATTGATATCTATATAACAAATCATTTGCCACAAAATAATTATAAACATGTTTGAAAACCACCCTTTCAAACAGCTTTCCAACACAGCTTATCAGTGAAACCGAGCGATAATTTGATACAATAGAGTTCTCACCCTTCTTGTATAGCGGCATAACATTTGCGTATTTCCATTGACTAGGATATACTGATAAGTTAAGTGACGTGTTAAATATCATACACAACACTGGGCTTATAGACTCAACAGTATATCTCAATAACTGATGACTAATCTGATCTGGTCCAGCAGCTTTCTTAAGAGGTAGACATTTAATTATGTCAGATATCTCATGAACTTCAATCTTAATATTATCTATAACAGTATTAGTGCGACTATCAAAATTTGGAAGAGATTTATTGTCTGCACCATTCAGATTGGTTACAGACTCAAAATATTCATTCAGCATATTAGCTTTATCTATGTCTGTAAATGCCGATGGACATTCATCAGAAACACTTCTTGTTAGAGCTGGAATTGTAGAAGCGGAACCTGACGTCTTGATTAAACTGCATAACATTTTCCAATATGATGATCTATTCTCTCCATACAACTCGAAAATAAATTCATCAAGATTAGAGTAGAATTGTTCTTTAGCATAATATTTCATGTTATTAACTTTATTTCGCTGCTTTTTGTATTTACTAATATCAAAGTCCTTCTGTGTTCTTTTTGCCTTTTTCCGTAGTCGATCCCGCTTTCTACTTTCACGTCTAATATTTGAGTCATACCATGGTTTGTCATTAGGTCTTATCATAACTATTCTAGAAGGGATACATTGTTTAGTGTAATCATTAAAATGGTCATAAAATGTACAACAAATGTCATCAACGTTGGAACAGACACTAAACAATGACAACCAATCCGTATCATTAATAAGTGCGTTTAGCTTCTCATAGTCACCATCTTTATAACACCAGACCTTTCTAGAATATGCAACCTTTGTTGAGACGTGCACATCTATGCTAACAAATGTACCTTTGTGATCACTTATAGTTCTGTCAAAATCAATCACACCACTTTCTACAACATCAACTTCATCATTGACTATAACTGGATCTAGCAATGTGCTGGTTGTCCTGGTAACCCTGGTAGGTTCTGTTATAATATTACATAAATTGTTTCTAGTTAAAATATCTGTTATGTTTAGATTTGATACAGATAATAAATTTTCATTCACATCACCAACAATAATAACTTTATTTGAGATATCTAAAGCACCTTCAATACTAATATCAAATCTACCCCAGAAGTTATCCATATTGCTTTCTGGTCTGTAAACTATACATAAGATGAGTGGTGTTTGAGGAAAAAATATCTTAACCCATACTGACTCATCAAATATATTCTCTAGGTCAGGAAGGCTCTTAAAGCTTAGGTTTTCAGAAATATATATCATCACCCCACCCCCGAATGGATTTTTGTCTCGACGTATCGGAACATGAAAGTTTTCCCAAACTAAGGTTTCATGATCTATACTTGCATCTAAATGGGTTTCTGTAAAACATACTATGTCATATTCAGATAAAAACTCTGATAGATAAGACTGCTTATTACGGATGCTTCGTACATTCAGGTGAAAGATAGACAACAAGCTGTCATTCTGAACAATAGTACCTGGGTTAGATTCTACGTCACCAGCAAGCTGAAGTACCAATAAGATAATCAAGGTGATATTGATATTTATAACTTGTGATTGAAGCAGACGTAGAAACATGAATACACAGCAAGCTTTCAATTCTAGTGATAATAAATTACACATACTTCCTACTTCATAAATTAGAAATCTAAAAAATACAGTTGTATTACTAAATAGTTAAATAGTTGTATTACTGAAACGTTTCTTAAGATTACGAGAGCACTTGAAATGCCTGAATAACCCGATCACCGCACGGTGTTTCATTACGTCATTACTCATAAGGCTTATTTACTTGATGTTGATAGACAGTACTTGTGCGGGCACTAGATCGGGCTATTAGCAGACATATCAATAAATATAATTGTACATAATAGGATGTCAATGCAGGATCTCTCACATGTTCTAAAGAAAATGAATAAACATAGGATATATACAGTGATTCCATAATGGATATATATATATATATATATATATATATATATATATATATATATATATATATATATATATATATATATATATATAAATATATATATATATATATATATATATATATATATATATATATATATATATATACATTGTATTACAATTTGAAGAATATAAAAAACTAAAGGTGCGAAAAAGTATAATATGAACAAAGAAAAGTGCAAACATAGCAAATAGTAAGATAGGTTATTGTGTGTTAATACTCCGCTCTGGAGTACAAGTCGCTGAAAAGGATTTCGTAATAATCATAACTAATTGCTTATTATCCTTAGTTGAACCAGCTAAAGTAATTAATAGTTTATTCATATATCGTCTATCTATCATTCTAGCTTTTATAATAATCATTTTAGTCTTAAGGTTTTATATATACATGCATGATTGCTGTGTAAGCACCTACAATCATCAGCACTGTCAGAAGAAAATTATTCCCATGCCTTTGTCTCTATCCTTACATTCTGGAACATTTCTAACATGTTTATTGTACATGAAACAGGAATAGATGCCAAAAGATCTTTGTAACTCTTTATCAGAGTGAGAAATAAATCAGACTCGAACATTCCACTTCTCCTTTTATCAGAACATTGCTCAACCCAAAAGGGCTTATAATTAACAGCATGACCGAAACACCATGACCATCAGGTCTACTAGCTATTTGACATCCTATTTTTGTACTTGACCATTGTCTATATATACTCATGTAATAAATACCATTCTGTGGTGATCCGTGAATAAAGACTGGAACACCACTTCTATCGATGTCTGTGCTTTCTTTGCTGATCTCTCCAGAGCTCTGGGTGTCACAAGGGAACTGATCTGCAAGACAGCTACTTGGTTCACAAAGTTCTCACCTAACAGTGGAATTGACCAAAAAATACATAACAAAGAAGAAAAAACATATATGAATTGCATTGGACTATAAGTCGCAAACTCATGGAAACTGTCTACCTTGACTTGGAAATCTGCTTGCAGTTTCTGTGACGTTGTGGTCCTCGTTCTGATAGGGGTGGTTGCATTGCATGAAGCGGTAACACCAAGGTCCTCACACAAAGCCATTTCTATTTATCTCCTTGACGACTAGCTGGACGTGGAGGCTAGTCCTCTAGCTGTGGCCATCAAGCTTTTAGCCCGCGATTAGCTTTTTTGTTTTCCTCATTGCACTAAAAATAATATCTGCTCAAACTTGCAAATTTTAGCATCATGGATCAATGTTTAAATACCTATGTTTATGACTGTGGGGAGAGTCCCATTGACCTTCGAGAAAGTTTGAATGACAGCTTGGAAAGACGGCAGGCTATAGTGCTAGGGCCAGCAACCCAAAACACTGCACATAATCGCTACAAGTTCCACTACAGGAGAATACCCCCTTGCAGGCCGAGAGGCGGGGGAGGATGAACTGCAAACCCGGACGGATTCAAAGGATCACGAACCAGGCAACGAACCAAGGACTAGAAGTTTGATGCAAGCCCTCAAGCAAGCGGCACCAGAATCTAGACGGAGGCGTGGCAGCTACGGAAGACTCTTTAAGAATGAAAAAGGCATGAAAATATACCAAAGCAAAACCAAGTGCAAGGAGCAGTTAAGACAGTGCAAACCTACTGAAACATCAGCAGCTAATAAGACACAGGAGGATCTGAGCCCGGAAGCTTACCACAGTGCTCAGAACCCCCAAGTCGAGACAAACCCTGGTGCGACGGCTCAGGAAACAAGAGGTGTAGCAAGTGACATGGCCCAGGAGAAGAAAGCAAGATTGCGACTTCCACCATCAACAGACAAGAGGTGGCAAGTTCTGGACAACAACCTGGACAGCATTCTTGAAAACTGCCTGAAAGGAAAAGCATGTAAGAAGATCCAACTCTTGAGCAAGGTCGTTTATGATGAATGCAAGAGTTTGTTTGGAGCTCAAACTGTGAAGTCAAGACCAACCCGAGGAGGAGCAAGTAGAAGACAAAAACAGATAGCTAAGCTGCGTCAAAACCTCTGTAGTGTCAAGAAATCATGGAAGAAAGTTCCAAAGTCCGAGAAGGAAGGTCTGCAAGAGCTGCACCACACTGCATAAGAGGCTGCTTCAATTCCGGTCAGCTAAGAGACTCCGCAAAAGGCAAAATGAGAAGAAGAAACAAAGAAAGGCGTTCCTTCAGAAATCCTTTTCAGTTCACCTCAGACCTACTGGGAAAACCCAAGAGTGGCAGACTCCAATGTTCTCAAGTAGAGGTTGAAAAGAGTGTAAAACAAGCACATAGCGACCCTGACAGAACTACACTATTAGCAGAACCCCCGTATTCAAAAGAGGAGCCAGATCCTGAAACCCCCTTTGATTTCTCAGACCTGCGCTTCGAAGAAATCAAAAAGGTCATCAAAGCTGCAAGATCAAGCTCTGCTCCAGGTCGCTCCGGAATTACATACAAGATTTACAAGAATTGCCCAAAGCTTCTCAATCGTGTCTGCAAGCTTCTCCACACAATCTGGAAAAATAAACAGCTACCATCAGCATGGACCCTGGCAGAAGGTTGTTTTGTACCAAAGGAGCTAGATTCAAGAGGGCTGGACCAGTTCAGGGAAATCTCTCTTCTGGACTTAGAAGGAAAGATATTTTGGTCTGTAGTAGCAAAGAGAATCACCACCTTTCTCCTGATTAATCCCTACATTGGCCACCAGCGTGCAGAAAGGAGGCATCCCAGGCCACTCAGGATGCACACAGCAGCGATAAGCCAGCTGACCAAGGAGGCCAAGAAAAACAAGAGTGACTTATTAGTAGTGTGGCTGGACATTGCCAAGGCCTACCCTAGCATACCCCCATCTACTAATTGAGAAAGCACTGCAGCAGTACCATGTTCCAACAGAGGTCATGCAGTTGTCATGAATCATCTTACCAACATCAAGATGCGATTCACAGTGAACAACTTCACAACAGGCTGGCAGAGACTCGAGAAGGGAATCAAGGCGGTGCACCGTTTCAGTAACACTATTCGTGGCAGCCATGAACTTGCTCCTCGCCAGCTTGGATCACATGTTTTCATCATCCAAGATGAGAAGATTCCCACAATCCAGGATGAGAGCATTAAATGCCTGGGCAAATGCTTTGACCAGTCATTGGGAGGCATAGAAAACAGCAGAGACGTCCAAAAGCACTCAAGAAGTGGCTTCAAACAATAGATGGAAGTTATCTCCAAGGCCGCTTCAAAGCATGGTGCTTCCAGTATGGCATTATCCCGAGACTGCAGTGGCCATTCCTGCTCTATGACATGGCCTTCTCTACAGTAGAGTCAATGGAACGACTGTGCAGCAGATTTCTGCGTAAGTTGCAGGGGGTTCCTCCAAGCTACAGTACTGTAAATCTTTACAGCAGGTCAGCTAAGCTAAGGTTTCCTCTGTCATCTGTGATTGAAGGATTCCAGACTGCAAAAGTTAGAGCCATTTCTCCCCTATGTTTGTCCAAGGACACAGTAGTGCAGCAAACAAGGGAAACTGTGAAGACTGGTAGAAAATGGAATTCTCACAAAGCAGTCCAAGTGGCAGAGGAGGACCTGCGTCATCAAGAGCTGGTGGGAACAGTTTGCAAAGGGAGATTAGGCCTTGGCAACTACGAGGGCAACCAATGGAGCACAGCAGATGACCGAACAAGAAGAGATATGATTGTGCAACAAACTAGAAAAGAAGCGGAATACACCAGGTTTGTCAGAGCAGTGGGGTTCGGAAGCCAAGGCAGCTGGACCAAAAGGGAATCAGCCATCCAGCGCCCATTCACATGGAAAGAACTGTGGAATACTGATCAAGGACAGCTCAGCTTCCTGCTACGTGCTGTGTCAGACCTGCTTCTTTCGCCTTCTAACTTGTGGATATGGGGAAAAGAGGAGGACGCCTCATGCTCTCTGTGTAAAGGAAACAACTGCTCCCTGAATCACATCCTCTCAGTATGTCCTAAGGCTCTGGGAGAGGGGAGGTACCGATGGAAGCATGACACTGTCTTAAGAGAGATTGCCATAGTGGTGGACCAGCGCAGATTGGAAGTCAACCATCAAAGTATCCAGGACACAGGAAGCCCATTCAGTTCCTGAAAAAAGGAGAGACGAAGACCAAGCCTAGCAAGCTTGCAACTAGAGGCTCAGTCCTGTCTTCAGCATCTGACTGGCAGCATCTTGTGGATGTGCAAAAAAAGCTGAAATTTCCAGAAGATACAGCAGTCACTCAGATGCGCCCAGATATGCTGCTACTATCCCGAGAAACGAAAGCCATCCACATAATAGAGCTTACAGTTCCGTGGGAGGATAGACTTGACATCTCACATGAGCTGAAAGCGGAAAAATACCAGGACTTGGGAGATGAAGCTTGTATTAAAGGGTGGAAAGCAAGCCTGATGCCAATAGAGGTTGGATGCAGGGGTTTTGTTGCAACATCCACAAGAAACTTCCTGCACAAGATCGGTCTTACCCCTACCACCACAAAGAAGGCGATAAAGACCATAGCTGCTTCAGCAGAGACATGCTCAAGGTGGCTGTGGATCAAGAGGAGAGAGAGTTGGACCACAGTCAATTACAAGCCAGGAGAGTGGTGTGTAGCTACACCTATCTTAGAAGACCTCAACAATCAACCAGAAGCCAGCCTGCAGGTGAAGACAATCTTTTGTCTTTGCTGCCCCACTCAGGTGAAGCGTACAGGTTTTGGGGTGAAACGCTAAAGACCCTGAGATACCTGCTGATGATGCAGATTAGGCACGAAGAAACTACAACAACCACAAGCTGCAGATTATACAGACGCTGATCAAGCTTTGAGTAGCGTAGCATCATGGATCTTTCTTTCTTGGCATGCAACCAAACTTCTTCTTTCTTCTTTTCCTTTCGGCTTTTCCCTTCAGGGGTCGCCACAGCGAATCATCTGCTTCCATCTCACCCAATCCTTTGCATCTTCTTCTCTTACACCAACGACCTTCATGTCCTCCTTCACCACATCAGGGATCGGTGTTTAAAAACCTATGATAAGTCTCTGTAACCATAAAATGAGGAGTTCACTGCCTGTAAAAGGGAGTTTACATGAAATTTCAAGACCCCCTGCCACTGGGGAATGTCTATAATGTTCATCAGTAACAACACATTTAATTGTTCCGCTGTGCTTTAAAAAAGTGGAAAATATTTTGCTGTGTTCTCTTGGTAAATGTCCAACAACCGATGAACCATTAGAAACTGTTACAGCAAAACTATCAGATGCTCTGAATGAATGGAGCAATGAGCCAGATATGGACCTATTAGGAAGTTATGACAAGTATTTTTCACCCGATTCTCCTGCTCACTGACTTCATAAATTTAAGGACGTTCCTGGATATGTGCTTTTGCTTATGGTCGTGTTGATTGGTTCAACGTGGCATGTGGTAAAGTTGACATTCTTACAAAGGTAAGGGGGCTTTTTTTTAAAAAAAAAAAATGCTGCTTTCTGTTCATTTGCATCTTTCATGTAAGTAGTTTGGTTGATACAACAAAATGTATAATAATACAAATACCAGTAAAACTCTTTTATTGCTGTTATTATTCATGTTTTCAACATCCATGGTAATAAGCACTTACTGTTCAACTTCACTGGTAATCATTTTAATAAGCACCCACCGACTTCAATTTTCTGAGCGCCCTGGGTGCTTATAACATCGAATACAGTAATGGCACATATAAGTTGCACCTTAAGCCAAAGTATGAAAAAAGTGCGCCTTGTCTGAAAATTACGGTAATTTGTGAAAAAAACAACTTCTAATATCAACTCGAAATCAGAAATAAAAATTGTCTTCCAAATCAGAATCACTGTCTCTTCTTCTTTTTCTTCTTCTTCTTCTTCTTCTTCTTCTTTCGGCTGCTCCCTTCAGGGGTTGCCACAGCAAATCATCCGCCTCCATCTCACCCTGTCCTCTGCATCTTCTTTTTTTGACTCCAACGACCTTCATGTCTCCCTTCACCACATCCATAAATCTCTTCTTTGGTCTTCCTCGAGGCCTTCTGCCTTGTAGTTCCAACCTCAACATCCTACTGCCAATATACTCACTATCTCTCCTCTGTACATGTCCAAACCATCTCAATCTAGTCTCTCTGACTTTGTCTCCAATATATCTGACATGGGCTGTCCCTCTGATATACTAATTTCTGATCCAATCCATCCTTGTTACTCCCAGAGAGAACCTAAACATTTTCATCTCCGCTACCTCCAGCTCTGCCTCCTGCCTTTTCCTCAGCATCACTGTTTCTAAGCCATACAACATCGCTGGCCTCACCACCGTCTTGTACACTTTTCCTTTCATTCTTGTGACACTCTCCTATCACACATCACACCGGACACTTTTCTCCAACCATTCCAGCCTGCCTGCACATGCTTCTTCACCTCTTTTCCACACTCTCCATTGCTCTGGATTGTTGAGCCTAAGTACTTAAAATCCTCCACCTTTGTTATCTCTGTTCCCTGTAACATCACCGTTCCTCCTGGGTCCTTCTCATTCACACACATGTATTCTGATTTTCTGAGGCGAACCTTCATTCTCCTCCTTTCCAGGGCATACCTCCACCTCTCTAGATTTTCCTGCACTTGTTCTCTGCTCTCACTACAGATCACAATGTCATCTGCAAACGTCATAGTCCATGGAGATTGTTGTCTCACCTCATCTGTCAGCCTGTCGATCACAAGCATAGCAAACAAGAAGGGGCTCAGAGCTGACCGTTGATGCAGTCCCACCTCCACCTTGAATTCGTCGGTCATGCCGACAGCACAACTCACCACTGTCTTACATCTCTCATACATGTCCTGCACCACTCTAACATACTTCTCTGCCACTCCAGACTTCCTCATGCAATACCACAGTTCTTCTCTTGGCACCCTGTCATATGCTTTCTCCAGATCCACAAAGGCACAATGCAGTTCCCTCTGACCTTCTCTGTACTTCTCTACTAACATCCTCAAAGCAAACATTGCATATGTGGTGCTCTTTTTTGGCATGAAACCAAACTGTTGTTCACAAATGCTGACCTCTGCCCTTAGTCTCGCTTCCACTATTCTTTCACATAACTTCATCTTATGGCTCATCAACTTTATCCCTCTGTAGTTGCCACAACACTGCATGTCTCCCTTGTTCTTAAAAATGGGAACCAGCACACTTCTCCTCCACTCCTTTGGCATCTGCTCACTCTCAAGGACCTTGTTGAATGTTCTTGTCAGAAAATCTACTGCGACCTCTCCGAGACACTTCCATACCTCCACAGGTATATCATCAGGACCAACTGCCTTTCCATTCTTCATCCTCTTCAATGCCCTCCTTACTTCACCCTTACTGATCTTTGCTACATCCTGCTCCTCATGGTCACCTCTTCTACTCATTTTTCTCTCTCATTTTCCTCATTCATCAGCTCTTCAAAATACTCTTTCCATCTTCCCAGCACACTTCTGTCATCAGTCAATACATTTCCCTCTCTGTCCTTTATCAATCTAACTTGCTGCACATCCTTCCCATCTCTATCTCTTTACTGTGCTAACCTGTATAAATCATTTTCTCCCTCCTTACTCTCCAACCTATCATACAAGTATTCATATGCCCTCTGTTTGGCCTTAGCCACTGCTACTTTTGCCTTACGCTGTGTCTCCCTGTACTCCTGTTTACTCTCTTCAGTCCTCTCAATGTCCCACTTCTTCTTAGCTAACCTCTTCCTTTGTACACACTCCTGCACTTCCTCATTCCACCACCAAGTCTCCTTATCTACTTTCCTTCCAGAGGACACACCAAGTACTCTCCTACCTGTGTCCCTGATCACATTTGCTGTGGTTGTCCAGTCATTTGAAGCACTTCCTGGCCACCCAAAGCCTGTTTCAACTCCTCTTTGAAGACAACACGACACTCTTCCATTTTAGCTTCCACCACTTTGTCTTCTGCTCTGCCTTTGCCTTCTTCACCTTCCTCACCATCAGCATCAGCCTGCATACCACCATCCTATGCTGTTTGGCAACACTCACCCACTACTACTTTGCAATCACTGACTTCCTTCAAATTACATCGCCTACACAAAATGTAGTCTACCTGTGTGCTCCTATCTCCGCTTTTATAAGTCAGCCTATGCTCCTGTTTCTTCGGGAAGAAAGTATTTACCACAGCCATTTCCATACTTTTTGCAAAATCGATCAACATCTGTCCTTCTGTGTTCCTGTCCTGGATACTAAACCTGCCTATCACTTCCTTGTCCCCTCTATTGCCTGTACCAACATGTCCATTGAAGTCTGCACCAATGACCACTCTTTCACCTCTGGGGGTACTCTGCATCACTTCATCGAAGTCACTCCAGAATCTCTCCTTCTCTTTTCGCTCACATCCTGCCTGTGGGGCATAAGCACTAACAACATCATACCTTCAATTTCTAACTTGAATCTCATTACTCTGTCTGACACTCTTTTCAAATCAGAATCACTGTCAACCCCGATATAGTCAAGGTTACTTAAACTGACATTCTCATGTATGGTTGTATACATTTATAGAATGCATTCCTTGTGCAGATAACATATTGGGACCTTGGTAGTATGAGAACCAGACTGTCCCAAAATGTTTCATTCGTGAATTGGTGTATTTCTGATCGATGCCACAGCTGTTTAACATTATTTATGAACAAGTTGTAGATTGTGCCACTTAAAACAAACATGGGTTGGGGGACACTGGCACAGGACCAATAATTCCATACGCCAATCTAAAATAATTTTAGCTACTGTCATGGTGATGAGAACTGATGAGAACACTGAACATTCGCTCTGTACATGGCAGAGTTGCAAGGAGAAAGCTACTGCTCTCCAAAAGGACATTGCTGCCTGTCTGCAAAAGATCACTTGGGCAAGTCAGACTGCTATTGGAAAAAATATATTTTGTTAATGGGTGAGACCAAAATAGAACTTTTTGGTTCAAAGAAAGGGTTTTATGATTTGAGATGGAAAGTATTACATTCCAGCAGAAGTGTGTTTTGCTGCATTTGGAGCATGATGACATTCTATAAATGGAACAATGACTTCTGATTTATAGCAGCCAAATTTAAAGAAAACTTTCAGGAGCTCTGGTCGTGAACTGAAACTCAATAGAAAGTGGTATGCACAAAATTTCTTCGACTATATCGCGGTTAAAAATAAATAAGGGTAATATACGGCAGTGGTGGCCAGGTGGTAAGGTGCTGGATTGCCTAGCCGAAGGTTGGGGATTCAAGCCCCACTGTCAATGGTTGTTACTGCTGTCCCTCAGTGCAGCGGACTTGGTTATCAAAGGCCGGCCACGTGTCTCACTGTCTATGGTGTGATGCATGTAAATGAACCATTGCTGAATTTTAACAACAGTAGGCTGCACAGCTGTAAATGTGTTTCTGCCCTGCGATGGCCTGGCGAGCTGTCCAGGGTGTACAGTACACCACTCTCACCCAGAGTTGACTGAGATGAGCACCAGACTTCCTGTGACCCCAATTAGGATTAAGCAGTCCAGAAAAAGAATGATTGATAATATTTTAAAATGACCAAGTTCTAACCTGAGTCCCAGTAAAACGTTATGCATGGACAATCAGTTCAATTGTGGAATAACACCAACATCCCAGAATTGAAGCTCTTCTGTATATATATATATATATATATATATATATATATATATATATATATATATATATATATATATATATATATATATATATATATATGTATATATGTCTGTCTGTCTTCCTTTCAGCTTTTTCCCTTTTACTCGGGAGTCGCCACAGTGAATCATCTGATTCGCACGTTTGATTTGGCAGAGGTTTTTCTGTCGGATGCCCTTCCTGTCACAACCCTTTTAGCAAGGGACAGAAACATGCTGACGACTTTGCAGCCTACTCTTTCCGAAAGTCAGCAATGTTTCTTTTACATGCCTGTCGCCATAGACAGTGAGAGACATGGCCCGCCTTTGATAACCCAGTTAGCCGCACTGGGGGGGGGGCAGTGACAACCTTGTGGAGTGTGGGACTTCAGTGCTGTCAACCAACAGGGTGCTGATGGAAATTGGACTACTGTTGGTCGACGAAGGAGAGGTGGGAGGCGTGTCCGTTGCCAAAGAGAGAAGAGGAAAGACATGAGTCGAGGAAGGCAAAGGAAGCAGTGTCAAAGGCCAAACAGAGCGCGTTTGATGACTTGTTTGCTCGGTTGGAAAGTAAAGAGGGAGAAAATTATTTATACAGGTTGGCACAGCAGTGAAATAGTGATGGAAAGGACGTGCAGCAAGTTAGATTGATAAAGGACAGAGAGGGAAATGCATTGACTGATGACAGAAGTGTGCTGGGAAGATGGAAAGAGTACTTTGAAGAGCTGATGAATGAGGAAAGTGAGAAAAAAAAAGAGTAGAAGAGGTGACTGTTGAGGACGAGGAAGTAGCGAAGATTCGTAAGGGTGAAGTGAGGAGGGCATTGAAGAGGATGAAGAATGGAAAAGCAGTTGGTCCTGATGACATACCGGTGGAGGTATGGAAGTGTCTAGGAGAGGTAGCAGTAGATTTTCTGACAAGAACATTTAACAAGGTCTTAGAGAGTGAGAGGATGCCAGAGGAATGGAGGAGAAGTGTGCTGGTGCCCATTTTTAAGAACAAGGGAGACGTGCAGAGTTGTGGCAACTCTACAGGGATAACGTTGATGAGCCATACGATGAAGATATGGGAAAGAATAGTGGAAGCTAGACTAAGGGCAGAGGTCAGCATTTGTGAACAACAGTTTGGTTTCATGCCAAGAAAGAGCACCACAGATGCAGTGTTTGCCTTGAGGATGTTAATGGAGAAGTACAGAGAAGGTCAGAGGGAGCTGCATTGTGCCTTTGTGGATCTGGAAAAAGCATATGACAGGGTGTCGAGAGAAGAACTGTGGTATTGCATGAGGAAGTCTGGAGTGGCAGAGAAGTATGTTAGAGTGGTGCAGGACATGTATGAGAGATGTAAGACAGTGGTGAGGTGTGCTGTCGAAGTGACAGAAGAGTTCAAGGTGGAGGTGGGACTGCATCAAGGGTCAGCTCTCAGCCCTTTCTTGTTTGCTATGGTGATGGACAGGCTGACAGACGAGGTTAGACAAGATTCCCCATGGACTATGATGTTTGCAGATGAAATTGTGATCTGTAGTGAGAGCAGGGAACAAGTGGAGAAAAATCTAGAGAGCTGGAGGTATGCCCTGGAAAGGAGGGGAATGAAGATTAGCCTCAGTAAGACAGAATACATGTGCATGAATGACAAGGAACCAAGAGGAACGGTGAGGTTACAGGGAGCAGAGATAAGAAAGGTGGAGGATTTTAAGTACTTAGGCTCAACAATCGAGAGCAATGGTGAGTGTGGAAAAGAAGTTAAGAAGCGTGTGCAGGCAGGTTGGAATGGTTGGAGAAAAGTGTCCGGTGTGATGTGTGATAGGAGATTATCGGCAAGAATGAAAGGAAAAGTGTACAAGACTGTGTTGAGGCCAACGATGTTGTATGGTTTAGAAACAGTGGCCCTGGGGAAAAGACAGGAGGCAGAGCTGGAGGTAGCAGAGATGAAAATGTTGAGGTTCTCTTTGGGAGTAACGAGGATGGATAGGATTAGAAATGAGCACATCAGAGGTACAGCATATGTAAGACGTTTTGGAGACAAAGCCAGAGAGGCTAGATTGAGATGGTTTGGACATGTACAGGGGAGGGATAGTTAGTATATTGGTAATCGGATGCTGAGGCTGGAACTACCAGGCAGAAGGCCTAGAGGAAGACCAAAGAGACGATTTATGGATGTGGTGAAGGAGGACATGAAGGTCGTTGGTGTAAGAGAAGAAGATGCAAAGGATAGGGTGAGATGGAGGCAGATGATTCGCTGTGGCGACCCCTGAAGGGAAAAGCCTAAAAGAAAAGAAGAAAGAAGAAGTTTGGTTGCATGCCAAGAAAGAGCACCACAGATGCAGTGTTTGCCTTGAAGATGTTAATGGAGAAGTACAGAGAAGGTCAGAAGGAGCTGCATTGTGCCTTTGTGGATCTGGAGGAAGCATATGACATGGTGTCGAGAGAAGAACTGTGGTATTGCATGAGGAAGTCTGGAGTGGCAGAGAAGTATGTTAGAGTGGTGCAGGACATGTATGAGAGATGTAAGACAGTGGTGAGGTGTGCTGTCGGTGTGACAGTAGAGTTCAAGGTGGAGGTGGGACTGCATCAAGGGTCAGCTCTCAGCCCCTTCTTGTTTGCTATGGTGATGGACAGGCTGACAGACGAGGTTAGACAAGATTCCCCATGGACTATGATGTTTGCAGATGACATTGTGATCTGTAGTGAGTCCAGAGAACAAGTGCAGGGAAATCTAGAGAGCTGGAGGTATGCCCTGGAAAGGAGGGGAATGAAGATTATCTTCAGTAAGACAGAATACATGTGCATGAACGACAAGGACCCAAGAGGAACGGTGAGGTTACAGGGAGCAGAGATAAGAAAGGTGGAGGATTTTAAGTACTTAGGCTCAACAATCCAGATCAAGATGCAAAGGATAGGGTGAGATGGAGGCAGATGATTCGCTGTAGCGACCCCTGAAGGGAAAAGCCGAAAGGAAAAGAAGAATATTACAAATTCAAGATGTCCAGTGAAAGAATAGAAAGCTAACATGGACTCAACTGTTAGCTTAAATAGTACTCACAAAACAACAGTCTCAACTTAAACATTGATATGGCAATTTCTGATGTTATAAAGAAGAAGTCATACCTGACTCGATAGTGAGATTTGAGATTTCCTTTCGGCTTTTTCCTGTTATCAGTGCAAATGTTGTAGTGGCAGCACGACTGTAAGAACAGCAGTGACAACTCAGTGACAGTGAGGCTTGAACAGCCGTCCTTGGGACCGGTAATCCAGCACCAAGCCACCACTGCACCAAAATAATAATAATAATAATAATAATAATAATAAGAAGAAGAAGAAGAAGAAGAAGAAGAAGAAGAAGAAGAAGAAGAAGAACAGGGATGTGAAATGGCAGAGAAGAAATCAGAGGAAAATTTTACGGACAGTTTTCGGGGTCTGTGTGGCAAAACCCCACAGAAGCTGGGGGTCTTCCCTGCCCCAGACACCGAGCCATTTTTTGGTATAAGAAGTGCATCATTTAACATTTTGTTAATGCAAAAATGTCAAAACTTGTATGTTGTGGCATCTGATGTTTCATTAAATAAACTGGGATAAAAAAATATTTCACATTCCTATAATTCATAAAGATGAATGTATAAAAAGATAAAAAGATTTCTAATTTTCTTCATATACTTAAAAAGAATCACATCATTGACAGATGATTGTGTGGGTGTGAAATCAAAATATGAACAATTCAACGATTTCTAAAATATAACACCTTAACTTTGTGGAAATCATGTCAAAATTGTCTATTCAAAGAACAAAATGTCGTAATCACATACAAACTTTGAAAGTCATGTATCATTAGGTGTATCACATAAACCTAAATAATTTGCCAAACATGACAATTTATCTGATATTAACTGATTACTTATAGAGTTCCAAAGTCGTCCACCAGGTGTCATGGGCAGCACGGGAATCGTAATGAACAACTGTACAAAGATGCAGTTGCTCAAACTACATTTCCGACCCTAATTTTTTTTATTAATTTATACATTAAAAAAAAAAAAAAAAAAATATATATATATATATATATATATATATATATATATATATATATATATATATATATATATATATATATATATACACCCAGGGAGGCAGGGTAAATGTGGTATGCATGTGTTTGTGTGTTTGGGTGTTTTTGCATGTGGTGGTTTGAAAACCAATCTAATTGTGCTGTGGTCAGCTGATATTTGCAAGTATTTAACAGTTAACACAACCCCTGGGGAGAGTTAAAAAAAAAAAAAAAAAAGTGGAATCACTGCCGCTCGTGGATGTTCATTCGGCTCTTTCACTTTGTAGTAAAACAGATAAATGTCATTGATACAACAAAAGCTTTTTTGGTTTAAAAACTGCTCATTTTTGTTTTGCAAAATATACATCAATCCAACCAAATTATTATTACATATTTATACATATATACAAATTTATTCTCTGACATGCTGCCTGTGTGGAACCAAACAAACAATGTCTGCGCATGATTCATTTTTGTGTAAATGCAGAACTGTGCAAAGCTGGTCTTTGCAGTAGAGATAAAGCTGGCAGCAATTATACATTCATTTCTGAGTGAAAAAGCCAATGGCAAATGTTTTGCTTTTGGATTTCTCGTTTGAAAACTATATTTCTCATCGCAATGAGGTTAATGGCGTTTGAGAGCCGAGAATTGGTTGAACGCAGTGATGTAATTTTTTTTTTCAGTATACTTTCAAAGGTGTTTAAAAGGTGTTTAAAAAGTCATGGTTTAAAAATTACTCTAATAATGATTTAAACAATTTCAAACACCAACATTTTGTATTAACCTCTATGGAGAGATTCAGGGTGCAGTTGTCAGTCAAAGGCTAACTTCTACAAGTGCTATTGACTCGAAAGTTACATAATCAGAACCAACACACATTAGAAATCACAGCAGGCCCATTGGCTATTCCAAATCATCCCAAGGCATGAGAGTGTGTGTGTGTGTGTGTGTGTGTGTGTGTGTGTGTGTGTGTGTGTGTGTGTGTGTGTGTGTGTGTGTGTGTGTGTGAATGGTTGTTTATTTGCTGTCTCTATGGCCTGGCAAGCTATCTGTGTTCTTTGCCCCGAGGCGGCTGAGATGAGTTCAGCCTCCTCACAGCCGTAATTAGGATTAACCATTTTCAGAAAATGAATGAATAAATGAATGAATAATAATTATTTATATTTATGTAGAATAAAAATTAATAATAATGACACCATAATGTCATGCACACTGTAAAAGGTTACACTACTGAAGAATATATAACATGTGGATCCACCTCTTCATCGTGCTTCTTGGTTCTTTTTGTCTTTTTCTTAGAGAAGTGTAATGCAGCGTAATTCACAAAGTCCGAGGCAGGAACCTGCAGGAACAAAAAAGAGATACATTAATCACTACAGTCATCCATTCATTAATTTTCTGAACCGCTTCATCATAATTAGGGTCGTGGGATGGCTGGCGCCCATCTCAGCTGACTCCGGGCAAGGGTGAGATACACCCTGGACAGCTTGTCAAGCCATTGCAGAGATAACTAAAGTATTAATGTAAAGTTTGGGGTAATCTAGAAAATTACACATCTTCCATCCAATATACTAGATGTAAAATGAATATGAAATATAGTCAAGATCAGGAGTCAGCAACCCAAAATGTGCAAAGAGCCATATTGGACCAAAAATAAAAAATAAAAACAAATCTGTCTGGAGCTGTAAAAAATAAAATCCTCATATAAGCTTATGAAGGTAACACAGGCTGAAAGTGTATATTATTCTACTATCAAAATGACTGAGTAGGCTACAAATACATAATGAACATTCATGATTAAATGTTTATTTTCCCCTGCAGCGTGTCCTGGAGAGAACGATACCATGTGGCTACTATGTTGTATGGTATTTGGTGCTTTAAGTTTAACTTCCATTATTATAGTAATGCATTACGTTTTGTTGCATTGATGAAATTATAGAAATTCAATAAAGGAATCGACGGCCCATAAGAGTTTGTATACCTGCACAATAGTGCTGTATGTTCAATGTCAATCACATCACATGACTCATCACAGGCGATTGAGTACAAAGATTTTCTCCCTCCTGCTAATTGGGTGCAGATGATGTGTACACCTCTTTTTTCTCCTTCACGGACAAGTTACCAACGTGATTGCTTGAATTGCGAAGTAAAGTTTTTAGTGTGTTTTTAATGATTATTTAAGAGCGATGATGCCACTGAAATCTTCTCTAGTTTCTGGTAAGGAGCCTAAGCACTTTATTTATTCATACATTTTATCACAGTATAAAATTAAAAAGTTTTTACTTCATCATGACTACATTTTACTGCATTATTATTGTATTAATGAGAAAGACTGTCTATATAATGTGTTTAAGAAGCATATTTTATCGCATGTAATATCATACATAGGGTTTTGAAGCCATGTCAATAAATCGTGTGGGAAGGGCCGGAATCGAACCATCGTGAAAAACGGGGGCTACTGTATGCTGGAGCTGAATTAATGTTGTTGATTTGCTGATTGGTGATGTTGCCTGCATTTTAATGGCCCTTTCCCTCACCGTGTTTAAGGAGAGAAGAATGTCTTTTATTTTCTGGATTATCTCTGTTTTGTTTTTGAAGTCTGAAAATAGGTGCTCTGATATTTTAATGAATGAATCCTTCATGTGATCACCACTTGTCCACCATCCCCAGGCTTTATTATCTCGTGGGTTGCAACAAAACTAGCAGCAGTAGTGGAGTTTGGAGATGCAATCCACTTCTTAAATCTATCTTTGTGCTCCTCTAATTTCTCCAGTAATACTACAATCGCACTCTTTTCTCTCAATCCCAACTGGGTGGGTGGCTGCAAATTTAGCATTCCTTCCCTGGAAATGTCTTTTCAAATAACTTTTTTTGGTATTTGGTAGCTTCTCATTACAAAGAAAACACAAGAAATTCACTGTTCAAGTTGAGACTGTGGTTTTTCTGGTAATATTTAATGAAGCTGCCAATTTAGGACCTGTCAGGGGTTCATCAGTTCATTTTCTGTAACTGCTTCATCCTAATTAGGGTCGTGGGGAGGCTGGCGCCCATCCCAGCCAACTTCGGGCAAGGGCAGAGTACACCCTGGACAGCTCGCCAGGCCATCGCAGGGCGGAAACACGCCAACGGCTTTGCAGCCTACTCTTGTCGAAAGTCAGCAATGGCTCTTTTACATGCCTCACACCATAGACAGTGAGAGTCATGGCCGGCCTTTGATAACCCAGTTAGCTGCACTGGGGAGGACAGTGACAACCTTGTGGAGAGTGGGAATCGAACCCCCAACCTGTGGATCAGCGATCCAGCGCCCTAGACCACCACTGCTCACCTGTCAGGGGTCTGTTTGTTTTTTTAACCTAATCTCTTGTACTTGATTTCTTGCTGAATTGTGTCTCGGGTTTCTTTTCTATCCTGGTTAGAGCCTTTTTGTCCTATTCATTGGAGTAAAACTTGGCTCATTATTAAAATGAAAAATACATCAAAAACAAACATGAACTTTTCAGCAGCTGAAAACCTCTATGAGGCAAGAATGGGCTCTGAGCTATGAGCTCTTTTTTTAAATTTGATGTCTGCTACAGGTGCCAATATAGTTGGGACTATATTGGCACCTGTAGCAGACATCAAATTTAAAAAAAGAGCTCATTTTGAGCTTAAAAAATAGTGGCTCATGTGATTTGAAAGTCCTTTATTTTTCAGTTTATTACGCACACACACACACACACACACACACACACACACCCACACACACACCCACACACACACACACACAACCCACACAACACACACACACACTCTGTCCTCCATAATTATTGGCAATCTTGGATAAGATGTATTCTTTAGCTTCAAATAAATTCAGGATTTTTTTTTTCTGAATAATATAACACTACAATGGCAAAAACAGGAAACGGCAAAGTTTATTAAAAAAAAAAAAACAACAAAAAACAAAAAAACGGTGTGTTGGGCTTTTTACACCAAAGTGGCGATTGGCTCATTAGGACGGTGCTTCATCCCAGTTTCTGTAGCATGAAGCGACCAGGAGTTCAACTCCTACTGGATGGGACACTAGTCCGTCACAGGTTACTTTCCCAGTATATTTTTACTGATACCCATTTATACTGCTGGGTGAACAGAGGCACACTTGTGGTTAAGACGTTGCCCAGGGGTCTTATCACAGTGGGGTCTTAGCACAGAGGGCCTCACTGGGATTTGAACACACAACCTCCCAATCATGAGCACAGCACCCTAATCACTAGGCCACCGGCCCCACAAAGTTTATTTCAAGTGGGAAAAAAAAAATCCACATTAAGAAATAATTTTTTTCACTTTATATCATGTGTGCCACAATTATTTGACCCTGATGTGAACACTTTGTCCAACCACCTTTACCCAATAAAACAGCACCTAATCTTCTACTGTGTTGTTTAACAAGATTGGAGGATACAGAAAGAGGATCTTGGACAGTTTCCTCCCTGCACAATCTCTCTAAACAATCCAGTGACCTGGTCCTGTCCTCTACACTCTCCTCTTCAACTCACTCCACAAGGTTTCAATGGGGTAGAGGTCTGGGGACTGAGAAAGCCATGGAAGGAGCTTGATTCCATCTCTGGTGAACCCTTTCCGTGTAGATATTGCCACATGTTTAGGGTCATTATCTTGCAGAGAAACCGAGTGATGACCCATCTTCAGCTTTTGGCATGACGCTCGGATCAGATTTTGATTTAAAAGCGTTCATGATCCCATGCACCTTAACAAGGTTCCCAGGACACAGCAAGGTTCCCAGGACAATGTCTCTGGAAGAGAAACAGGCCACAGTATCATCGAACATCCCCCCATACTTCACAGTGGACATGAGGTGCTTTTCTGCATTCTCATCTTGTATGTTCCGCCAGACCTACTTAGTGTTTGTTGCCAAAAAGTTCTATCCTGGTTCCATCTGACCAAAGCACCCGGTCCCAGTTGAAGTTCAAGTACCACTTAGTGAACTGCAGATGTTTGTGTTTATGACTAAGTGAGAACAAGTTTTTCGCTGCGTGCCTCCCAGCTTTGGATAACTTTTTATTTCTCTTACCATTCTCCTCACTGTACATGTTGGCAAAATAACTTTGCGTCCTTGTCCAGGCTTCTTTACCACGCTTCCGTTTGTTTTAAACTACTTAATGATTCTTCTGACCATAAATACTGGCGGGGCAGGCAAGTGGTGATTTTCTTCTAGCCAGTGCCTGAGTTGCAAGGAATGACACATCTGCCTTACTAGAATGATGTTTTCATTTTTCTTTCCCCTGTTAAATAGCGGATAATAGAAATGGCCTCGGTATCACGTCATATTTATATCCCAGAGAAACAGGAAGTGACTAATTACGAATTAAATGTTTCTAAATACTCTGATTAACTTTGTAAACTACTGAAGAAATGACAGAAATACTTCAATTAAGTTTATTTCCTTGGAATTGTTGGGGCCAATAATTGTGGAACAGGTGATTTTATGAAAAAATATTTTCTAAGAAAGGTTATATTTTTCGACAATTGTCAGTGTAAGTGACAGTGAACTTCTGCAATAAAAAAGTGTAATTTATTTGAAGGCTTTTAACAAATCTTACTTTTATTTTATAATTTATTTAATTAGAATATATTATTATTACGGGGGACAGGAAACAAAAGCAGAGTTTGGTTAGTAAGTATCAGTGTGAGTGTGTGTGTGTGAGTGTGAGTGTGTGTGTGTGTGTGTGTGTGTGTGTGTGTGTGTGTGTGTGTGTGTGTGTGTGTGTGTGTGTGTACCTTATCCATTTCGGTTTCTGCACCTGCAGTAACACAAATCAAAAGATGAGTACTATTGATTGACAGACTGATTTGACTGATTGAGTGATTGATTGGTGGAGAATTTACCTCTCTGAGTTTTTCTATGTTTAAGTGTAATGAAGACCAGGACAGGAAGAAAATTCATAATCACGATACCAAATAACACAGTCAACCAGAAGAACACATCAGAGACTGTACATTGGAGAAAACCTGAAAGAAAAAATATCACACTAAAACTGCATCATATTTTGATCTAAAAATATAAGAATACAATAATAAATATTTGTGTGTGTGTGTGTGTGTGTGGGGGGGGGGTTACCTGTTGTTTTAGAATCAGATTGTATTTTCCTTCCACCTAAAAGATAATTAAATACATTTAAAATAAAACAAACAAACAAAAGTGATATACAGTTCAGTGCCCCTTCACGTTTCCATACCAAAAAGGAGAATTATTTACGTTTCCCCTGAAATTTGTTGTTTTCAAACACAAGAAATCAAGTGGATGACTCACTAGGTTTTGCTTCTAAGTCTTTTACACACACACACACACACACACACACACACACATATATATATATATATATATATATATATATATATATATATATATATATATATGTATAATATATATTTCATTTGATTTTATATAAATTTACCTTTCACTTGTATAAAGGTCGAGTTACTGAAGATCATTTGATTACTGTAGCTGCAGTAATAGAGTCCAGTATCAGAGACGTTTACTGCAGTGATGGTGAGAGTCGAGTTCTTGTCCTGAACAGACATCACTATTCTCTCACTCTCAGTAAAGAAGTAACAGGGTTCTGATGGAGCTGACGTCCGAAACTTTTTACACCCAACAAGAAGTGGAACTGAATCAGTCGTGTGTTTAAACCAGAAGATGGAACCTGTATTAATCAGGTCATGTTTACACCAAATACTGACTTTATCTCCAACTTCTGCCTCCAAAGATAAAGAACTCAGCATCTCTGATAGTAAACCTGCAACGCACGCGTGCGTGTGCACACACACACACACACACACACACACACACACACACAATCAATCAATATGTGTATATATATATAAATATATATATATATATATATATATATATATATATATATATATATATATATATATATATATATATATATATATATATATATACTTTTTTTTTTTAGTTTTATAAATGACGTTTTTAAGAACAGTAAACAGAAGCAGACACCTGTATTTTTTCAAAAGAATAAAAAGTGATGACTTTTCAGATAAAAATATAATGATGCTGCTGTGATTTACATGCAAATTAAGAATCAAGTGAAACAGTCAACATTTCCAGCAGAACTGTGGCTGGTTCTGTAAGAGACTCGGTAGATATTGTACTTTTAAAAGTGCACAAACTGGATTTGATGCTCTTCTATTTTCATACAAAAAGTTATCAACGTAACTAATATTTAATTACTTTCATTTAAGACTGTTTACGGTGTTTCATATTTTTTTTTTTTTTATCTAGAGGTGTTTAATTAAATGTCATTCTTTTAATGTAAATATAAGACATCTTTGTTCCACACCATCCTTTTGATTGTGCCGAAAAGTTTTGGACAGTACTATATATACTGTACAAATTAAGGGAAATGTATAAAGGGAATAATGAATATTATCACTTACCCATAGCACAGAGAAACACGGGCACAATATTAAACTGATTCATTGTGTGTCTGCAGAGAAACAAGGAAACACTAGTATATTCATGTACAAAGTGTGCCTATTGATGCGCATGTCATGCTTAACCCCGCCCCATTCAATATAAACCCTAAACAAACCTCCAAAACAGATCTCCTCATGATGTCGATAGTTCCTCTGACACATAAACAAGTCAGGAGCTCATCTTGCATTTCTTTAGAAGTTTGCTGATTAAATATTCATTCATATTAACTGCCGTACACGGATTGCTATAAATAGTGTATTATTTTATAATAATAGTATTTGTAAGCCCCTCCTTGAATCGCCACCTTACCATGGGGAAGGGGTTTGCGGATGCTAATGTCAGAGAACCTATGCTGTCAGGGACATTATGACTCTGGGATCTGTATGTCATAAAACAGATTGAGAAGTTGCGAGAATTTTGTGTCGGAAAGCAGAACTTCTGGAAGATGTGATAGTACACGACACTTCACAAACATGGAATTCTGTGACTCTACTGTAGAAAAGACACAAAAATCAGAAGTTTGTAACATTAGTTTTCAAGTGGTCCCCTGGCAAGTCAAGGGGCCCTTGAAAATAATTAATTTTTTCAAGTACTTTGCAAAGCATTCAAACCTCCATACGAATGATGATCTCAGAGCTCCGGATGTTGTAGTCTTGGTTGACATTTCTTTGCAACATTATGTGGTCATTGGGGGCCATACCTCTGGATTCGCAAACCGGGGTGGCAGTTCCCCTTTTTAAAAAGGGGAACCAGCAGGTGTGTTCCAAGTATCATGGAATCACACGTTTCAGCCTACCTGGGAAAGGGTGTGTAAGAGTACTGGAGAGGAGGATCCGACCGATGGTTGAACCTTGGATTCAGAAGGAACAATGTGGTTTTTATCCTGGCCACAGCACTCTTAACTATCTCTATACACTCTACAGGATCCTGGCGGTGGCAAGGGAGTTTGCCAATTCTGCCCACATCTGTTTTGGGGATTTAGAGAAAGCTTACGACCATGAACCTCGGATTACCTTGTGTGGTGATCTCCAGGAGTACAGTGCACCAAAGCCAGAGCTTGACCGTATTGGAAACAATTTGGTAAGAATGCATTTTCTGTGAGGGTTGAAGTCTGCCAAGGCTGTCATTTGTCACCAATTTTGTTCATAATTTTTTGGACAAATTTTCTAGGCGCAGCTGAGGTGTTGAGTGGTTCTGGTATACTCGCTATCGGATCTTGTCTTTGCTTTTTTCTGATAACGTTGTGAAAAGAGTGGGAAGCACCCTTCAGGTCAGGAATGAGGTCATACCCCAAGTTGAAGAGTTTAAGTCTCTCAGTACCGGATGGAGTATGAGATTGACAAGTGGATTGGTGCAGTCTCTGCTGTAACGCGGAGCCTGTACCTGACCGTTGTTGTGAAGGTGCTGAGCCACATGGCAAAGCTCTCAATTAACCAGTCGAGTTACATTCCAACCCTCACTTATGTTCATGAGCTTTTGGTAATGACCGATTGAACAAGATTTCAGATACAAGGGACCTAAATGAGCATCCTTCGGCATCCGCTGCTTCTCCGTATTGACAGGAGTCACTTGAGCTGCCTTGGGTCTCTGGTTAGAATGCCTCCTGAATGTCTACCTGGTGTGGTGTTTTGGGCATGTCCAACTGGGAAGAGACCCCTGAGTTGATCCAGAATATGCTGGAGTAAGTTTTTCTCTCACTTGTTCTGGGAATGCTTTGGTGTGTGCCCACCCCCCGGAAGAGCTGGAGGAAGTGCCAATGACGATGATGTTTGTAAGTAAATGACTGGGGTCCTACACCTACAAAACCAGGCATCTAATGAAAAGAATGCATTTAGTTTTCTCTCTTCCACATGTTTGTCATCCAAGCAGCACCACTCCCTTCCACAAACAGAGAGACTGAGTATTTCATGGCATGTAAAACCTCACAATTTATTACTTGGGTATTTTTGTTTTGTTTACTTTGCAAAAATGACAACCCTGTTGACGGAAAAAAAAACAAAAAAAAAACTTGACTACGAGGCTGGACAACTGGCTAAGAGCGAAGGACAGATCCTGGGAAGAGCAGACTAGTCCCATCGACCTGTCCTCAAGCGCCTCCGTGAGACCCAACACTGCCTCACCTCAAATTTCCTCGCAATTCCCCCCTCCGAGAGAGGATGACTCTCACAAGCGCATGCAGCTGGGCCGCACCAGGCTGACGGCAGAGGAGAGGCACTGGCGACTGAAAAGGGGCATTTACCTTGTCCTGTGCCCAGCATGGCGGGGTCCGATAGCTAGGTGAGAAGCAGCGATGAGAGAACCCTCCAAGATGCCCGGGAAGCACCTGCAACTTCAAGGTATGCTGCACTCCACACAATGCACCCATTCAGTCGATGTATTCATCGACTCAGGCACCGACGCTAATTTCGTCAAATCGGGGATGGTTGAGCTCCACAACATACCTGTATGTAAACTTGAAACCCCCAAGGTGGTAGTAGCCATTGATGGCCGACTCATAGCTCGTGTTACACACAAAATGAAACCTGCCAAGCTCAGTCTCTCTGGGAATCACCATTAGTGTTTGGAGCTGTTTATCCTCTCCGCCCCTCTCTCTCTCCCCCCCTGGTGCTGGGGTGGCCATGGCTGCAGACCCACAACCCCCACATCAACTGGCGTGCCCTCACCATATGCAGTGCCTACTGGCGACCATACCCCCCCCCCCTAAGTTTCACAAACCCTGGTTGACCTTGGAGGTATGGACTTGGCTGGCATCCTGAGGGAATACCACGATCTGAAAAAGGCGTTCACATTAACCAGTTGGGAATCTGGTGAGAATGCCTCCAGAACATCTACCTGGTGACACATTTTGGGCATGTAAACGGGAAGAGACCCTGGGTTCGACACAGAACACACTGAAGAGACTGCATCTCTCAGCTAGTCTGGAATGGTTTGATGTCCTAGCAGAAGAGCTGAAAGAAGTGGCTGGGGAGAGGGATGTCTGGATCTCATTGCTTAAACTTCTGCCTGATGACCTAACTCCGGATTAAGAGGAAGATGACAGTGATGATGATGATGATGATGATGATGATGTATATGCAAGTAGGTGCTATGTTTTCTATATTGTAATGAATAAATAATATGTATTAAAAAGTATTATGGCAGCACAGTGGGGTAGTGGTTAGCACGCTATCTCATGGCAAGAAGGTCCTAGGTTCAATTCCCAGTTTGGCTGTTTCTGGGAGGAGTTTGTATGTTCTCCCTGTGCTTCTATGGATTTCCTCTGGGTATATGATTCCCTCCCACAGTCCAAAAACATGCACAGTAGGATAATTTGCTATTCCAAATCACCAATTGGTGTGTGAGGGACGGCCTGCCATGGGCTGACGAACACACCAGGGTGTACCCCACCCTAACCCAGAGATGGCTAAGACAGGTTCAGGCCTCCTCACAACCCTGGTCAGGATTAGGATGGATATGATCATGAATAAAAGTTTCAATATGGTTAATAATGTTGTGCCTGGAGCATATGCGTCGGACCCAGAGATGCAGGAGACCATGTAAGAAGGTTTTATTTTGCACTTTGGAAAAATTAAATCACTGGAAATAATTAATCGATGAAAACTGGTCGAGCACAAAGCAGGATACCAGAGAGATAGCAGAAAAATGGAAGCACTGGGAAGGACAATCTTCTGAAGTCGGAGGGAAGCGCGCCACTCCTATTTATAGCTCACTGATTGCTGAGTGGAAACTGGTGCGCTCTCTGGACCTCGCCTGCAGGTAGCAGCCACGCCCCTATCAAGCACTTGCTTGCAATGAATGAAGAGAAAGTTAACATCTCGAGTCAGCACAGACCATAACAAATAATACCTATTTGATTAAACTTTATTTATTAAACTTTATTTTTATTATTATTTTTTTTTTTTAAATGTTCTACACTTTTTTGAAAACCAATGTATAATCGAAAACGACTGAACTCGGAATGTCTTAAGCCGAGGTATACCTGTATTAAAAAAACAAACACAAAAAAAAAAAAAAACGAAACAAGACTATAAACAGTAGTGTGTACTACTCTATAAATGCTGCCTATTTGTTTAATGTCCAGATATTACTTTAATAAATTAAAAAAATCTATCAATTTTTTTTTTTTTTTTGCAAAATGAGCAGTGGATAAAAATAGTGTGCGGGAGATGCAGGTGGTCAAAAGCAGATAAACCACAAATGGGTTAGAGATGGAAAGGTGAGCTTCATGTGTGCCAATGTACCAAGTGTTAGTTCTGTGGTTGGAAAATAATCGTGTGATGAAAATGGGCAGTTGCTGCGTGCATGAGGAATAAGAGCTGTGGTTTCAGAGATGGCTTTCTGTGACTGAATAACAGTTTAAACAAAAGGGAAAATGTAGTCAGTTATAATTTTGATTGCATTTCAGTGTAAATAGTGGGAGGATTCAGATCGCAATCAGTTTGCAAAATTGATGAATATTATAACTTCTGATACTTTAAATTAAATACCAATTGAATTTGCATTTTTTTTCATTACTTGATAAAAACTCTTTATTGTGCAATAGTGTTTGAAAGTTTGTAAAGTTTCTAAACCTTATTTTAAATTAACAAGCACACACACACACGTTTTGCCTTCGTCAATGTCCTCAGCCAAAACAAAAGCGTTTTTAAAAAGAAATGATGACCATGAGAAGCCAACCTCAACAGCCAATATACTCACTATCCCTCCTCTGTACATCTCCAAACCATTTCAATCTAGCCTCTGAATTTGTCTCCAAAACCTCTAACATGTGTTGTCCCTCTGATGTACTCATTCCTGACCCAATCCATCATAGTGACTCCCAAAGAGAACCTCTATATTTTCATCTCTGCTACCTCCAGCTCTGCCACCTGTCTTTTCCCCAGGGCCACTGTTTCTAAACCATACAACATTGCTGGCCTCAACACAGTCTTGTACACCTTTCCTTTCTTTTTGCTGATAACTTCCTATCACACATCACACCGGACACTTTTCTCCAACCATTCCAACCTGCCTGAACACCTCTTTTTTACACACTCTCCATTGCTCTGGATTGTTGAGCCTAGGTACTTAAACTCCTCCACCTTCTTTATCTCTGCTCCCTGTAACCTCACCATTCCTCTTGGGTCCTTGTCGTTCACACACATGTATTCTGTTTTACTGAGGCTAACCTTCATTACTCACCTTCCCAGGGCATCCCTCCAGCTCTCTAAAATTTCCTGCACTTGTTCTCTGCTCTCACTACAGATCACAATGTCATCTGCAAACATTATAGTCCATGGAGATTCTTGTCTAACCTCATCTGTCAGCCTGTCCGTCACCATAGCAAAGAAGGGGCTCAGAGCTGACACATGATGCAGTCCCACCTCCACCTTGAACTCTTCTGTCACACCAACGGCACACCTCACCACTGTCTTACATCTCTCATACATGTCTTGCACCACTCTAACATACTTCTCTGCCAGTCCAGACTTCCTCATGCAATACCACAGTTCCTCTCTCGGCACCCTGTCATATGCTTTCTGCAGATCCACAAAGGCACAATGCAGCTCCCTCTGACCTTCTCTGCACTACTCTATTAACATCCTCAAAGCAAACACTGCATCTGTGGTGCTCTTTCTTGACATGAAACCAAACTGCTGTTCACAAATGCTGACCTCTGCCCTTAGTCTAGCTTCCACTATTCTTTCCCATAACTTCATTCATATGGCTCATCAATTTTATCCCTCTGTAGTTGCCATGATTCTGCACATCTCTCTTGTTCTTCAAAATGGGCACAGGCACACTTCTCCATTCCTCCGGCATCTTTTCACTCTCCAAGACCTTGTTGAATGTTTTTGTCAGAAAATCGACTACTACCTCTCCTAGACACTTCCATACGTCCACTGGTATGTAATCAGGACCAACTGCCTTTCCACTCTTCATCCTCGTCAATGCCTTCTTCACTTCTCCCTTACTAATCTTTGCTACTTCCTGGTCCTCAACAGTCACCTCTTCTATTTTTTATCTCTCATTCTCCTCATTCATCAGCTCTTCAAAATACTCTTTCCATCTTCCCAACACACTTCTGTCATCAGTCAATACATTCCACACTCCTGCACTTCCTCATTCCACCACCAAGTCTTCTTATTTACTGTCCTTCCAGAGGACACACCAAGAACTCTCCTACCTGTCTCCTTGATCACATTAGCTGTAGTTGTCCAGTCATCTGGAAGCACTTCCTGACCACCCAAAACCTGTTTCAACTCCTCCTTGAAGACATTACGGCACTCTTCCTTTTTCAGCTTCCACCACTTTGTCTTCTGCTCTGCCTTTGCCTTCTTCACCTTTCTTACCATTAGCGTCATCCTGCACACCACCATCCTATGCTGTTTGGCAACACTCTCACCCACTACTACTTTGCAGTCACTGACTTCCTTCAAATTACATTGCCTACACAAGATGTAGTCAACCTGTATGCTTTTACCTCAGCTTTAAAAAGTCACCCTATGCTCCTGTCTGTTCTGGAAGAAAGTATTCACCACAGCCATTTCCATCCTTTTTGCAAAATCTATCAACATCTGTCCTTCTGTGTTCCTGTCCTGGATACCAAACCTGCCCATCACTTCCTCGTCCCCTCTGTAGCCTGCACCAACATGTCTATTGAAGTCTGCCACAATGACCACTCTTTCATCTCTGGGGTAATCTGCATCACTTCATCTAACTCACTCCAGAATCTCTCCTCCTCTTCTAGCTCACATCCTGCCTGTGGGGCATAATATGGGGCATTTTTTAATTTATTTTGTTGTTCTGTTTTAATTATGACTCAATGTTACACCTTTCTGAGCTATTTTGCCCCCCCCCTCCTGATGGTACTTTAAGAGCCTGTAACAGTAAAGTTCTCCATTGTGAGATTAATAAAGCTGTATCTTATCTTATCTTAAGCACAAACAACATTGAACATCACACTTTTAATTTCTAACTTGAGACTCATCACTCTGTATGACACTCTTTTCTCTTCGAGAATATTCATAACGAACCCCTCCTTCAAGATGACGCCACTCTATTACTCTTCTCATCCACACCATGATAAAACAGCTTAAACCCTGCTCCTAAGCTTCTTGCCTTGCTACCTTTCCACCTGGTCTCCTGAACAAACAGTATGTCCACCTTCCTCCTCTGCATCATGTCAGCCAGCTCTCGACCTTTTCTGTCACAGTTCCAACATTCATAGTACCAACTCTCAGTCCTAGACTCATGCTTGTCTCCTTCTTCGACCTCTCCTTCTTCGACCAACAGCAGTCTAATTTCAACCAGAACGCTGTTGGTTAACAGCACTGATGGCGGTTGTTGTTAACCCGGGCCTCGACCGATCCGGTAGGAAATTTGTCTTTACAGATTGCATTTTATATTCTGGCAAAAGTTTTATGCCGGATGCCCTTCCTGTCATAACCCTCTGCATTTATCCGGGCTGGGGAACGGCATGAGAGAGGACAATTGTTTGTGCCCCCCATTACGGCTGCATTGACACTTTATTCTATAACAGCAAAATAAAAAAAAAAAAAAAAACATGTTCCTTGGGGTCAGATGCGCTCCACCTGGTATCGCACCCCCGATAATATATGGCAGTGGTGACCAGGTGGTACTTTTCACACTCAATCATGGGTTATATTTTAACATACACACCCACAAATATTATATATATATATATATATATATATATTTTTTTTTTTTTTTTTTTTCCTCAATAAATGTTCATTCATTTTCTGAACTGCTTTATCATAGTTAGGTTGGGGGGAGGCTGGTGCCCATTTTAATTCAGTTTAAATTAATTGGGGCAATGATTAAGCTTTAAAAAGCTGTGGTGGTTCATAATTATTTTAGGCGTGATAATCAAATTGTTGAAAATAGTATAATTGTTGGGTATGGATTTTTAACATTGTAGTAAGTTTAAGGCTTGTAATTGGTCTGTTCCATGAGTGCAGGCCATAGCTACTAATAAAGCTATCTCAGCTAACTCTGGTCGAGGTCGCGGTACACCCTGGACAGCTTGCCAGACTATCACAAGGCAACACACACCCAACCATTCACTCTTGCACCCAAAGATAATTTGGAACTGCCAATAAGCCGAATGTGTCTTTGGACTGCGGGGGAAACCCACACAGGCACAGGGAGAACATACACACTCCACACAGAAACGTCCTCACTGAGATTGAGACTCAAACCCAGGAACTTTTTGCTGTGAGGCGGAAATGCTGACCACTACATAACTGAGTTGCCCTTATAAGAATGCTAGTATTCTTCTTCTTCTTGTTATTTTTATTGTTTTTATTATTGTAACACCAGCTTGATATAGCTGTGCTAAATTATATGCTAGGTTCTAGAGGAGTAGAATGAATTGTGGAGATTTAAAGTTGAACAGCCGGCAGATTTATTACAATTAACAATATCACAAGAAACAGTGCAAACAATGCTGTAGAACACTCTTTACAAAATAAAAATAAAAATAAAATAGGCTTAAGTCTCTAAGGTTCGATTTGTGTGAATTCGGGAGGTCTTTTCCAAGATTGTGATCCGTTTGGGATGAAGGTGTTCTTATTTGTTCTTATCTGGGATCCTGTGATTTGAAGTGGTTGGGTCTGTAGATCTACTCCCGCATCCAGAGAACAGTTGGCCACACTGCTTCTGGATCCGCCAAGAGTTCTCACTGGGTTTGGCTCACCATCCGTGTCCGAAACCAGCTTCAAGATCAAATCCAGATCCACTAAAAAAAAACAGTCTGCACATGCAGTACAGACACAATGAATAAAATATTTCTTAACAGTAGTTTCTAAATAAAATGACAAAAGTGCATGAACGGCACTGAATGGAATGTAATACAAACAAAAGTGCTTATCTGCACTACTTTAGTGCATTAGCAAAAGTGCTTCAACAAAAACATTTAGAAAAATAAAATGTAAGGTTCATTTTGTGCACAGCACAATCTTTGTTGTGTACTCCGACTGGTTTTAGCTTTTTAAAGACATAAAATAGTGCACACAGTTTTAAAAGTCACCATGTGTAAAGTTAGCATAGGTTCACCATGTGTAAAGTTAGCATCGGTTTTTAAGCTAGCTTCATATTGTAATGACTCACCGGAGTTTCCAAGAAAACAAACACTCTCCACCCGGTTCGATTGAGAGAGAACAAAACATATACAAGGCTCTGAAAAGCACACAAACTTAGTTAAACTTGTTAAAAGTTCACTTAAACACATTTTTGATCGTTTGACTCACTTGTGTCGCTTTTCGAGGGCTCTGTATGCGTCCTGCTCCTCAGCACTCTGCTGCACGCTCTCTGTGCTCAGCTAGGCGTACGCAGCACGTGCCTATGATGCGTTCAAGGGGACTAGGAAACCAGTGCTTTCAGGGAGCGTTGGAAATTAGGGTTTGTTTCCAATAAAATTAGTAACCATGTATTTACATGGGTTACACCCTCCCCCCTTGAATAAGCACGAGTCCCGTCATGTACTTAAATGTTTGTTTAAACATCATAGATCTGATGGTTTTCATAGCTACTTAATGACTCTAGGGCTTGGTTAAAGTTATCCAAGAACCTTTGTGCAAAAGATATCAGAGGTTGACCCAATTGAGGGTAATGAAACCGTCCTGGGGCTCGCTTTAATCTTTCAGATTTTCTCACATTGGGAGTTTCATTTGTTGTTTCAATTGTCTGTTCTGTTTGTTGGTCAATCACATCACCATTTTGCTCTGTGTCCACAATATTAACGTCTGGTCCTCCTTGTATTTGGTTTTCATCATCTCCTCCTTCCATGACATCTGAATGTGATTCCTCTTTGAGTAGTTCGGCCTCATTCTGATTTTCCTGTTCATTGTCCATCTCGTCTATGTCTGTCTCGACTGATACTTTTGGGTGCAAGGAGGTATCCTTATTGAGTGAGAGTGGTTCATTTGCAATATCCGAGTTTGTTGTCTGGTTTTGTACATTTGATTGGTCTTGATTATTGTCATAAACCTTAATGAATGTCTCTGTTTCGATTGAAGGTTGTCCTGGCATGGGTTCATACTCCTCCGATTCTGACAGATCTGTGTCCTGTGGTTCAGAAGGACTCTGTCGAGTTTTGCATCTACGTGGAGGTTTTGGTCTTGTCGCAACTTCATCCTTAATGTCTGAGAGGTCACCACACGCAAGTAAAAGGTCTCGGTGAAGAGTTCTACTTGGACCATCACCTCTCTCTGGTCGAACCACATACACAGGAACATTTTCCATTTTCTTGACAACACGGTACACCATGTGTTCCCATTTGTCGGCACGTTTATGTTTATTGCGCAAACGGACATTTTTGACTAAAACTCTATCTCCTGCTTCAAGAGTGGATTCTCTGACTTTCTTATCAAATCTGCTCTTATTGCGCTCTGCAACTTTTTTGGAGTTTTCAAGGGCAATTTGGTAACTTTCTTGAGTTTAGCCTTTAGACTGCGCACATACTGAGAATGGGAAGCAGGTGAGTCCCCTGTAACGCGCAGTCCAAAGGCAAGGTCAACTGGTAGCTTAGCCTTACGTCCAAACCTCAACTCATAAGGACTAAACCCAGGAACCTCACTCTTTGAACAGTTGTAGGCGAGTGTGAGAGGCTTGACAAAATCACGCCAATGAACTTTTTGGTCATCCTTCAGAGTACATAACATACTAAGGAGGGTGCGATTGAATCGCTCTATGGGGTTACCCCTCGGGTGATAAGGACTGGTTCTCACTTTTTTTGATGCCAGTAATAGCACACAGTTCCTTAATCACATGTGACTCAAAATCCCTCCCTGGTCACTATGGAGGCGTTCGGGGAACCCGTAGTGAACCAAAAAGTTTTCCCAGAGATTTTTAGCCACAGTGGTTGCCTTTTGATCACGAGTGGGCAAGGCCACCGCATATTTCGTAAAATGATCCGTGATGACTAACACGTCCTTGGTACTCTTACTATCGGGCTCAATCGAAAGAAAGTCCATGCAGACCAATTCCATTGGTCGCGTGGTTTTAATGTTAACTAAAGGCGCGGCCTTTTCAGGCAAGGACTTTCTTCGAACACAACGACCACAGTTCTTTATTTTGGTCTCAATGTCATGACCCATCTTAGGCCAATAAAATCTTGCTCTCACTAGTTCATGAGTCCTCTCCCACCCCATATGACCCATGTCATCGTGGAGTAACTTAAGAACAGTGGGTCTAAGTGAGACAGGGAGTACAAGCTGGTAAGTTGTATCTGGGTCACAGTCGCCTCCTGAACAAAAGGTCATCCCTCATTTCAAGACGTTTCCATTCTCGGAGCATCAGTTTTATTTCAAATGTTTCTCTGTTGTCATGTGGAACATCTGCTCCAGCTTCAAGTAACTGAATGACACGATTGATGCTTGGGTCAGATCTTTGTTGTTCTTTAAGCTCATGAGCAGAAAACAAGGGAACAGTTACTTGACCAGATGTTTCAGCATCACTGTATACATCAGGAATTGCATCCGTATTCATAGCCAAGGACTCAACAAGAATGACATGAGGTGAATCTTTGGTTTTCTCATTGAGAAAATGCTTGTGACATACTGCTGCAATAGTATCAGGACATAAATCACTACATTGAGGAGGGGATCCGAGAAGACGTGAGGTGAGTTGTTGTATTCGGTTCTCCTCTTCCAATGTCACATAATCCGCAGCTAGTGTTTGGTGGGGCCTTCGTGATAGGCCATCTGCGTCCTGGTTAGCCTTTCCAGCTCTGTATTTGATTTGGAAGTTGAAAGTGGATAGCGCTGCTAACCAGTGATAGCTAGCTGCATCAAGCTTCGCAGTGGTCAGAATGTATGTAAGCGGATTATTATCCGTTACAACTGTGAAGTCATTACCATAAAGGTAATCATGAAACTTTTCTACAATGGACCATTTCAGAGCTAGAAATTCTAGCTTATGAGCTGGATATCTGGTTTCACTTGGTGTCAGCCCCCTACTGGCATAGGCTATGACGCGCATTTTACCACCTTGCTCTTGATAAAGAGCGGCACCTAGGCCTGTAGAGCTGGCGTCGGTATGCAGAACATATTGGAGCTTTGGATCTGCAAAGCCCAATACAGGAGAGGATGTTAATTTCTCCTTAATGCATTCAAAGGCTGACTGACAGACAGATGTCCACCTTTTGGCAAAAGGTTCTCGAGGGTTGAAATACTTAGAAGTGTCGGTTCGTTTCTGGACTTTTCTATAAGGTGGGTAGCCACATGTAAGGTCGTTTAAGGGCCGAACTATCTTTGAATAATCTTTAACAAATCGGCGATAGTAGCCGGTGAACCCTAAAAACGACTTGAGCTGCTTCAAGTTTTGTGGCACTGGCCAGGTCTTAATGGCTGCTACTTTTTCAGGATCTGTTTCTACGCCATTTCTTGAAACAATATGGCCTAAATATTTAACCGATGTCTGAAAAAAGCGACATTTCTGGGGGGACAACTTTAAGCCATATTCACGAAGATGGTCCAAAACATGCTTTAGCCTCTGTTCGTGTTGCTCTAGGGAGTCTGAGAAAACAATCAAATCGTCTAGGAAGACGAGCACCTCCTTAAGAATAATGTCTCCCATGCACCTCTCCATTAACCTCTGAAAGGTGCTGGGAGCATTTGTGATTCCCTGAGGCATTCGATTGAACTCATAAAACCCTAGGGGGCATACAAACGCTGTTTTGGCCTTATCTTCCTCATCCATCTCTATCTGGTAGTAGCCCAACTTTAAGTCCATGACGGAGAACCAGTTTGACCCAGATAGAGCGGAGAAGGTCTCTTCAAGATTTGGTAACGCGTAAGCGTCTTTAACCGTTTGTACGTTAACCTTACGGTAGTCCACACAGAGACGTACCTCACCTGTCTTTTTCTTAACTACAACGATGGGGGACGAAAAAGGGGATTCTGATGGTCTTATTACCCCGGCATCGAGAAGCATTTTGAGGTATTTCTTAACAGCTTCGTAGTCATTTGGGTGAATAGGCCTCGATCTCTGTTTTATGGGTGTTTCGTCTTTAAGCTTGATTTTATGCTTAACTATAGTGGCATGGCCAAAGTCAAGATCGTGGCATGCGAAGACATCATTGTAAGCACTCAGACTCTGTGTGATGCGACTTTTCCACTCCTCAGGCAGAGGTGAATTTTCAAAATCAAACGTCAACTGGTCCTTTGGTGATGAGGGGTCTGCAGACAAGCGACAACAACCTGCCGAGTTGGTATTGGACAGGTTTTGAGTTTCCAAAACTTGGTCTGCAACATGCAGTTCAGCAAGGACACAGTTGCCAGGAAGCATAATGTCATGATCGGTTTCATTTCTTATCCAAACAGGGTGCTTGTAAGGACTTTGACTTGGCACTGTGATAAGACAGCAGTCAACAAAGATTCCACCTGGAAGGGCTGAGGACACTGGCTGCTCTACTACTGCCCATTTGTCTGTGAGTGGCGAACTTAAGTGGGCGTAGCTTTCAAGACAGACCTTCTCGTGAGCTGGAATAACATAAGGTGTGTTGCCCCTCAGTGTCATTAGCCCAAGCTTCCCTGTGCTCTTTGTTTCGTATCTGTGCTCGAGGATTTTTAAAATCTGACTATAGCCATAGACAGCTGGTAGAATGGGAGTGTCTCGACAATGTTCCTCATATAAAACATCGAGGGCATTTGTACCAATTAACACTGGCAAGTCTGTGCTGGAGCGCAAATCAGGTACTATTAGAGCTAATGTAGAAATTTGAGGCTCAGACTCAACAAACTCTTTTGGAAAACCAACTGGAACTTCTACATAGCCTAGATAAGGTACCGCCTGACCGTTTGCACCCTCAACATCTAGGTCACTGATCGGCTGGATTGGAAAATCAACCAGGTGTCTCTGGTAAAAGGAGTGTGAAATAGTCGTAACTTGCGACCCTGAATCTAATAGAGAATTGCAGCTAACGCCAGCCATGTTTATATTAGCAGTGCACTTCTTACTGTTAAGAGTACTGACTGTTCTTAGTGCTGTTCTCACTGGGTTTGGCTCGCCATCCGTGTCCGAAACCAGCTTCAAGATCAAATCCAGATCCACTAAAAAAACCAGTCTGCACATGCAGTACAGACACAATGAATAAAATATTTCTTAACAGTAGTTTCTAAATAAAATGACAAAAGTGCATGAACGGCACTGAATGGAATGTAATACAAACAAAAGTGCTTATCTGCACTACGTTAGTGCATTAGCAAAAGTGCTTCAACAAAAACATTTAGAAAAATAAAATGTAAGGTTCATTTTGTGCACAGCACAATCTTTGTTGTGTACTCCGACTGGTCTTAGCTTTTTAAAGACAAAAATAGTGCACACGGTTTTAAAAGACACCATGTGTTAAGTTAGCATAGGTTCACCACGTGTAAAGTTAGCATCGGTTTTTAAGCTAGCTTCATATTGTAATGACTCACCGGAGTTTCCAAGAAAACAAACACTCTCCACCCGGTTCGATTGAGAGAGAACAAAACACATACAAGACTCTGAAAAGCACACAAACTTAGTTAAACTTGTTAAAAGTTCACTTAAACACATTTTTGATCGTTTGACTCACTTGTGTCTCTTTTCGAGGGCTCTGTATGCGTCCTGCTCCTCAGCACTCTGCTGCACGCTCTCTGTGCTCAGCTAGGCGCACGCAGCACGTGCCTATGATGCGTTCAAGGGGACTAGGAAACTATAGTGCTTTCAGGGAGCGTTGGAAATTAGGGTTTGTTTCCAATAAAATTAGTAACCATGTATTTACATGGGTTACATTATTATTATTATTATTATTATTATTATTATTATTATTATTATTATTATTATTATTATTATTATTATTTATTATTATTATTAATAATAATAATAATAATAATAATAATAATAATAATAATAATAATAATAATAATAATAATAATAAAGTCAATGTGGTGGCTTTCAAGCCGTGGGTTTCCAACCCCTGGTCAAGACATTCACTGTTCAAGTTGATACTGTATTTTTTTTTTCTTTAAAATTTAAAACCTGTCAGGGACCTTTTTTTTCCCTAACCTAAGCTCTTGTACTTCTTTTCTTGCTCAGCTGTGCCCCAGGTTTCTTTACTATCCTGGATTGAGCCTTTTTGTGCTATTCATTGGAGTAAAACTTTGGCTCATTATTAAAACAAAACAAAAAAACCCATCAAAAATTACCATGAACTTTTTAGCAGCCAGAAACTTCTATGAGGCAAGAATGAGACCAACGTCCAACATCAAAACTCCAGAAATGCCGAACCTTGATGTCTAGACAGCTTGAAAATGTTACACCGTGAAAAAGATGCCCCATACCAACTATATGCACACCTGTAGCAGGCATCAAATTTCGAAAAAGAGCTCATTTTGTGCATAAAATTGCAAATTTTCTTTAAAATATTGACTCATCTGATTTGAAAGTCTTTTCACTTTTCATGTTATTCAAATGCAAATAACATCAAGTATACCAATGCGGACACACACACACACACACACACACACACACACACACACACACACACACACACACAGAGACACACACACACACACACACACACACACACGCACAAAATGTCCTCCATAATTATTGCCAACCTTGGTTAAGATGTGTTTTTTAGCTTCTAATAAATTCAGGAATATTTTTTCAAAATAATATAACACTACAATGGAGAGAATAGGAAAACCCAAAGTTTATTGAAAAAAAAAAAAAAAATCTGTTAGGTTTTTTACACCAAAGTGGCTCATAGCTCATCAGGACGGTGCTTCTTCCCGGTTTCTGTCGCGTGAAGCCAATTATGTTTATTTCCTTGGAATTGTTGGGGGGGGGGGGGCAATAATTGTGGAACAGGTGATTTTATGAAAAAAAAAAATCTTAGTAAGGTTACTTTTTCTACAATTGTCAGAGTAAGAGTAGCTTCTGCAATAAAAAAAATGCAATTTATTTTAAGGCTTTTAACACAGCTTAACAAGGGGCACTGATTATTATGAGGGACAGAAAAATCAGAGTTTGGTTAGTAAGAATAAGTGTGTGAGTGCGTTTGTGTGTGTGTGCCTTATTCATTTCGGTTTCTGCACCTAGAGTAACACAAATCAAAAGATGATGACTATTGATTGACAGATTTATTGACTATTGACTGATTGATTGGTGTAGAATTTACATCGATGAGTTTTTCTATGTTTAAGTGTAATGAAGACCAGGGCAGGAAGAAAACTCATAATCATGATATCAAATAACACAGTCAACCAGAAGAACACATCAGAAACTGTACATTGGAGAAAAAAAAATCTCAATCATTAAAATTGCATCATATAAGCCTCCTTGCTTTCCTGGGCCTCATTAACTACTGCCGCCAATGGATCCCGGACTGTTCCTTTTATGACAAACGTTTACGCTCTGCCGTGGCTCACACTGACCCTCTCCACCAACCCTTGGTCTGGACTGAGGACATGCTGGACGCGTTCAAAGCCCTGAAGTCGGCTCTATGCTCCGCGCCGGCTCTCGGGATCCCGGACTACACCAAACCCTTTCACCTCTATGTCGCGCACCAGTCCGGTTTTGGCTCAGAACCACGGGGGGGTGGACTGAGACCCTGTGCTTTCCTCTCCAAAACTTTAGATACTGTAGCTCAGGGTTTACCTGCTTGCCTTCGCGCTGTCGCTGCCAGTGCGGTGTTAGTTCTCGAAGCAGAAAAAATAGTGCTCTCCCATCCACTCGTTTTACACAGCAGCCATCAGGTTAGGCATATCCTTAATACTCTGTCCACACAACACATGTCTTCTCAACGTCGCTCAGGTTATGAGGCCATCCTTTATGCTACTGATAATCTAACCATCTCTTGTTCCTCTTCCCTAGATAATGTGGCCCAGGCCCTACAGCGCCTGCTTAATGCTCAAGATGACTGCGAACCGTTGGAACATGACTGCATGGACACCATTGTCCATGACACCAGTATTAGGTCCGACTTTTTATCCACGCCTCTCTCCACAGATCTCTCCCTGTTTGTAGATGGGTCATGCTCGAAACCCTCCGACGGAGTTTTCCTCTGCGGCTACACGGTATGTTCCTTACCGGACCAAGTTTTGGAAGCGTACTCGCTCCCCTTTAATTCCGCCCAAGCAGCGGAGTTATACGAGCTCACTCGGGCATGCACTCTCGCTTCCGACCAGGATGTTACTATATACACGGACTCTCGTTACACTTTCGGGGTGGCGCACGATTTCGGCCATATCTGGCAATCTCGTGGTTTCACTGCTGCTGACGGTAAGCCCATTTCACATTCCACCTTAGTCCAGGATCTTATTGTGTCCTGCAATCTCCCGCTCCGTTTAGCGATCGTAAAGACCCGCGGTCATTCCTCTGACCACACTGATGAGGCACGAGGTAACTCTTTGGCTGACCGCGCAGCTAAACAGGCTGCCTTGCTCGGCTCCATGCCGCCGTTCCTGCAGCCCGCGCTAGTGTCAACCTCACACATGCTTAGCGCCCTCCTCCCTGACTTGGATCTGAAATCCCTTCAGTCCTCGGCGTCCACAGAAGACACTGATTTTTGGTCTTTGTATGGCTCTCAACCCTCGAGTGACGGCATTCTACTCGATTCGACCGGTCGCTTATGTCTGCCCACGCACTGTCTTCCTTTCCTCGTCCGCGAGTTTCACGGGCCTACACATCGCGGTCGAAGAGGGGTGGTGACAGATATGGAAAAAGATTTTTGTATACAACTAGCCTCTACGGTACACAGCATTCTGGACAAATGCCTGATTTGTGCACAGAACAATGTGTCCAAACCACATGCATCACATCAGCATCTGCCGAAACCAGATACTCCCTTCCAGGAGTGGCAGATAGATTTTACTCACATGCCCCGGCAGGGCCCCTTTAAATATCTATTGGTCATCGTGGATAAATTTTCCCGGTGGGTCGAAGCTTTCCCATGTGGGAATGAAAACGCCCGAGTAGTGGTTCAAAAGTTATCACAGGAAATTATTCCCAGATATGGCCTCCCATTGGGAATTGATTCGGACAAAGGCACACCATTCACCTCAAAAGTCACTCAACTGTTGGCCCAAGAGCTAAAGATCAATTGGCGTTTCCATGTCCCATATCACCCTCAGTCCTCCGGAATAGTGGAATGAACAAACAGAACAATTAAAGGGAAATTACGGAAGGCAATGCACGCCACTGGATCAAGAAATTGGGTTTCAGTACTACCCGTGGTTTTGGCGGATCTGCGAATAACCTCGCAGGTGGCCTTAGGGAATCTATCTCCTTACGAAGTAGTAATGGGAAGACCCTTTCCCGCTCCTTGGAGGAAGGGAAAGCAGGCTTTGGGGACGGAAGATTTAGATATACACATGAGCGAGTATGCCGTGGGCCTTGTTAAGGTCCTAAATGACTATTGGGAACGCACTAATCAGAATACTTCGGTCCCAGCCGATGCACGCACTCATGCCTTCAAGGTAGGAGACAAGGTGCTGGTCAAGAAATTTGCAAAACTAAATTCCTCTTTGGGAGACACTCCTTACAGTGAGCCCACGGAGATACTCGCTGTTACTCATACCGCCGTACTAACTGACCTCTTTCCACAGTGGATCCATGCTACCAGACTGAAGAAAAGTTCGCAATGATGTATTAAGTGCACTTCGTATTTGTGAAATTTTTTGTCCTCATTTACCTCTCTTTCAGGTATCGAGATACCAGCCCTTCTGGGGTGGATGACTTACTTGTCTTGACCTGATCCAGATACCTAAGTATCACCACCACATCCTCTCGCACACGGGTCGGATAACGCCCATTTAAAATCCATGTTATGTATATACCCCAGCACGGGACAATTACACCACTTACAAAAAATGCGTGATGTAGCGGACCAACTGCGACACGACAAAAGTCCAAACTATGGCTGGGAATTCCCCCACTCTCTTTTTGGCATGTTTACCCCGTATTTAACCATGCTTGTTCCTGTATGTATGTGTTTGTTGTTGGTTTGTGTGTTTGGACCCTGTATTTTTAGGTGTTTGATGACTCGAATCTGGGTCCTGGCCAGTTCCTTCAGCGAACCCCGATGTGCCCGCCTGCCCTCCGCCTCTGTCGATGACTGTGGACCCGGGAGTGCGTTGTGTGGATCCATCCGGCGATGACTACGGACCCAAGAATACGTCGTGTGCGTGTGTAATGCTTGGATACATCCGGACGGGAAGGCTACCGGAGCCCTGAGGTACGTGGGTGAAGGGCGATGGGGCCCCGCCTGCCCTTCAAGCACCAGCCTCGGCGCAACCATGGCCTGGTTTCTTCCCTACGGTGTCCACCATTCCACACGAAGAAAAAACCACCTCTGGAATGCCACAAGAAAGAGAGGGATCCAGCGTGCCGCTACAGAATTTATACATATTTCATAGTATAAAAAGAGGGGATTGAAGGAATAAATTGATAGGGTAAATGAGATGCAACTATGTGTGTATTGTAAATGAGACGCAACTATGTGTGTATTGTAAATGAGACGCAATTATGTGTGTATTGTAAATGAGACGCAACTATGTGTATTGTAAATGAGACGCAACTATGTGTATTGGAAATGAGACGCAATTATGTGTGTATTGTAAATGAGATGCAACTATGTGTGCATTGTAACTTCTGTGTACCTAAAGCTTCCTGTTCTACTTGTAATTGTGACATGTGCGCTAGGCACATGAAACTGTTGGGTGGGTGTTCCTGTGTCGTATTTCGGTTCGGGTGTGGGATTCGGAAAGTAACAATGTATAACAATGAGGAAATGCTTTGAAATGGATTTAGCCAAGTGTTAAGCGCCACAGGGCACAAACATGTATATGGAAATGCTTTGTGACAACGCAATTACAACTCTGCATGCACATCCCCAAGTGTTACGTACCGCAGTGCACAAACATATATGTTAATGCTTTATGAACATGCAATTACTGCTTTGCACGCATATCCCTCTGTATAAATAGGCGGACACTGCATGTGTTCGATGAGCTTCCGATGAATAAACCAGACTGATTTCACTCGTGTGGTTGATTGTCTGTTGCTCCCGGAGCGCTCTCAGACGTTGAGATACAGGAATCCAGGTCGTGCAGATTTAACTAGGAACTTCCACGAAGAAAAATTCTAACATTCTCTCTCTCTCTCTCTCTCTCTCTCTATCTCTTTGTCACACACACACACACACACACACACACACACACACACACACACACACACACACACAGTGTGTAAACGGTTAAACTAGCAGCATCCAGATGGACTAGTGCAATTTGAATGGAAGAAAATACAGTATATGAAGGGAGTGGGGCAAATGAGTGCAAATGGTGCGATAGATCCACAAGTGAGCAGTTACCCATTGCTTACAGTCTGTGTGTGTGATACTTCAGGTCTGCTGGAATGTGAAGAAAGACATGATTCCATTGCAATTCAGTCAAAGAAAATTCCATATGCTCAGTATTATGGACTTTAGAAACTTAATATGAGTATTGTATGAGTATTGGTATTTTTCTCTGCATGCAAAATTCGATTATGGAATTTTTTTGATCATTTGATTTGTGTGTAATCTTGTCTGGACTGGACATGCTGGATCGTGGGCTGTTAGTTTTGTACGAAAATTGGTCAGGACCTGAAAAATACTTAAATGTTTCACACCTTTTACAGATAAACAAACTGATGATGATGCCAGCTGTAATGATGAAGATTTTGATGTTGATGAAGAAGAGGAATCTGTTAATAAAAGTGTGATGACTGGTGTTTGTGAAGATGTGATTTTATCTGCTAAGCAGGATATAGATGAAGATGATGATGCTGAGGGCGGAGTTGATGAAGCTGACTTGTAGAAAGAGATCAGAGAGTTTAGTTATATAGTTATTTTATATATATATATATATATATATATATATATATATATATATATATATATATATATATATAAATATATTAGTATTCTTTAATTTTGGTGTGATGCTTCTCATCAAGACAATTCTAACCAGGTGTGTGTTTTATAGTGGGCCGGGCAGCTTTAAGCCACTCATCAGTGATTAGGCACACACCCGACTTAAAGTGTCTGGTAAAAATTGGTTTCAATTGCACTTTCAGTCTCCTTAGGCAGAGGGTTCAGTTACTTATTCCTCCCCCTTCTGTCATTGTTTGCATGCTATCCTCATTAAAATGTGAAACCCTATAAATGTTTGGGTGGTTTTAGTTAAAACAGACACTGTTTTTTCATCTGTGTGATTTTTGACAAAGATCAGATCACATTTGATGGTGATTTTATGCATAAATGTGAGAAATTCCAAAAAGTTCAGATACTTTTCCAGACCACTGTAATGGTCAAAAAGATACATACTTATCTTATTGGAATAAACAGAAATGAAAAAAAAAAAAAATACCGTAGGCCCTTGGCATTCGCGAGGGTACGTTTCCGGGCCTTCCAGCGAATCGAGATAATCCGCGAGTTCTGTACCCGGTAGTAAAACTCCATGTATGACGTCACATACGTGAATGAATGTATCTATTACATGTGATAAAATATGCTTCTTAAACTCATTCTGCAGAAGGTTTTACTCATTAATATAGTCTTAAAGTAGTAAAATGTAGTCATGATAAGAAAAACTTTTGAATTCTGTACTGTGATATTTAGTAATGAAATATATAAACATTATACAGCATACTTTATCTATCTATCTATCTATCTATCTATCTATCTATCTATCTATCTATCTATCTATCTATCTATCTAGTCTACAAAGTTGCTCCATTCTTTTCTTTTATTCTTTTCTTTTATTCTTTTCTTTTATTGTTTATTAATTTATACTATTTATGTATCTATTTATTTATTTACTTATATAATATATATGTATGTGTGTATGTTTGTACTTGTATCTATTTTTGCACCCCCTACTGATAGTACCTCAAGAGCCTGTAACAGTGAATTTCTCCATTGTGAGATTAATAAAGCTGTATCTTATCTTATCTATCTTTATAAATATAGAGAGTGTGTGTGTAGTGTGTGTGTGTGTGTGTGTGTGTGTGTGTGTGTGCTGATCGAAAGGTTGGGGGTTCGAGTCCCACTCTCCACAAGGTTGTCACTGTCCCCCCAGTGCAGCTAACTGGGTTGTCAAAGGCGGGCCATGTCTCTCACTGTCTATTGTGAGAGGCATGTAAAAGAACCATTGCTGACTTTCGTAAAGAGTAGGCTGCAAAGTCATCAGCATGTTTCTGTCCCTTGCTAAAAAGGGTTGTGACAGGAAGGGCATCCGACGTAAAATCCCCTGCCAAATCAAACGTGCGAATCAGATGATTCGCTGTGGCGACTCCCGAGTAAAAGGGAAAAAGCCGAAAGGAAGACAGACTTATATAATGCTTATCAGACACCCACGAGAAGGAAGCATTAAAGTGCATTATATTTAACTCTACTGTCCTCTCAATAATCAACAATGCAGCCATGAGGCAGGGGGGGGGGGGGGGGGGTCTGGCGGCACTAACCAGTCTCTCTCCCCCCTATGCCGGTCCCAAGCCCGGAGAAATGCAGAGGGTTGCGACAGGAAGGGCATCCGGTGTAAAACTTTTGCCAAAATACAAAATGCAAACCAGAAAGACTAAACTCATACTGGATCGGTCGAGGCCTGGGTTAACAATGACCGCCATCAGTGCTGTCAACCAACAGGGTGCTGATGGAAATTGGACTACTGTTGGTCGAACACGTCGAAGAAGGAGAGGCGGGAGGCGTGTCCGTAGGCAGAGAGAGAAGAGGAAAGGCATGAGTCTTGGACTGAGACTAGGGACTTTGAATGTTGGAACTATACAAGGAAAAGACAGAGAGCTGGCTGACATGATGCAGAGGAGGAAGGTGGACATACTGTGTGTTCAGGAGACCAGGTGGAAAGGTAGCAAAGTTAAAAGCTTAGGAACAGAGTTTAGCTGTTTTATCATGGTGTGGATGGGAAGAGAAATGGAGTAGGAGTCATCCTGAAGGAGGGGTTTGTCAGGAATGTTCTAGAAGTGAAAAGAGTGTCAGACAGAGTGATGAGTCTCAAATTAGAAATTGAAGGTGTGCTGTTCAATGTTGTTAGTACTTATGCCCCACAGACAGGATGTGAGCTAAAAGAGAAGGAGAGATTCTGGATTGACTTAGTTGAAGTGATGCAGAGTACCCCCAGAGCAGAAAGAGTGGTCATTGGTGCAGACTTCAATGGACATGTTGGTGCAGGCTACAGAGGGGACGAGGAAGTGATGGGCAGGTTTGGTATCCAGGACAGGAACACAGAAGGACAGATGTTGATCAATTTTACAAAAAAGGATGGACATGGCTGTGGTAAATACTTTCTTCAAGAAGAAACAGGAGCATAGGGTGACTTATAAAAGCGGAGGTAGGAGCACACAGGTAGACTACATCTTGTGTAGGCAACGTAATTTGAAGGAAATCAAATTAAAGGAAGTAGTGGGTGAGAGTGTTGCCAAACAACATTGGATGGTGGTGTGCAGGATGACGCTGATGGTGAAGAAGGTGAAGAAGGCAAAGGCAGAGCAGAAAACAAAATGGTGGAAGTTGAAAAAGGAAGAGTGTTGGGTTGTCTTCAAGGAGGAGTTGAAACAGGCTTTGGGTGGTCAGGAAGTGCTTCCAGATGACTGGACAACCACAGCAAATGTGATCAGGGAGACAGGTAGTAGAGTACTTGGTGTGTCCTCTGGAAGGAAAGTAGATAAGGAGACTTAGTGGTGGAATGAGGAAGTGCAGGAGTGTGTACAAAGGAAGAGGTTCGCTAAGAAGAAGTGGGACATAGAGAGGAATGAAGAGAGTAAACAGGAGTTCAGGGAAACACAGCATGAGGCGAAAGTGAGGCCAAACAGAGGGCGTATGATTACTCGTATGATAGGTTGGACAGTAAGGAGGGAGAAAATGATCTATACAGGTTGGCACAGCAGAGAGCTAGAGATGGGAAGGACGTGCAGGAAGTTAGATTGATAAAGGACAGAGAGGGAAATGTATTGACTGATGACAGAAGTGTGCTGGGAAGATGGAAAGAGTACTTTGAAGAGCTGATGTATGAGGAAAAGGAGTAGAAGAGGTGACCCTTGAGGACCAGGAAGTAGCAAAGATTAGTAAGGGTGCAGTGAAGAGGGCACTGAAGAGGATAAAAAATGGAAAGGCAGTTGGTCCTGATGATATACCTGTGGAGGTATGGAAGTGTCTAGGAGAGGTAGCAGTAGATTTTCTGACAAGAACATTCAACAAGGTTTTAGAGAGTGAGCAGAGGCCAGAGGAATGGAGGAGAAGTGTGCTGGTGCCCATTTTTTAAGAACAAGGGATATGTGCAGAGTTGTGACAACTACAGAGGGATAAAGTTGATGAGCCATATGATGAAGTTATGGGAAAGAATAGTGGAAGCTAGACTAAGGGCAGAGGTCAGCATTTGTGAACAACAGTTTGGTTTCATGCCAAGAAAGAGCACCACAGATGCAGTCTTTGCTTTGAGGATGTTAATAGAGAAGTACAGAGAAGGTCAGAGGGAACTGCACTGTGCCTTTGTGGATCTGGAAAAAGCATATGACAGGGTGCCAAGAGAAGAACTGTGGACTTGCATGAGGAAGACTGGAGTGGCAGAGAAGTATGTCAGAGTGGTGCAGGACATGTATGAGAGATGTAAGACAGTGGTGAGGTGTGCTGTCGGCGTGACCGACGAATGCAACGTGGAGGTGGGACTGCATCAGGGATCAACTCTGAGCCCATTCTTATTTGCGATGGTGATGGACAGGCTGACAGACCAGGTTAGGCAAGAATCTCCATGGACTATGATGTTTGCAGATGACATGATGTGATCTGTAGTGAGAGCAGAGAACAAGGGGAGGAAAATCTAGAAAGGTGGAGGTATGCCCTGGAAAGGAGAGGAATGAAGGTTAGCCTCAGAAAATCAGAATACATGTGTGTGTGAATGAGAAGGACCCAGGATGAAAGGTGATGTTACAGGGAGCAGAGATAAGGAAGGTGGAGGATTTTAAGTACTTAGGCTCAACAATCCGGAGCAATGGAGAGTGTGGAAAAGACATCAAGAAGCATGTGCAGGCAGGCTGGAATGGTTGGAGAAAAGTGTCCGGTGTGATGTGCGATAGGAGAGTGTCAGCAAGAATGAAAGGAAAAGTGTACAAGACGGTGGTGAGACCAGCGATGTTGTATGGCCTAAAAACAGTGGCGCTGAGGAAAAGGCAGGAGGCAGAGCTGGAGGTTGCAGAGATGAAAATGCTGAGGTTCTCTCTGGGAGTAACGAGGATGGATAAGATCAGAAATGAGTACATCAGAGGGACAGCACCTGTTAGAGGTTTTGGAGACAAAGTCAGAGAGGCTAGATTGAGATGGTTTGGACATGTACAGAGGAGGGATAGTGAGTATATTGGCAGTAGGATGCTGAGGTTGGAACTACCAGGCAGATGGCCTAGAGGAAGACCAAAGAAGAGATTTATGGATGTGGTGAAGGAAGACGTGAAGGTCATTGGAGTAAGAGAAGAAGATGCAGAAGACAGGGCGAGATGGAGGCGGATGGTTTGCTGTGGCGACCCCTGAAGGGAACAGCTGAAAGGAAAAGAAGAAGTACTCTAAATAATCAACATAAAAAAAACATGAAGTGATCTTATCCTTTTTGGCTTTTTAGTTTTTTCAGGGTTTTTCAGGGGTCACTACAGCGATGAAGTGCAATAAAATGATTTGATAATCTGGATAATCATACAGTTACAGCCCTGTGTATTTTCACATTTGTGATTAAAATGCTTCTCAGACGCCCAGTAGAGGGAACCCTTGTACTGTTTATTGGACTGTTGAGGACAATAAAAACATGAAGTGTACAGTAATTAACAAACTGGATGCCAAAAGGAGAAACTTGACTTACTGTACTGTACTACAGAACATAAAATCTCACACAAACATCCTAAACGTTAATTTAGGTACAGTACTGTACTGGAATAATAGCAAAACATTTTAATACTGTACAGTACCATAGAACTTTACAAACAGTTCAGATTAATCATCTTCAAGCACTTCAAAAGAAACTGTTGTTTCTTCAGGAGAAAATATTATTACTTCAGAAGAGACAGGAGGTGGTGTATTTTCTTCGAGTGTGGGTTGTGTAGAAGTTTTCTTGGCCTTTGTTAGGAACATGCTTATTGGCAGCTGGCTTTGTTGTTTTTTCATAGCGCTGGAAAGGGTTTGCAGATTTATGAATAAGTCCAGGTTTCATCATCCAACCAGCAGCATTACCACACATAACAAGTGTTATTCGGTCCTTTTGCACTTTGAAACCCGGGGCTTGAATTTCGTCCTTCATGAGGAATATTCTGGAAAGCATCTTTTTCCAAAACAACCCTGTCCCATCCATGTTAAATACCTGATGGATTGAAACATCATCATCATCATCATCATCATCATCATCATCATCATCATCATCTTCCGCTTAGTCCAGGGTCGGGTCGTGGGGGCAGCAACCTAAGCAAAGCGGTCCAGACGTCCCTCTCCCAAGCCACTTCCTCCAACTCTCCCGGGGGGACACCGAGGCGGTCCCAGACAAGCCATGAGACATAGTCCCTCCAGCGTGTTCTAGGTCGACTCCGGGGTCTCGTCCCGGCTGGACATGCCCGAAACACCACACCAGGGAGGCGTCCGGGGGGCATTCTGACCAGATGCCCGAGCCACCTCAACTGGCCCCTCTCAATGCGGAGGAGCAGCGGATCTACTCCGAGCTCTCCCCAGATGGTGGAACTTCTCACCTGATCTCTAAAGGAGAACTCCGCCACCCGGCGAAGGAAGCTCATTTCAGCCGCTTGTATCCATGATCTTGTTCTTTCGGTCATCACCCAAAGCTCGTGACCATCAGTGATGGTTGGAACATAGATTGACTGGTAAATTGAAAGCTTCGCCTTGCAGCTCAGCTCCTTTTTCACCACGACAGACCGGTACAGGCACCGCTTAACAGCAGAGGCTGCAGCGATCCGTCTGTCGATCTCTCGCTCCATCCTTCCCAAACTCGTAAACAAGAACCCAAGATACTTAAACTCCTCCACTTGGGGCAGGACCTCATTCTCGACCCGGAGGGTGCATTCCACCATTGTCCGACTGAGCACCATGGCCTCAGATTTGGAGGTACTGATCTTCATCCCGGTTGCTTCGCACTCGGCGGCAAATCGCTCCAATGAGAGCTGGAGGTCCCGACTTGATGAAGCCAAAAGGACAACATCATCTGCAAAAAGCAGAGACGATATCCGATGGCCACCAAACCAGAACCCCTCATCGCCTCGACTGCGCCTAGAAATTATGTCCATAAAAATTATGAACAGAATCGGTGACAAAGGACAGCCTTGGCAAACTCTAATGCCCCCTCCAGAATCCTGTGGAGCGTATAGAGTTGGTCAAGAGTGCTACGGCCAGGACGAAAACCACATTGCTCCTCCTGAATCCAAGGTTCGACTATCGGTCGGAGCCTCCTCTCTAGTACCCCTGCATAGACTTTCCCAGGTAGGCTGAGGAGTGTAATTCCCCGATAATTGGAACACACCCTCCGGTCCCCCTTCTTAAAAATTGGGACCACCACCCCAGTTTGCCAATCCAGATGTACAGCCCTTGATGACCACGCGATGTTGCAGAGACGTGTCAGCCAAGACAGTCCGACAACATCCAGAGCCCTGAGATATTCCCGGCGGATCTCGTCCAACCCCGGAGCTCGACCACTGAGGAGTTTTTTGACAACCTTAGTGACCTCCACTCCAGTGAAGGGCGGACCCCCACCCGAACCCCCAGGGTCTTCCTCTTCCACGGAGGCCATGTTGGTGGCCTTGAGGAGGTCCTCAAAGTATTCCCTCCACCTCTCGATGACATCCCCAGTCAAGGTAAGCAGCTCCCCACCTCCAATGTAAACAGTGCTTGTGAAGAACTGCTTCCCCCTCCTAAGGCATCGGATGGTGGTCCAGAACCTTTTTGAGGTCAACCGATAATCACTCTCTCGGCCCTCACCAAACTCCTCCCATGCCCGAGATTTTGCATCTGCGACAGCCTCGGCTGCAGCACATTTGGCCTGCCGGTACCTGTTTGCTGCCTCGGGAGTCCCACAAGCTAACAAAACCCGATAGGCCTCCTTCTTCGGCTGGACTGTACCCTTCACCACAGGTGTCCACCACCGGGTTTGGGAATTACCACCACGACAAGCACCGATGACCTTACGGCCACAGCTATGGGCTGCCGCCTCAGCAATGGAGGCACGAAACATGGCCCATTCGGATTCCATGTCTCCCACCTCCTCCAGGACGTGGTTGTAGCTCTGCCAGAGGTGGGAGTTAAAGGCCTCTCGGATAGGGGACTCCACCAAACGTTCCCAGCAGACCCTGATTACACGCTTGAGCCTGCCAGGTCTGGAAGGCAACCTCCCCCACCACCGAAGACAACTCACCACCAGGTAGTGATCGGTAGACAGCTGAGCTCCTCTCTTCACCCGAGTGTCCAGAACATACGGTCGCAAGTCCGATGACATGACTACAAAGTCAATCATCGAATTGCGACCTAGGGTGTCCTGGTGCCAAGTGCACTTATGGGCACACGTTATGTTCGAACATGGTGTTCGTGATAGACAAACTGTGATGAGCACAGAAGTCCAACAACGAAACACCATTCAGGTTCAGACTGGAGAGGCCGTACCTGCCGATCACACCCTTCCGGGTCACACTATCGTTGCCCACATGGGCGTTGAAGTCTCCCAAGACAACGAGTGAGTCTCCCGAGGGAACGTACTCCAAAAAGGGTGGGTACTTTGAACTGTCATTTAGTGCATAAGCACAAATAACAGTAAGGACCCGTCCCCCCGCCCGAAGATGGAGGGAAGCTACCCTTTCGTCAACTGGGGAAAACCCCAACATTTGGGCACCGAGACGGGGGGCAACAAGAATGCCCACACTGGCTCGCCGCCTCTCCCCATGAGCAACTCCAGAATAAAATAAGGTCCAGCTTCTCTCGAGATGGATGGTTCCAGAGCTCAAGCTATGCGCTGAGCTGAGCCCGACTATATCTAGTCGGTCTCTCTACACCTCGCGCACCAAATCAGGCTCCTTCCCCGCCAGAGGGGTTACATTCCATGTCCCGAGGATCAGAGTAAGTAGCTGAGGATCGGTCCGACAGAACCCATGCCTTTGGCTCCCACCTAACTCACATTGCACCCGACCCCTAAAACTCCTTCCACGGGTGGTGGGTCCATGGGAGGGCGGACCCATGTCTCCTTTTCGGGCTTGGCCTGGCCAGGCTCCATGGGCATAAGCCGACCACCAGACACTCGCCTTCGAGCCCCTCCCCCAGGCCTGGCTCCAGGAGGGAACCCCGGTGACCCCCGTCCGGGCAAGGGAGAGTGCGTCCATTGTTTCCTCTGAGATGGCATAGGGGTCTTCTGAATCACCCTTTGTCTGGACCTTCACCCCGGACCTGTTTGCCTTGGGTGACCCTACCAGGGGCATTATGCCCTCGACAACATAGCTCCTAGGATCATGAGGTCATGCAAACCCCTCCACCATGATAAGGTGGCGATTCAGGGAGGGGTTTGAAACATACAGTATTTTAGTCATTCAAGAAAAGGATTAGGCACAAGTTATCCAACTGAAGTTAAAGTTAAAGTTGAATATAGTACCTAATAAATAATAATAAAAAAAAGTTGAATACCTGCTCTGGCTTGTTTCGATTTCCCATAACGATTTGCTGAAATGCATCAGGATACAGTACATGTACTTCTCCGCAGCGTGTGGATCTGCAGCTGCGCTTTCTCCGTCTGATTTTTCAATTCGAATCTGTTAATGTTTTACAAAGCCGACCCTTGCTGGCTTGAAAAGGCTCTGCAGCTCATGTTGTTGCTGGTCCTACTTGTGGTTCACCTTCGCTGCCTCCGCTGAATTGACAATATAAACTCAGTGCCTCCTTGCAAATCATCTTTGTGTCTAAAATAATATTTTTCTTCTGTAAGTCTTGTATCCAGAATACCAAGGCGGATTCCATCCTGACAGTTCCCTTGTTTCTTACCACATTCACGTTGTTAGCACTTCCACTATAGCTCAATGCTATACTAGCTCTGATGGCCTTCTCTTTCTTCTTTATATAGCGGACTGTACTCTCATTTACTTTATAATGGCGCCCTACTGCAGCAAAACTTTTCCCTTCCCAAAGCATATCAAGTAATTCAACTTTATCATGCGCCATATATTCGTCATGAATGTTTTAGAAGTGCAGGATGTGAGCTAGAAGAGAAGGAGAGATTCTGGAATGAGTTAGATGAAGTGATGCAGAGTACCCCCAGAGGTGAAAGAGTGGTCATTGGTGCAGACTTCAATGGAAATGTTGGTGCAGGCAACAGAGGGAACGAGGAAGTGATGGGCAGGTTTGGTATCCAGGACAGGAAAACAGAAGGACAGATGTTGATTGATTTTGCAAAAAGGATGGACATGGCTGTGGTGAATACTTTCTTCCAGAAGAGAGAGGAGCATAGGGTGACTTATAAAAGCGGTGATAGGAGCACACAGGTAGATGACATCTTGTGTAGGCGATGTAATTTGAAGGAAGTCAGTGACTGCAAAGTGGTAGTGGGTGAGAGTGTTGCCAAACCTCATAGGATGGTGGTGTGCAGGATGATGCTGATGATAAGAAAGGTGCAAAGGCAGAGCAGAAGACAAAGTGGTGGAATCTGAAAGGGAAAGGGGGTCGTGTTGTCTTCAAGGAGGAGTTGAAGCAAGTTTTGGGTGGTCAGGAAGTGCTTCCAGATGACTGGACAACTACAGCTAATGTGATCAGGGAGACAGGTAGGAGAATACTTGGCATGTCCTCTGGAAGGACAATAGATAAGGAGACTTGGTGGTGGAATGAGGAAGTGCAGGAGTGTGTACAAAAAAAAAAAAAAGGTTAGCTAAGAAGAAATGGGACATAGAGAGGACCGAAGAGAGTAAACAGGAGTACAGGGAGACACAGCATAAGGCGAAGGTAGCAGTGTCAAAGGCCAAACAGAGGGCATACGATGACTTGTATACTAGGTTGGACAGTAAGGAGGGAGAAAATTATTTATACAGTGTGGCACAGCAGAGAAATAGAGATGGGAAGAATGTGCAGCGAGTTAGAGTGATAAAGGACAGAGTAGGAAACGTGTTGACTGATGACGTAAGTGTGCTGGGAAGATGGAATGAGTACTTTGAAAAGCTGATGAATGAGGAAAATGAGAGAGAAAAGAGTAGAAGAGCTGACTGTTGAGGACCAGGAAGTAGCAAAGAGTAGTAAGGGTGAAGTGAGGAGGGCATTGACGAGGCTGAAGAGGATGAAAAATGGAAAGGCAGTTGGTCCTGATGACATACTGGTGGAGGTACGGAAGTGTCTCAGAGAGGTAGTAGGAGATTTTCTGACAAGAACATTCAACAAGTTTTTGTTTATTTTACAAAAATGGCAACCCTGTTTAATGCAAAAAAAAAAAAAAAGCATGAATAGACATTGGATTAATGTTACACTACAGAGAGACAGTGAGTTACCGCCTACCACAAGTTGCAACCTATCACGGTAAGCAAGAACCTTAGCCTGCAACTTTTGTCCAGCTCATTAAAACCCAGTTCAACATGTCACTGAAGGCAAATTCTGGAGATAATGTTTCCTTATTCATCAGTTTTACATTTATTTCAGGAAAATTTGACTCTATTGCATAAAATTGACTGAACATTTTTAATTTAAAATTTTGAGAACTCGGACAGTGGTGGCCTGGTGGTAAGGTGATGGTTTACTGATCCTATGGTTGGGGGTTGAAGCCTGGCTGTCACCAGGTCGTCACACACACATACACAAATACAGAGCTAAGCAGAAGGTAATGGAACATGCTGATTTTTGTTTGACAGGAAATATTGGGTGTGTACGCACAAGACTCTCCATTCAATGCTTGCTTGGTGATAATTATAATAATTATCAATATGTTGATAATGTGAGTGAAGACAAGTTTAAATAAAGTAAAATGGCAAAAATTCTCTCATGGGCAGTGTCGGCCTTGTGGTAAATGTGCTGGATCACTGATCCTAAGGTTGGAGGTTCAAGCCCCACTCTCAACAGGTTGACACTGTGACCCCAGTGCAGCTAACTGGGTCATCAAAGGCCAGCTATGTCTCTCACTGTCTATGGTGAGAGGTTCATGTAAAAGAACCATTGCTGACTTCTTCAAGAGTAGCTGCATAGCTATCAGCGTGTTTCCATCTTGCGATGGCCTGGCGAACTGGGGTACTCTGCCCTCGCCCGGAGTTGACTGAAATGGACGCCAGCTTCCCCACACCTCAAATTAGGATTAAGCAGTTGCAGAAAATATATGATAAAAGCTCTCATAGACCAGCTGTAGGGAACGATGGTGCTGCTTACAGTTTCACTTGAAAAGATTCTGAAGCAGGAAACGTACAAGGAATTATTCAGGAAAAAGAAAGTTGAGAAGTGTAGTGATTCACCTCACTCGCAAGGCGTTGTTGCATGTTGCTCAGTGGTGAGCGATTAGCTTGTCGCTTCCTATGTCAACGGTGCTACCAACCTATCCAGGATTTAACTTGTTGCTCTAGCAGTATACTGTACCCCCTTTATCACGATGATAAGCAGTGTAAATATGTGATTATGGGATTGAGAAGTGTTGTTAAGGCCACATAAGCACAACATAGCTGAGGGGTAAATTTGACACATGATGTGTAGTTCAAACCAAGCAAAATTACAGGTAAACATATAACATATAAACCTATAATTATTCATTAAAAAATCTAGAAAGGTGGAGGTATGCCCTCGAAAGAAGAGGAATGAAGGTTAGCCTCAGAAAATCACAATACATGTGTGTGAATGAGAAGGACCCAGGAGGAACGGTGATGTTACAGGGAGCAGAGATAACGAAGGTGGAGGATTTTAAGTACTTAGGCTCAACAATCCAGAGCAATGGAGAGTGTGGAAAAGGGGTGAGGAAGCGTGTGCAGGCAGGCTGGAATGGTTGGAGAAAAGTGTCCGGTGTGATATGCGATAGGAGAGTATTAGCAAGAATGAAAGGAAAAGTTTACAAGACGGTGGTGAGTCCGGCGATGTAGTATGGCTTAGAAACAGTGGCGCTGAGGAAAAGGCAGGAGGCAGAGCTGGAGGTAGCGGAGATGAAAATGTTGAGGTTCTCTCTGGGAGTAACGAGGATGGATAGGATCAGAAATTAGTATATCAGAGGGACAGCCCATGTAAGATGTTTTGGAGACAAAGTCAGAGAGGCTAGATTGAGATGGTTTGGACATGTACAGAGGAGGGATAGTGAGTATATTGGCAGTAGGATGCTGAGGTTGGAACTACCAGGCAGAACGCCTAGAGAAAGACCAAAGAAGATATTTAAGGATGTGGTGAAGGAGGACATGAAGGTCGTTGGAGTACGAAAAGAAGATGCAGAGGACAGAGAGGGAGGCGGATGATTTGCTGTGGCAACCTCTGAAGGGAACAGCCGAAAGGAAAAGAAGAAGAAGAATGTATACAACCATACATGAGAATGTCAGTGTAAGTAACCTCAACTAGATTCGGGATGACAGTGATTCTGATTTGGAAGACGATTTTTATTTCTGATTTCGAGTTGATATTAGAATTTGTTGTTTTCACTAGTTACTGTATTTTCTGGACTACAAGTCGCACTTTTCATACTTTGGTCTTGTGTCACTTGCTACAAGCGCATACTTTCGGTGGAGCGGGTGACATTTCAATTGCAAATTTCAAATAATTTTCTGGGAGAGGTCCTCCAGATGTCAACAGCAGGAGGGGGACACCCCTCCCACACCCTCCCTGTACTTCTTGCACCTTGGGCCTGACGGCTTCGCAGCCAATACATCCTCTGTCCGAATAATCTGAACACATGGCCAAGCTCAGATGTTCTTAATGCACTGGTATTCAAATAGTGGGGCACGCCCCCCTGAGGAGGGAATGCCAGTTGGAGTGCGTGTGACCCCAGAGAATTTTCTTTTTTTTTTGCCGTACTACAATAAAGTGTCATCCAGTACAGTCAGTGGCATTGGCTCCACCACTGTCAGAGTGTGCCCAGAAAGAATTATCTCAATGGTAAAATATGAAGTGAGTTTCATAACCCCACCATGAAAATGTTCAACAGGAATGAAAAGAGAGGCGGAGAGAGATGGAGACGGTGAGAGAAACGAAAGTCTCTCGAAAGCTAAGTCATGGAGGTATGATGAAGCAGATGTAGCACTCAGCTTCAATGTGACTATGGTGAGAACGAGGAAAGACCACTGTTTTTACTGTGTCTCAAAACATTGGCAGCATACAGCATGAACCCAAATAAATGAAGGCGTCACATAAAGACGTTACACGCTGATCCTGATGAGCCTTGTGAGTGTTTTCAGCAAAAACTGGGCCGAGAATTGCCAACAACCATCACGCTTTCTGAATGCTACTCCAACAAACCAGCGAGCTCTGTTTGCATCAGATAAGGGGGAGTACCACACTGCACAGTGCATAAAACCCTATAGCACAACAGAGGAACTGATCCTACCTGCAGCACACACGGTCTCGGTCATGCTGGATGATGTCACTGCTGCGAAAATAAGTGCAGGTCCCAGTTCAGCATTGAGCAGAAGCTGCGAGTTGTGTTGAGCTTTAAACCCCGCTTCAAAAATGCAACATGTGCTCAATAGTACCAATTAATCTGGACTTAATCATTTGGACAAAAAAATAAAAAAACTTAAAAAAGAATCAAATAAAAAACAAAACAAAATACTCCTGAGTCAATGTTGCTGATCAATTTGAATTTATTATTTATTGATTTTATTTAATTTTATTTTTCAGTATCAAATGGTTGAAATTGTTGGTCAAAACTGTTTACAGTTTAAATAAGGATACTCTTTTATTATTATTTCAGGCAAATTGATGCACTTTAAATCTTTTTGTTTAAAGACTAAAAAATTGTTCATAAAGTTATTCTTTGTTGTCCATTGATCTATATTTCTTCATTTTTTTTTATATTCCATAATGATAATACGGATACAGTGTTCTGCAGAGGATTACTTAGAACAATTTTATAGACAAATGATGCTATTATTGGTGGAAGGTGGGGGTGGGGTGGGGCAAATGTTTTCCTCTTCCTGGGGTAAGCACTGCCTTAATGGGAACATTCTTGGGAATGGTTCTCATACAAGAACATTATTATTTGTCAATGTGACAGAGGCCTTTAATTCCTTAAATGTTTCCAGGGTTTCCTTGTGACCTCACTGACTATTACACACACTATAATTATACTGGACATTGTTCACCAGTATTGGAGAGATTGACAGTACTCTTAAATGTATTAAAATTATTCATTTATTTGCCGAACTGTTAACCTACCAAGGTCGTTGGGAGGCAGGACTCTCAGTCGACTCTGGAAGAAGGTGGGATACACCATGAAAACCTCAACAGTCCATTCATATTCACACCCAGTAGCAACTCTGAATAACCAAATAATCTAATGGGCATATGTTTGACATGTCTTGGGAGGAAACTGGAGTACCTGGCGGAAACCTATGGAAGCAATGGGGGGGCAGCCAAAGTCCACAAAGTAATGTGGCCTGCGAGTCGAATGCAAGTGGCTTTGGTCTTTACTTTTATAAGTAACAACAATTATTTTTCTGCGGTTTTTACAAATTTCTTCTCTTCATGCCATGATATACATGCACAGACATGAGCTGACATTGAAAGTTAAGTACTTAAGTCACGTGACTTTAAAATAAACCTGGATTCGCACTCACACATGATTGCCATCCAATTGACTGAAATCTCTACAGTCCATTTGCATCTCCGTATGAACTGCTAATTTTGAATGTTATAAAGTTTACCACTTACAAATAAGTAGGATTAGATCATTTTGCTCAATAAATAAGTTGTTAAGGAATATTGGTGTGTGTGTGTGGGCGTGTGCGTGTGTGTGTGCATGTGTGTGTGTGTGTGCGCGTGTGTGTGTGTGTGTGTGTGTGTGTGTGTGTGTGTGTGTGGGTGGGCGGCTGTGTGTGTGTGTGTGTGTGTTAATTCAAAAAAGGTTTAGAAACTTTAGAATCCTTCAAACACCATTGTACAATAAAGACTAGTTTTTATCAAGTAATGAGCAAAAGATGCAAATTCAATTGGTATTTAATTTAAATTATCAGAAGTTATAATATTCATCAATTTAAAAACTGATTGGGATCTGAAGGCTCTCACTATTTACACTTCTTAAATGCAATCAAAGTTATAACTGGCTACATTTTCCCTTTCGTTTAAACTGCCATTTAGTCACAGAAAGCCATCTCTGAAACCACAGCTCTTATTTCTCATACATGCAGCAACTGCCCATTTTCATCACACGATTATTTTCCAACCACAGAACTGACACTTGTGGCATTGACCCATCTGAAGCTCGCTTTTCAGTCTGTCACTCATTTGTGGTTTATCCGCTTCTGACCACCTGATCTTCCGCACACTATTTTTATTCACTGCTCATTTTGCAAAAGAAAACAAAACCTTGAAATATTTTTCAATAGTTAAAGTAATATTGGGACTTTAAACAAATAGGCAGCATTTATAGAGTAGTTCACACTCCTGTTTTTTTTTTTTTTTTTTTTTTTTTTTGTAATATGCATTTTTTATACTTTTTTTTTTGTTCAGATTGTCCAAGTCATGTATATTGAAAACAGTTATAGATAATAAATATAACCTTGTATAATTGAAGATAAATAGGTCAGTATATGCAGCACAGCGATGTAGTGGTTCACACAAAGGTCCTCAATTCGGGTTTGGTTTCTGGCTGGGGTGTTCATGGTGGATACATCTTACACGTGTGAGTATTAAATAGGTTTTCTACTTTAAAATGAGAAAAATTGTATGTACAGCAGCAGTCAAGAGTTTGGGTTCTCCTATTTCATGACTGGGTGTGTTTGCACTTTTTTGAAAGGTACTGTATGTTATTGCTGCTGTTATAATTAATTTATTCATCACGAGGCTCAGTTTTTTCCTTCTCAAGTTATGCTCTAATCCACTGTAACTGTAACTGCAGAAAGTTTTTCAAAGTTAATGATGTGATGACAGAGCGATGAGTCAGTTATTCAGTTTTGGGAACTTTGTTCCGTGGCCGGGTCGTGGGGGCAGCAACCTAAGTAGTGAGGACCAGGCATCCCTGTCCTCAGTCACTCTTTCCATCTCTTCTGGGGGCACCAAAGCATCCTCCTGTGTGTTCTGTGTCAATCCAGGGTCTCTCTCAGGTTGGACAGGTCTGACACACCACACCAAGTAAGAGTTCGGGAGGCATTATAACCAGATGCCCAACTCACCTGAACTGGCTCCTCTCAACACAGAGTGGCAGCAGTTCTTTTCTGAGCTCCTCCCGGATGACAAAACTTCTTACATTATCTCTAAGGGAGACCCCTGCTACCCTGTGAAGGAAGCTTATTTCAGCCACTTTTATTCATGATCATATTCATCCTCATCCTAACTAGGGTTGTGAGGAGGCCTGAGTGTATCTTATCTTAGCCAGCTCTGGGTTACTGTGGGGTACCCCTGGTATGCTTGACAGGCCATGGCAGGCCATCCCTCACACACCTAGATGTGATATGGAATGGCAAATTATCCCATTTTCCATGTTTTTGGTCTATGGGAGGGAACTGGTATACCCGGAGGAAACCCATGGAAGCACAGGGCGAACATGTAAACTCAACACAGAAACAGCCAAACTGGGAATTGAACCCAGGACCTTCTTGCTGTGAGGCGGCGTGCTAACCACTATGCCACTGTGCTACCATTATACTTTTTAATACGTATTATTTAATCATTACAATATACAAAACCTAACACAGATTTGCGCTATACATCACCATCAGCAGCAGCAGCATTGCCATCTTCCACTTAATCCGAAGACAGGTCATTGCCCAGAAGCCTAAGACATCCCTCTCCCTGGCCACTTTTTCTCCAGCTCCTCTGGTGAGACACCGAGGCATTCCTAGACTAGCTGAGAGACTCAGTCTCTCCAGTGTGTTCTGTGTCGAACCCATGGTCTCTTCCCGTTGGACATGCCTGAAATGTGACACCAGGTAGATGTTCTTGAGGCATTTTCTTCAGATGCCCAAGGCAGCTCAACTGGCTCCTCTCAATGTGGAGGAACAGCGGTTCTACCTCTGAGCTCCTCCAAGATGGCTGAGTTTCTCAGAGCCAAAAGAGAGTAATTTCAGCCACTTGTATCTGCAGTCTTGTTCTTTCAGTCACTATCCAATGCTTGGGACCACAAGTAAGGGTTGGAATGTAAATTAACTAGTAAATTGACAGATTTTCCATCCAAGTCCACTCCCTCTTCTCTACAACAGACAGGTACAAGCTCTGTTTTACAGCAAGACTACACCAATCCACCTGTCAATCTCCCAATCCACCCATCCCTTGTTAGCAAGAGCCTGAGATACTTATACTCCTTCGCTTGCGGCAAGATCTCATTCCAGACCCAAAGGGCCTTATTTCAGCTGAGAACCATAGCTTCAGACATGGAGGTGTTGATTCTCATCCGGGCCACTTTCACTGAACTGCTAGTCACCCTCATGAGAGCTGGAGGTCTCGGCTTGAATCTAAAAGGATAACATTATCAAAAAGCAGAGACAAGATCATATGGCCACCAAAGCTTAACCCCTCAACACCTTGGCTGTGCCTAAAAATTATATTTATAAATGTGGCAAAGGCTTGGCGGACTCTGACCCACACTGGAAACAAATTTGACATGTTACCAATGCAGCCCATGCTCTGGCTCCAGCAAAACAGAGACCAGATGGCACGTGCAGGTCTGGTATGCCATATTTCCAGTGTACACCCTACAAGATAACCCAAAGAACACAGTGTAAAGCCTTCTCCAAGTCCACTAAACGAATTTGGGCAGGTTGGTGCTTTGTAGATTGTTTATATTGTACATATAATTTGTTTATATAAATTCTTCTTCTTCTTCTTCTTCTTCTTCTTCTTCTGCTTCTTCTTCTTCTTCTTCTTCTTCTTCTTCTTCTTCTTAATAAGAAGAATAATAATAACAATAATAATAATAATAATAATAATAATAATAATAATAATAATAATAAGCACTTCATGAATGCTATTTTTCAACAGCTGAAATAATCTTGGTTGGGAAGTAGAGCTTGAACTTTTTTTTTATAAAAAAAAAAAACAAAAAAAAAAACCACAGGTAATGGTGCACCAGCGGGGAGAATGAAGGCTAAGGCTCACTCTCACCCCAAATCCGTGCTATTGTTTGAAACATGTCCAACTCGCTTCTGTTCATGTGCCGCTCCCTTGTGAGTTATCTTTTAGCATTCAAATGACCGACATGTAACGGAGAGAATCCAGTCATTTTTCTAAGTAAAAGATTTTACAAAAATAAAGATCGTTCAGACTCAAATAATAAAACGGAAAAAATGAATTATTTATTTGGCAGACCGGTACCAATTGAGACCAGTGGTTGGGGACCCTACTCTAAAGTACTCCTGAATAGACTTTCCCCAGGTAGGCTGAGGAGTGTGATTCCACGACAATTGGAACTCACCCTCTGGTCCCACTTTTTGGAAGGGGGAAACTACCACCCCGGTTTGCCAATCCAGAGGCATGGTCCCCAATGTTTCACTTGATGCTCCAGAGATGTGTCAACAAAAACAGTCCTGCATCCAGATCTTTGAGGTATTCAGGGCAGATCTCATCCACACCTAGAACCTGGCCACCGAGCAGGTTTTTAAATACCTCAGCAACTTCTGCTCCAATGAATAGCAGACCCCCATCCACCCCCCTGCACTTTTCCTGTTCAACAGAGGGTGTGCTGGTGGGATTAAGAAGGTCCCTGAAGTATTCCTTCCACCTCCCGACAACTTCCCCTGTAAAGGTAAGCAGCGTCCAACTTTCACTGTAAACATTATTTGTGAGAACTGTTTCTCCCTCTTGAAGTGTTGCATGGTGGTTCAGAATCATTTTTGAGATTAAACAGTAGTCTTTTTCACAAGCAAAACACACGAATAAACGCTGGAGTTTGCTCCAGGGAGTAACCCTGATGCCTGCCTTAGGCGGCGGCGTATGAGGGGGGTGGGGAAAAGCCACTGGGACCCCCGCTCCATGATAGGGGTGAAATCCGGGAGCAACCAGGTCGGGCGTGATAGGGTGAGTGACACAGGCGGTGCAAAGGTGTCGGACACCAGCTGCTTTCGGTCGCCTTGGTTGAATCTGAGGCGGTCGGTCCGGGTCGGCGCATGGAACATGACTTCCCTGCAGGATGACTCTCACCTGCCTCTGGTATCAAGGGAGCTTAGTCTGCTTGGCGTTGGCATTGCGGCCCTCTCTGAGGTGCGGAGGCCTGGGTCTGGCGAGACAGGTGTCGGTGGGTACACCTACTACTGGTCTGGCCGGGCCAACGGTCTTCACACTCAAGGAGTTGCCGTCACCGTCGCTGATCGATTGGCTCCTTTGATATCAGACGTGGTCCCGGTCAATGAGCGTATTATGCGACTGAGGGTGACTCACACAGTGGGGATGCTCTCTATTGTCAGAGTGTACGCTCCTACCGGGGTAAGTGATCGATCTATGAAGGAAACCTTCTACGACCAGCTCAACTCGGTGGTGTCGGGGGTTCCGGGAAGGGACACCCTGATCGTACTGGGGGACTTCAATGCAACCACTGGCACTAACCGGGATGGCTACGAAGCATGTGTTGGTCCCCACGGCTCTGGACGCCGCAAAGAAAGCGCCTTAATGCTTCTTGACTTCGCAAAAAGTTGGGGCTTAAGGATTGCTGGCTCATGGTTCCAGAGATCGGGTCTGTGACACTGGACTTGGGACTCCAACGACGGCGTCACTAGGAAGGAGATCGACCATGTTCTCATAGGTAGTCGCTGACGGCTGGTCCAGAACTGCTGTGTCTTCAGAAGTGCCCAGCTATTCTCGGGAGACCACGGGCTTCTGGTGGCGACTCTGAAGATCCACTTCAGGCGCCCTGAGAAAGCCCTGGCTCATCAAATGCGATTTGACGTAAGCCGACTCAGGGACCCTGATGTGGCTTCAAAGTTCGCCATTAGGCTTGGGGAATCCCTGGAGGATCTGGACGAGGGTGCGGGTACAGAGGTTCTCTGGACTGGTTTCAGAGACTGCATCCTGGAGGTGTCCCGTTGCTGCATATCGGGGTCACCCAAGCGACTGGAATAGCCATCTCCTCTGAGACCATCGACATCATCGAGAGAGCGAGACAGGCTCGACTCGACGGCAGAGTTGGAGTGGCCAGGGACCTGAAGCGCGAAGCCGTCAAGGCCGTGCGAAGAGATCGGGAGGCTGCGGTCCGTGATCTCTGTGAGACTGTCGAGGGCCACTTGAAATCGAGCTATGTCAGATGGTGAAAGCTGCAGATGGTAGTGTCCTTACTGAAGAATCGGAAGTGAGGACTCGTTGGGCCGAGTACTTTGAGGAGTTGTATCGTGCTGACCCTCCCGCCCGGAGCCTGGCCATTGGGGACACTGAAACTCTTGTTGCCGACCCTCCCCTAGGTTGTGACCCACCAACTCTTGAGGAAATTCGGAGGGCGGTGTGTCGCTTGGCGGATGGCAAATCTGCGGGAGTTTGTGGTATCCACGTGGAAATGCTTAAGGCGGGAGGTGAGGGAGTCCTCAGGTGGCTGTTCATTCTTGTGTGCTCCATGTGGAGCACTGGTGTTATACCAGCTGACTGGAAACGGGGCATCATTGTCCCGATCTGGAAGGGGAAGGGTGATACCCGAGAATGCAACAGTTACCGGGGGGTTACTCTCCTCTCAGTTCCAGGCAAGGTCTTCGCAAGGATTCTACTGGACAGGCTCCATCAGCAGCTTCTAGCGCACCAGCGCCCTGAACAGTCCGGGTTCACACCAAAGAGGTCTACCGTTGACCGCATCCTGGCACTCCGCGTCCTATCCGAGCGCTTGCGGGAGTTTGATAGGGGGTTCCTTGCTGCCTATATAGATTTTCGCAAGGCGTTCGACTCAGTGGATAGGGAGGCCCTCTGGGGCCTATTTCGTCTATGTGAGATCCCGTCGGCTTTGGTCCATCTGATATCGTTGCTGTATTCTGGGACAGAGAGTGCTGTGAGGTGTGGGGGCTCCACCTCTGACTTCTTTTCGGTCGAGACTGGAGTGAGGCAGAGGTGTGTTCTGGCCCCCACTCTCTTCAGTACCGCAATGGACTGGATCATGGCGGCGGTATCGGGTGGATCAGCCTGTGGTGTGTCGTTCGGTGAGGTTCGGATTACTGATCTGGACTTTGCCGATGATGCAGTGATCTTCGCAGAAAAGGTGGATGTCCTGACGGAGACTCTCTCATCATTGGGTGAGGAGGCGGAACCGCTTGGTTTGCAAGTCTGCTGGATCAAAACCAAGATCCAGGCTTTCGGCGACCTCTTGGATGCTGCCGTTGACTCGATCGCTGTGGGTCGTGAAAGAGTAGATATCGTGGAGTCTTTCACTTACCTTGGCAACGTGGTCCATCGTTCCACTGATTGCAGGGCCGAGATCAATCGTCGACTTGGTCTATTCTATGGGGCGATGGACTCACTGGACAGGACCGTGTGGCGGTCGAGGTATCTGAGCAGGAGGACGAAAGTCCGAGTCTTTCACTGTCTTGTGCTCCCTGTCTTGCTCTACTCAAGTGAGACATGGACGCTCATGGTTGAGCTTGGACGATGACTGGACTCCTTTGTTACGACTTCCCTTCGCTGCATCTTCGGATACCGCTGGTGGGACTTTGTAACCAACCAGAAGGTGCTCGGGGATGCGGGGATGGTAAGCGTAACCTGCTTGATCCGCGACTGTCAGCTGCGCTACTATGGGCACTTGGCGCGTTTCCCGCCTTCAGACCCAGCACACCGGATCCTGTACATTCAGGATCCTAGGGTCTGGAGCCGATCGCGGGAATGACTGCGTGCGACATGGTTGTCGCAGCTGAGGGCTGCCCTGCCGGGGGGTATGGGCCCTGCGCAGGCCTGGTCGATCGCCAGGAGACGGCCGGAGGAGTGGAGGTGGTTGGTGGATGCAGCGAAGTGCCGTCCCAGCGCATGCCCTCATACCTGACCTGAGCTTTTTCGAAGCACTCGCCAAACTCCTCCAAACCCCGAGAGTTTACACCACTGTTGATAGAATTTGTTTGATGAACTAACACACATTCCAGAAACGATTGCAATGACCCATGTTAGGTAAAGAAAGTTTTTTTTGTTTTTTGTTTTTTTTGAGATTTTTTGAGTTGAGCCAATGAATGTAGCAATTGCACAAGTATGGACCACAGTTAAATAGATTAGGTTAGCTTTGCTAGGCCTTGAGCCGGAGAGATGGTCACAGATTGGTTGTAGGGAAGATCAGAAATGGTAGGTGAAGGTCCATGATTACTAGTAATGTATAAGGTCTTGAGTCTACATATTCTATATGTCTTCAAATATGTTTCACTTAGTCTACAATGATCAGAATTTCCTTAAAAATTACACAACATCCCAGAAATGTCCTGGAAAAGTTCCAGAATTTCTGTTTACAGCAGTCTCTGTGAACCATGAGATCTGTAAGTTTCAGGCATAGTGTTCTGTTAAACTGTGACATTGGAATGCTGTCCCTGACTCTACATGCTCACCCAGATCCATTTGACAGTGGTGTGGCTGATTGCCCCAATGCCACAGGGTGTAATTATTTCTGCTTTCCTTCCGGTCCTCTGTCTTTTAGTTATGCTGCCATAGCCAGTCATGCCGGATTCCCTGCTGCACTCAGCAATAATAAATTCTTCTATTTCCATTACACTATTATGAGCATACCAAACAATCTCTCTCTCTCTCTCTCTCTCTCTCTCTCTCTCTCTGTCTCTCTCTCTCTCTCTCTCTCTCTCTCTCTCTCTCTCTCTCTCTCTCTCTCTCTCTCTCTCTCCCTCTCCACATTCTCCTCTTGGGATGCCGGTGATCCTGATCCTTTTGTTTTTTGATATCTGATTGACTTTACACTTCTGGTGATATTTACTCTCTTCCCCACAATTATTTAGAACTAACTGTTGTGTAATCAACTGGACTACTTTTTGTCCTGCAATGAATTTATCATATACAATCTTTTAGATGACACCTCTCCACATTTTTTTTATTGCTATTCCAAGTAAAAATAATCAAAAAATTTAATTTTTCATAATTTGCACTCCACCTTACTGGGTCTAAGCTTCATTCCCCTCCTTTTCAGGGAAGACCTCCACCTCTCCACTTGTTCCCTGCTTTCATCACAGATCACAATGTCATCTGCAAACATCATAGGCCATAGAGATTCTTGTCTAACCTCTTCTGCCTCACCTTAGCAAGCAAGAAAGTGCTCAGAGTTGATCCTTTATGCAGTCTCACGTCCACCTTGAACTCTTCTGTCATTCTGGCACCCTATCATGTGCTTTCTCCAGATCCACAAAGGCACAATGAAGCTCCCTCTGACCTTCTCTGTACTTCTCTATTAACATCCTCAAAGCAAACACTGCATCTGTGGTGCTCTTTCATGGCATGAAACCAAACTGTTGTTCACAAATTCGAACCTCAGCCCTTAGTCTGGCTTCCACTATTCTTTCCCATAACTTCATTGCATGGCTCATCAACTTTATCCCTCAGTAGTTGCCACAACTCTGTATGCCTCCCTTGTTCTTAAAAATGGGCACTAGCATACTTCTCCTCCATTCCTCCGGCATCCTCTCACTATCTACGGTCTTGTTGAATGTTCTTGTCAGAAAGTTTACTGCTACCTCTCCTAGACACTGCCATACCTCCATGGGTATTTCATCAGGCCCAACTGCCTTTCCATTCGTCATCCTCTTCAGTACCTTCCTATCTTCACCCTTACTAATCTTCGCTATTTCCTGGTCCTCAACTCCTGCACTTCCTCATTCCACCACAAAGTCTCCTTGTCGACACACAAAGTACTCTCCTACCTGTGTCCCTGATCACATTAGCTGTAATTGAGCAGTCATCTTGAAGCACATCCTGACCACTCAAAACCTGTTTTAACTCCTCCTTGAAGATGACACTTCACTCTTCCTTTTTCTGCTTCCACCACTTTGTTTTCTGCTCTGCCTTTGCCTTCTTCACCTTCCTCACCATCAGTTTCATCCTGTACACCGCCATCCTATGCTGTCTTGCAATACTCTCACCCTTCACTACTTTGCAGTCACTGACTTCTTTCAAATTACATCGTCTACACAAGATGTAGTCTTCCTGTGTGATCCTACCTCTGCTTTTATAAGTCACCCTATGCTCCCATCTTTTCTGGAAAAAAAAAAAAAATTCACCACAACCATTTCCATCCTTTTTTGCAAAATCTATCAACATCTGTTCTTCTGTGCTCCTCTTCTGGATAACAAACTTGTCCATCACTTCCTCGTCCCCTCTGTTGCCTGCACCAACATGTCCATTGAAGTCTGCACCAATGACCACTTTTTCACCTCTGGGGGTACTCTGCATCAGTTTATCTAACTCACTCCAGAATCTCTCCATCTCTTCTAGCTCACATCCTGCCTGTGGGGCATAAGCACTAACAACATTTAACATCACGCCTTCAATTTTACTTGAGACTCATCACTCTGTCTGACATTCTTTTCACTTCTCGAACATTCCTGACAAACCTGTCCTTCAAGTTGACTCCTACTCCATTTCTCTTCCCATCCACACCATGATAAAACAGCTTAAACCCTGCTTCTGATTTTAGCCTTGCTACTTTTCCACCTGGTCTCCTGGACACACAGTATGTCCACCTTCCTCCTCTGCATCATGTAAGCTAGCTCACTAGCTTTTCCTGTCATAGTTCTAACATTCAAAGTCCCTACTCTTAGTCCTAAACTCATGCCTTTCCTCTTCTCTCTCTGCCTACGGACACGCCTCCCGCCTCTCCTTCTTCGACGTCTTCGACCAACAGTAGTCCAATTTCCACTAGCACCCTGTTGGTTGACAGCACTGATGGCGGTCGTTTTTAACCCGGGCCTCGACTGATCCGGTATGAAATTTGTCTTTACGATTTGCATTTTGTATTCTGGCAAAAGTTTTACGTCGGATGCCCTTCCTGTCGCAACCCTCTGCATTTATCCGGGCTTGGGACCGGCATGAGAGCGGGCACTTGTTTGTGTTTTTTTTCCTTTTCTTCCTTTCTTGTAGGGAGCATTATATGTCGTCAGTACTATCTGTGTTATCATCATCATCTGTCATCCATTATCACATGAACCAACAATCCTCAACTGCTCCTCAATCAATCAACTTATTTCTAATATTTTCACGGAATCTTATTTACATCATGCATTTTACATCATGCACTATTGGACACCTCCTTTTCATTTTTGTATGAATTATATCATTGGCTTTTCTCATAGCTTTGAACTCGAACTTTGTGACTTCTTCACATGGGTGTCGCCATTGGTAATCAGCCACTTCTCAGATCTAACCAGTTTATCTTGGGATTAAGCTGATTCATCCATCTCGTTCATTCATTCATTCATTCATTCATTCATTCGTTCGTTCTTTGAACCACTTAATAAGTTCCAAATTGCTTCTAGATGTGAGTGTGAATGGTTATGTTGGTCCTGTAGTGATGTGGTGGTGAGGAAAAATATATTAAAATAAAACAAGCTGCACATGTAAACAAATTGTTATATACACGTTTCATCCATGAATTAAAATCATCACAAACTCTGAGGTGTGGGGTGGATATCACTGAGTATCTCATTGCAGTGGGGTGTATTGGGCAGAATGTAATAACCAGTTTCAAAGGAGCAGTTGGGCAGAGGATCAACAATCTAGGGGAAAAAAAAAAAATAAATAAATAAATCTTCATTTACAAAATGTAGAACACTTTCGGGATGATGTTCCTCACTGTAATCTACAGACTTTTTTTTCATGATATAAGATCTTTGAGATGAAGAGATATTCAGAGAATCAGAGAAATCTGTGTACAAGGGTTAAGGTGTCAAATCAATATCAGATGTGATCTTTCTGGGCCCTCAGTTTGCACTGCATTATAAACAGGCATAATTCTGTAATGGAACCACTGCATAGGCTCAGGACCACTGTCAGAAAACATTGTATGTAAACAATGTTGGCAGGAGTGCAGGATTTTTAACTGAGCAATGAAAAAAAGTTGAATAGTCCCTCTCATCTTTAGTCCTGAGGACGCAGCGTTCATGTTTCCAAAAACTGACCACAGAACAGGTCTTAGTTTATTTTAAATTATATTTGGTCCAGATCTCATAGCAGCATTTCTCAATTAAGTTCAGAGTTTTAACCTACATTTGTACATGCTAATCCATGCTCATCCACAAAGCAAAATGGATTTCAGCTAATGGGATAGTGAGAAACCAAATTGACCAACTTTTGATTAGCAGACAGTGGAGGTCGTCTGTACTGGATTCTTGGGTGCAGACATGCCCTCCGTGGTAAAGGAAGACCCTGGGGGTTCGGGTGGGGGTCCACCCATCACTGGAGTGGAGGTCACTGAGGTTGTCAAAAAGCTCCTCGGTGGTCGAGTTCCAGGGTTGGACGAAATCCGCCCGGAATATCTCAGGGCTCTGGATTGGCAAGCTGGGGTGGTGGTCCCAATTTTTAAGAAGGGGGACCGGAGGGTGTGTCCCAATTATTGTGGAATTACACTCCTCAGCCTACCTGGAAAAGTCTATGCAGGGGTACTAGAGCAGAGGATCTGACCGATAGTCGAACCTCGGATTCAGGAGGAACAATGTGGTTTTCGTCCTGGCCGTAGCACTCTTGGCCAACTCTATATGCTCCACAGAATTCTGGAGAGGGCATGGGAGTTTGCCCAATCTGTCCACATGTGCTTTGTGGATTTGGAGAATGCTTTCGACCATGTCCCTCGAACGATCTTGTGGGTCGTGCTCCGAGAGTACGGCGTTCCGGACCCGTTGCTACAAGCTATTCAGTCGCTGTATCACTGGAGCCAGAGTTTGGTCTGTATTGGCAACAACAGGTCGAATTCGTTTCCGGTGGGAGTTGGAGTCTGCCAAGGCTGTCCTTTGTCACCGATTCTGTTCATAATTTTTATGGACAGAATTTCTAGGTGCAGTCGAGGCGATGAGGGGTTCTGGTTTGGTGGGCATCAGATCTCATCTCTGCTTTTTTGCGGATGATGTTTTCCTTTTGGCTTCATCAAGTCGGGACCTCCAGCTCTCATTGGAGCGATTTACAGCCGAGTGCGAAGCAGCTGAGATGAGGATCGGTACTTCCAAGTCTGAGGCCATGGTTCTCAGTCGAACTAGGGCGGAATGTACCCTCCGGGTTGGGAATGAGGTCCTGCCTCAAGTGGAGGAGTTTAAGTTTCTTGGGGTCTTGTTCACGAGTGAGGGAAAGATGGAGCGAGAGATCGACAGATGGATCGCTGCAGCCTCTGCTGTGAAACGGTTCTTGTACCGGCCCATCGTGGCGAAAAAGTTTAAATTTACCAGTCGATCTACATTCCAACTCTCACCTATGGTCACGAGCTTTGGGTAATGACCGAAAGAACAAGATCACGGATACAAGTGGCTGAAATGAGCTTCCTTCGCTGGGTGGCGGGGTTCTCTTTTAGAGATAAGGTGAGAAGATCCACCATCCGGGGAGACCTCGGAGTAGATCCGCTGCTCCTCCACATTGAGAGGGGCCAGTTGAGGTGGCTCGGCCATCTGGTCAGAATGCCCCCCGGACGCCTCCCTGGTGTGGTGTTTTGGGCATGTCCAACCGGGAAGAGACCCCGGGGTCAACCTAGAACACGCTGGAGGGACTATGTCTCTCGGCTTGTCTGGGACCGCCTCAGTGTCCCCCCGGGAGAGTTGGAAGAAGTGGCTGGGGAGAAGGACATCTGGACCTCTTTGCTTATGTTGCGGCCCCCGCGACCCGACCCTGGACTGAGCAGAAGATGATGATGATGATGATGATGATGATGATGATGATGATGATGAAGCAGTTCCTACACCATGAATGAAATGGCTCATTTATAAAATTCCAAAGAGAGGAAATCTTCAAGAATGTGGCAACTGGAGGGGGGAGGGGGTTACATTGTTGCTGATGGCCAGCAAGGTGATGAGCAGGAAACTGGTCAACAGATTAAAAGAAGGTGTTGACTCATTACTTAGGAAAGAGAAAGCTGGTTTCAGGAAAGACAGAGGAACTGTGGAGCAGATATTCATTATCAGAAAGATTCTGGAACAAGTCAACGTATGGAATGCTACCCTTTATATCCACTTTGTTGATTTTGAGAAGGCCTTCAATTCCATACATACGGGTAGTCTGTGGATCATTTTGCACCAGTATGGGATCTCCACAATGCTGATACAGATGGTCAAGTCTCTTAATGAGGACTTCCAATGCTTGGCCATTGATGACAACCAAACAACAGATTGGTTTCCAGTGAAGATCAGGGAGAAACAGGGATGCTGCATGTCAGGATTCGTCTTCCTCCTGGCCATCGACTATGTCATGCAAAAAACAACTCAAGGATGGTGGAAGCTCAGCAGATGCCAGAAAGAGATTGGCTTTGGCGAATGCCCAATTCAAACAACTCTCGAGAATCTGGCAAGCCAGAGACATCGGCAGAAGGACCAAAACTTCATTATTTAAGAGCTGAGTACTGTCAGTGCTACTGTATGGATGTGAGACCTGGAAGCTGACAAAAGAAGAGTAAGGACAACTAGACACCTTCCAGAGCAAGTTTCTCAGAAGAATCTTCAAGATCAGATGGCAACAGCCATCCAACCAGTCAATCCTTAAGATGGCAAGGGTATAGAAGATCAGCGAGGGGGTGAGAAGACGGAGGTGGAAATGGATTAGCCATGTCCTGAGAAAGAACCCACGGGCTGACTGTACTGTGGCCCTAGAGTGAGCACCAGTAGAATGAAGGAAGAGAGGCCACCCAAAAACAACTTGGCGAAGAATGGTTGAGATGGAGAGAACCATTGCTGGCTGGACCTCGTGGAACTTGGTAGGCCGCGGAGCTGCAAATCGTCCCCAATGGAGGAGAGATGTCCAAGCCTTATGCGCCTCCTTGCACTCAGAGAATTAAGGTTAAGGTAAGGAACTGTGTTCAAAGACATTGATTTCTTTTACACAAGAGTTGAAGTTGTTCCACACAATCAAGTCAATCATTTCATACCTTCCTTTACATTTACAGAATTTGGCAGATGCCCTGATCCAGAATGAACCACAATAGGACTTCAGTCACTACAATTTGATACCAGGTTACTAGTAGATACAGGCTGAGTATAACATCACTCTTTTGGCAGGTTTTTTTTTTTGTTGTTCAATTCTAATTTTATTATTATTTCATAGAAATAATATTTTTTTGCAACCCCCACTGTCAACGGGTGTCACTTCTGCCCTCCCAGTGCAGTTCACTGGATTATCAAAGGCCGGCCATGTTTCTCACTGTATGTGGTGAGAGGGTCATGTAAAAGAACCATTGCTGACATTTCTCAAGAGTAGCCTTCAGTGCGTTTCTTCCCTGCAATGGCCTGGTAAGCTGTCCAGGTTATACTTTTCCCTGGCCCAGAGTCTACTGAGATATGCACCAGCCTCTCTGTAACCTTAATTCGGATTAAGCAGCTCAGAAAATTAGTGAATGAATACTGAAATTGTTTTTCCAAATGCTTTCAAAATAGAAATAATTTCACTTGTTTAGACACCCAGTGACTGAGTTATCTCAGAAAAGTCCATTCTACCACCCTGATGCTAGAAAAAAGAAATTTGTTGCATGCTTTCCTTGGTACCTAAATAGATCGGGGACAAGTCAATCAGTGATGCAGGACTGGAGAGAGTGGTAGTGTGTTCTTGGGTAGGAAATTTCAGGTCACTTTTTGGTTTGTAGGCAATTATCATTGTTTTAAATCTATGATCAGCTTCAAGAAACTGATGGAGTGGTGTGGGAAACCTTGGGAGGGTTCAAAACAAGCCATGCAGCTATATTCTGGATCATTTATATGGTGCTCAGTCAGTCCTGCCTGCTGCGAGATGTAGTATTCCAACCTTGAGATGATAAGGTGGTGAATAAACTTAGGTGGCATTAGCAAGAAGAAATGCACAAATCTTTCTGATCTTATAAAGGAGAAATCCACATGTTAACAATGATTAGCAGAATAAGAGTAGAAGGACGGGCAATTGTCCAATAGTTACACTAAGTTTCTGTGCAGGTTTGATGGCTGAAGGAGAGCTCAGATAAGTCTCCAGGGTGATTAGATCCTAATTGGAGATAAATCAGTGAGGATGGGCAGGAGTTTGGCTTTTCTGGGCAGAAACATGGGTGTTGTGGGAGGAAAAGAGGGGATAAGCTCTGTGTCGTCTGTGTAGCACTGATATGAGAACCCATTTATATGACCTCACTGTAAGGTGGCGAACAGAAGAGGCTCTTTGTAATACTGTAGGTAAATGACCAGATGATTTGGAGCTACTAATGATAGTCGTGAGAAGGCCTTGGGAAATGGTCTGGATCAATGTGGACAGGAGTGGATCCGGTGGGCAGGTGGTAGGTTCATGATGAGGTGACTTGCAGGACCTTTTCTTTTGTGAATTCAAAGGCATGCACTGTAGGTTAATTGGCCATTCTAAATTAGGGACTACAGATGGAAACTAGTTATATGATGTAATGATGTAAGATGTATGATATATGATGTGAGGCGACCTTGAGTGCTGAGAAAGGCGCCATATAAATAAAATGTATTATTATTATTATGAAGAGGAAATGGAATTCCAAATGGGAATAGTTGAGATAGGAGTGAACGCCTGACATATTTTTTTAATCTTCCTCCAACATCTTTGGTAGTCAGGTAGGGTAGAGCAGAAAGACTTCCTGGGTTGAGTAGAGATGAAGATATATTTGAATTACGAGAATATACTCGAATTAAAAAAAAAACAAAAACACGCCGACAGTAATAAAAACAACAAGGTAAACCTTATTTGACACACCATGTGCATTTTATTAAAAGTGGTCAGCACAAAAAAAAAGTTCACAAGAACACACTAAATTATTATATTCATTCTGAACTGTTTAATCCTAATGAGGGTCGGGAAGAGCCTGGTGCTCATCTTAGCCAGCTCTGGGCAAAGGCAGAGTACACCTTAGACTGCTCACCAAGCTGTCACAGTTGAAAAAAACATTACTATAAGCAATAAAAATAAAATTACCTTAACTGCTCAATTTTATTTCAATCATCAACACATAGTTTTTTGTTTTGTTTTGTTTTTTGGGGTTTTTTGGTTGTTGCATTTTCTTCTCATGCAGTGCTAAATCACATGAACAAACATTCACAGAATGTGATGGTGGGAGCTTTCAGTTGGACCCAAAGATGCAGGAGACCGAGTATGATGATACAAATTACCTTTATTAAACACAGAGCAGGCACTGGAGTATAGGGAATTGTGATCACCGTAGGGGTGAGGGGAAACCCGAGAACCAAAATCACCAAGGGAAAATATCCCAGAAGTGACTTATTCTTTACCGTGATACTGTTCAGGCCCGTGTAATCAATGCAGGGTATCAGGGTTTTGTCCTTCTTCTCTCCAAAGAAAACCCCGGTGCCTACTGGGGACGTTGAGGGCTGGATAAGGCCTGCAGCCAGCAACTCGGTTATATAAGTTTCCATGGCTTCTTTCTCCGGCTTCGAGAGGTTATAGAGTCACTGAGAAGGGAGCTTGGAACCTGGGAGTAACTCGATGGTGCAATTGTATGGTCGGTGAGCTGGTAGCGAATGAGCCTGATCTTTCCTGAATGCCTCTTTCAAATTGTAGTATTCCCTCGGGAATCCAGTCAAGTCCATATCCCCCAGCTCGACCAAGGTTTGGGAAACTGGGGGGGGGGTACAGCCGCCAGTAGGCAGTGCTGAAGGAAGTAGTTACTCCAGCTGCGTATAGCGGGCGTGCGACAGTCAATGTGGGGGTTGTGGGTCTGCACCAGGGGAGAGAGAGGGGCAGAGAGGACAAACAGCCCCAAACACGTGTGGTGATTACAGACTGAACTTGACAGGCTTCATTTTGTGAGTGACACAAGCTATGAGTCGGTCGTCAATGGCTACTACCTCATTGGGGGTTTCAAGTTCATACATGGGTAGGTCATGGAGCTCAACCATACCCGAGTCAATGAAATTAGCATCAGCGCCTGAATCGATGAATATGGTCACTGACTGGGTATGTTGTGCACACTGCGGCGTACCTTGAACCTGCAGGAACTTCCCGGTTGTCTTGGAGGGTTCTCTCATTGCTGCTCCTCTCTTGGCTGTTGGACCCTGCCGCACTGGCTACTGAGTGACATAATTCCACTTTTCTGCACAATAAATGCAAAGATCATTGTTCAGCCGATAATGACTTTCTTCTACTGTCAGCCTAGTGTGGTCCAGTTGCATGGGCTCATGGGAGTCATCCTCCGTCGGTGGGGGAAAATGAGAGGAGGTTCGAGGTGAGGCAGCATTGAGCCTCACAGGGGTGCTCGGGGGCGGGTAGACGAGACTAATCCGGTGTTCCTGGGATCTGTCTCTCTCTCTCTTAGCTGGTTGTCCAGCCTTGTAGCCAAGGAGATCAGATCTTCGAGCGTCGCTGTCTCATCTCGTGCCGCGAGCTGGTCCATCAGCCTCTCGTTCAGCCCCTGCAGTAAGGCCCTCGAGAGCGTGGGGTTCCAGCCACTTTCTAGGGCTAGGATCTGGAATCCAATCGCATATTCAGACACTTATTGCTAGCCTTGCTGGATCCACAGCAGCTGGTTGCTTGCTTCCTCCCCTTTTGTCGGATGATCGAAGACTCTCTTCATCTCCAGCATGAAAAAATCGAAGTGTGAGCATAACTTCGAAGTATGGGTAGCGACCACTAGTGCCCTGGGCAAGGATTTATCTGTGACCAGGCTAATCACAAATGTGGTCTTGGCTTGGGCGGTGGTGTATGTGAGCGGCTGCTGGCTGAAGACGAGCGAGCACTTGTGGAAGAACTGTGCACATGAGCTGATCATGCCTGAATTCCTTGCTGGCGTGGATATGAGCAGCTCTCGGCGCATGGGGAGTAGGACTGGCGATGCTGCCAGTGCAGAGAGTGAAGGGTGAGTGGGCGAGGTCACGGTGGTGTGTTAGTTGGCGCCGGCATCCATCCTTCCGCAGAGCTGCACCATGCTGGTGGTTAATCTTTGGAGGCTGTCCACAATTTGGTGAAGGGTGGAGTCATGCTGTCCCAACGGGTGTCCCTGGTGGGACAATGCCTGCTGGAGTTGGGTGGTCTCCGCTGGATCCATTTTTTCTGCTCGAAGATTCTGTGACGATGGGAGCTTTCAGTCGGACCCAAAGATGCAGTACAAGTATGATGACACTAATGACCTTTATTGGACACAAAGCAGCCAATGGCGTATAGGAAATCATGATCACCGTAGAGGTGAGGGGAAACCCGAGAACCAAAATCACTCAGGGAAAATATCTAAGCGGGAACTGGTCGAGCACGAAGCTGAAAACCAGGGAGCCAGAGAGATTACAGGGAGCCAGGATCACATGAAGGGAACAATCTTCTAGTGCTGGGAAGAGCACGCCGCTCATCTTTATAGCCTGGTGATGGCTGTGTGGAAACAGGTGTGCTCTCCGGACTCCGCCTGCGTGTGACAGCCACGCCCCTCGCCAGCACCTGCAGTGTTAAAGAGAGTGTTAAAAGCCATCAAATAACACAGACCCTGCCTGCACATGCTTCTTCACCTCTTTTCCACACTCTCCATTGCTCTGGATTGTTGAGCCTAAGTACTGAAAATCCTCCACCTTCGTTATCTCTGCTCCCTGTAACATCACCGTTACTCCTGGGTCCTTCTCATTCACACACATGTATTCTGATTTTCTGAGGCTAACCTTCATTCCTCTCCTTTCAAGGGCATACCTCCACCTCTCTAGATTTTCCTGCACTTGTTCTCTGCTCTCACTACAGATCACAATGTCATCTGCAAACATCATAGTCCATGGAGATTCTTGTCTCACCTCGTCTGTCAGCCTATCCATCACCATAGCAAACAAGAAGGGGCTCAGAGCTGACCCTTGATGCAGTCCCACCTCCACCTTGAACTCTTCTGTCACAACGACAGCAACTTCACCACTGTCTTGCATCACTCATACATGTCCTGCACCACTCTAACATACTTCTCTGCCACTCCAGACTTCCTCATACAATACCACAGTTGTTCTCTTGGCACCCTGTCATATGCTTTTTCCAGATCAACAAAGGCACAATGTAGCTCCCTCTGACCTTCTCTGTACTTCTCTATTAACATCCTCAAAGCAAACATTGCATCTGTGGTGCTCTTTCTTGGCATGAAACCAAACTGTTGTTCACAAATGCTGACCTCTGCCCTTAGTCTAGCTTCCACTATTCTTTCCCATAACTTCATCGTATGGCTCATCAACTTTATCCCGCAACTCTGCACGTCTCCCTTGTTCTTAAAAATGGGCACCAGCACACTTCTCCTCCACTCCTCCGGCAACTGCTCACTCTCTAGGACCTTGTTGAATGTTCTTGTCATCTATTGCTACCTCTCCTAGACACTTCCATACCCCCACGGGTATGTCATCAGGACCAACTGCCTTTCCATTCTTCATCCTCTTCAATGCCCTTCTCACTTCACCCTTCCTGATCTTTGCTACATCCTGCTCCTCAATGGTCACCTCTTCTACTCTTTTTCCTCTCTCATTTTCCTAATTCTTCAGCTCTTCAAAGTACTCATTCCATCTTCCCAGCACACTTCTGTCATCAGTCAACACGTTTCCTACTCTGTCCTTTATCACTCTAACTCGCTGCACATTCTTCCCATCTCTATTTCTCTGCTGTGCCACACTGTATAAATAATTTTCTCCCTCCTTACTGTCCAACCGAGCATACAAGTCATCGTATGCCCTCTGTTTGGCCTTTGGCACTGCTACATTTCTAAATTTCCTCATTCATCAGCTCTTCAAAGTACTCTTTCCATCTTCCCAGCACACTTCTGTCATCAGTCAATACATTTCCCTCTCTGTCTTTTATCAATCTAACTTGCTGCAAGTCCTTCCCATCTCCATTTCTCTGCTGTGCCAACCTGTATGGATCATTTTCTCCTTTACTGTCCATCCTATCATACAAGTCATCATACGCCCTCTGTTTGGCCTTAGCCACTGCTACTTTCGCCTTATGCTGTGTCTCCCTGTACTCCTGTTTACTCTCTTCGGTCCTCTCAATGTCCCACTTCTTCCTAGCTAACCTCTTCCTTTGTACACACTCCTGAACTTCCTCATTCCACCACCAAGTCTCCTTATCTACTTTCCTTCCAGAGGACACACCAAGTACTCTCCTACCTGTGTCCCTGATCACATTTGCTGTGGTTGTCCAGTCATCTGGATGCACTTCCTGACCACCCAAAGTCTGTTTCAACTCCTCTTTGAAGACAACACGACACTCTTCCTTTTTCTACTTCCACCACTTTGTCTTCTGCTCTGCGTTTGCCTTCTTCACCTTCCTCATCATCAGCGTCATCCTGCATACCACCATCCTATGCTGTTTGGCAACACTCTCACCCACTACTACTTTGCAGTCACTGACTTCCTTCAAATTACATCGCCTACACAAGATGTAGTCTACCTGTGTGCTCCTACCCCGCTTTTATAAGTCACCCTATGCTCCTCTTTCTTCTGGAAGAAAGTATTCACCACAGCCATTTCCATCCTTTTTGCAAAATCTATCAACATCTGTCCTTTTGCGTTCCTGTCCTGGATACCAAACCTGCCCATCACTTCCTCATCCCCTCTGTTGCCTGCACCAACATGTCCATTGAAGTCTGCATCAATGACCACTCTTTCACCTCTGGGGGTACTCTGCATCACTTCATCTAACTCACTCCAGAATCTCTCCTTCTCTTCTAGCTCACATCCTGCCTGTGGGGCATAATCATTAACAACATTGAGCATTACACCTTCAATTTCTAACTTGAGACTCATCACTCTGTCTGACACTCTTTTCACTTTTAGAACATTCCTGACAAACCCCTCCTTCAAGATGACTCCTACTCCATTTCTCTTCCCATCCACACCATGATAAAATAGCTTAAACCCTGCTCCTAAACTTTTAGCTTTGCTACCTTTCCACCTGGTCTCCTGAACACACAGTATGTCCGCCTTCCTCCTCTGCATCATGTCAGCCAGCTCTCTACTTTTTCTTTGCATAGTTCCAACATTCAAAGTCCCTACTCTCAGTCCTAGACTCATGCCTTTCCTCTTCTGTCTCTGCCTACGGATACGCCTCCCACCTCTCCTTCTTCGATGTCTTCGACCAACAGTAGTCCAATTTCCATCAGCACCTTGTTCATTGACAGCACTGATGGCGGTCGTTGTTAACCCGGGCCTCGACCGATCTGGTATGGGGGTAATACTTCTGATTTGCATCATAAAAGTTTTGCATTGGTTTTACGTCGGATGCCCTTCCTGACACAACCCTCTGCATTTCTCCGGGCTTGGGACCGGCATGAGGGGGAGAGACACTGGTTAGTGCCCCCCCCCCCCCACCTCATGGCTGCATTCGTAAAATATAAACAATAATAAAACTATTAATAGTTTTAAAATAGTTTTATTATTGTTTGCATTCGTAAAATATAAACAATAATAAAACTATTTATTTCTCTTTTTTTTCTTACTGGACACTTTTTGGCTAAAACGTAAAATGCAGAGGATTGCTTCTTATGTCAGTTGGAAACATTACAAATGGAAAGAGACATTCAAATGATTGGATATAAACTGTTTACACACCTTTTAAAATTCCAGTTGTTTGTGATGTACAAAAATGAGACCAATATCAATGATTTTTCATAATATTTCCTGCATTTAATGTGATATAACACCCATTTAAGTCAATGGAAAAAAATGACAAAATATTTCAACCTTTTGCTGGTAAATATTATCACCATGTACATTTCACAATACTTTACAATCTGGATGAAAATTTCCTCTTTTAATTAAACTATGTTTTCTTCTTGGTACCCAGGGCATGAATGACAAATGACTTTTGGCATTTATATTAATATCATGGTTTAATCAAAATGAATATTGCCCAACAACTAAAAATTAGGGCTGTGTGATATGACTAAAGTCTTTTATGCATTTTACGAATTCATATCATATCACAGCAGATTATATTTTCAGTTCACAAAATACATATTAATATAAATAAATTTTAAACAAATCAGGAATGCAGTGTTCAACTTTTTTCTAAAGCGAATTAAGTAATAACCATTAACCTGGTATAAGTGCATATTTTTAAAAAGGTTGTCGAGAACAGTGGAAGAAATTACCTGATTATTAAATAAATAAATAGATAATCAAATGAACAAATAAGCAAATGAATTAATACATTAAAAAATAAAAATAACGTAATAGTTTCCAAAAAAAAAAAGTTTTGATTCGAAATAATACTGTCAATGAGTCTTGATTGTAAACACACAGCTTAGTATTAATAAAATTAAGAATATAAAGATTCTAAAAATGTTGTCACACTATCCAAATTGTGAATAAAACTGAATGCAGTGATGTGGACGTGCCAAACTTCAAATTTTATTTCGCTGACGGGGTCAAAAGTTCGAACTGAGAAAATGTATAATTTTAAAGGAAACAAAACAGCTGGAAGACTAACTACCACTAATGAGGTCCATTGGCAACATGACTGAGCATAAAAAAAAAAACACTTCTCAGAGTGGCTTTGTCTTTCAGAAGCGAAGAAGGGTGGATCACCAATTCTCCAAAGTTGCGCCGAAAGATAGTGGAGCAATATCAGAAATGTGTTTCCACGTGAAAAATTGCAAAGAGTTTGGAGTTATTATTATCTACAGAGCATAACATCATCCAAAGATTCAGAGAGTTTTGAACAATCTCTGTGTGTCAAAGAAGAAGCCATTTCTTAACAGGACCCTGATGCGCAGGGGTTTTCTCTGGGCCAGGGGTCACCAGGAGTGTGGCAAAGTGGAAAACTGTTCTGTGGTCAGACGAATCATGATTCAAAGTTCTTTATGGAAAACTGGGATGCCATGTCATCCGGACTAAAGAGGACAAGGACAACCCAAGTTGTTATCATCGCTCAGTTCAGAGGCCTGCATCTGTGATGGTATGGGGTTGCATGAGTGCGTGTGGCATGGGCAGCTTGCACATCTGGAAAGGCATCATCAATGCAGAAAGGTATATTCAGGTATGAGAACAACATATGCTCCCATCCAGATGCCATCTCTTTCAGAGAAGACCTTGCATTTTTCAACATCATAATGCCAGATGGCATGGAGCATTAATTACAACATCATGGCTGCGTAGGAAAAGGATCCGGGTATTGAAATGGTCAGTCTGCAGTCCAGATCTTTCACCAAGAGAACATCTGGCACATCATAAAGAGGAAGGTGCAACAAAGAAGGCCCAAGAGAGTTGGACAGTTCGAGATCTTTATTAGGCAGGAATGGGACAGCATTCCTATTTCGAACCTTGAGAAACTTGTCTCCTCAATCCCCAGACGTTTGCAGACTGATGTAAGATGAATAGGGAAAGAAAATGCCCGTGTCCCAACTTTTTTGATATTTGTTGACACCATGAAATTTAAAATCAACATATTTTTGCCTTGAAATTATACATTTTCTCAGTTTAAACTTTTGAAGAAGTCAGCCATGGTTCTTTTACATGAACCTCTCACCAGAGACAGTGAGAGACACGGCTGGCATTTGATAACCTGGTTAGCTGCACTGGCGTCACAGTGCCAACCTGTTGAGAGTGGGGCTTGAACATCCAACCTTAGGATCAGTGATCCACCATCTTTACCACCAGGCCACCACTGCCCATGGGAGAGTTTTTGTCATTTTATTTTATTTAAACTTGTCTTAACACATTATCAACATACGGATCATTATTATAATTATCACCGAGCAAGCATTGAATGGAGAGTCCTGATGAACAAACACCAGCATATTACTTTACTCTCTGCTTAGCTCTATGTGTGTGTGTGTGTGTGTGTTTGTGCTTGTGTGTGACAACCTAGTTGACAGCTAGGCTTGAATCCCAACCGTATGATTAGTAAACCATCACCTTACCACCAGGCCACCACTGTCCAAGCTCTCAAAATTTTAAATTCAAAATGTTTAGCAATATTTATGCAATAGAGTCAATTTTTCACAAAATTTTTGCACACTTAACTAAAAATAATGCAAGTAATGCTTCCGTGGACTCAAGGTGATTTCTTGACATGGGGCTTTTCATGCTGGACAGTTGTGTTGTTGAAAGTAATGCAGCCATTGGGGGGGGCACTAACCAGTGTCTCTCCCCCTTATGCTGGTCCCAAGCCCAGAGAAATGCAAAAGGATGCGACAGGAAGGGCATCCGGTGTGAAACTTTTGCCAATTTACAAAATGCAAACCATAAACACAAATCTCATACCGGATCGGTCGAGGCCCGGGTTAACAACAACCGCCATCAGTGCTGTTAGCCAACAAGGTGCTGGTGGAAATTGGACTACTGTTGGTCGAAGACGTCGAAGAAGGAGAGGCGGGAGGCGTATCCGTAGGCAGAGAAAAAAGAGGAAAAGCACAAGTCTAGAACTGAGAGTCAGGACTTTGAATGTTGGAACTATGCAAGGAAAAGATAGAGAGCTGGCTGACATGATGCAGAGGAGGAAGGTGGACATACTATGTGTTCAGGAGACCAGGTGGAAAGATAGCAAAACTAAAAGCTTAGGAGCAGGGTTTAAGCTGTTTTATCATGGTGTGGATGGGAAAAGAAATGGAGTAGGAGTCATCTTGAAGGAGGAGTTGGTCAGGAATTTTCTAGAAGTGAAAAGAGTGTCAGGCAGAGTGATGAGTCTCAAGTTAGAAATTGAAAGTGTGATATTTAATGCTGTTAGTGCTTATGCCCCACAGACAGGATATGAGCTAAAAGAGAAAGAGGGATTTTGCAGTGAGTTAGATGAAGTGATGCAGAATACCCCCAGAGGTGAAAGAGTGGTCATTGGTGCAGACCTGGTCAATGGACATGTTGGTGCAGGCAACAGAGGGGACAAGGAAGTGATGGGCAGGTTTGGTATCCAGGACAGGAACACAGAAGGACAGATGTTGATCGATTTTGCAAAAAGGATGGAAATGGCTGTGGTAAATACTTTCTTCAAAAAGAAACAGGAGCATAGGGTGACCTATAGAAGCGGAGGCATGAGCACACAGGTAGACTTCATCTTGTGTAGGCGATGTAATTTGAAGGAAGTCAGTGACTGCAAAGTAGTAGTGGGGGAGAGTGTTGCCAAACAGCATAGGATGGTGGTATGCAGGATGACGCTGATGGTGCGGAAGGTGAAGAAGGCAAAGGCAGAGCAGAAAACAAAGTGGTGGAAGTTGAAAATGGAGGTGTGTCGTGTTGTCTTCAAATAGGAGTTGAAACAGGCTTTGGGTGGTCAGGAAGTGCATCCAGATGACTGGACAACCACAGCAAATGTGATCAGGGACACAGATAGGAGAGTACTTGGTGTGTCCTCTGGAAGGAAAGTAGATAAGGAGACTTGGTGGTGGAATGAGGAAGTTCAGGAGTGTGTACAAAGGAAAGGAAGAGGTTAGCTAGGAAGAAGTGGGACATTGAGAGGACCGAAGAGAGTAAACAGGAGTACAGGGAGACACAGCATAAGGCGAAAGTAGCAGTGGCTAAGGCCAAACAGAGGGCGTATGATGACTTGTATGATAGGATGGACAGTAAAGGAGAAAATGATCTATACAGGTTGGCACAGCAGAGAAATGGAGATGGGAAGGACTTGCAGCAAGTTAGATTGATAAAAGACAGAGAGGGAAATGTATTGACTGATGACAGAAGTGTGCTGGGAAGATGGAAAGAGTACTTTGAAGAGCTGATGAATGAGGAAAATGAGAGAGAAAAAATAGTAGAAGATGTGACCATTGAGGAGCAAGAAGTAGCAAAGATCAGTAAGGGTGAGGTGAGGAGGGCTTTGAAGAGGATGAAGAATGGAAAGGCAGTTGGTCCTGATGGCATACCGGTGGAGGTATGGAAGTGTCTCGGAGAGGTAGCAGTAGATTTTCTGACAAGAACATTCAACAAGTTCTTAGAGAGTGAGCAGATGCCGGAGGAATGGAGAGAAGTGTGCTGGTGCCCATTTTTAAGATCAAGGGAGACGTGCAGAGTTGCGGCAACTACAGAGGGATAAAGTTGATAAGCCATACGATGAAGTTATAGGGAAGAATAGTGGAAGCTAGACTAAGAGCAGAGGTCAGCATTTGTGAGAAACAGTTTGGTTTCATGCCAAAACGACCACCACAGATGCAGTGTTTGCTTTGAGTATGTTAATTGAGAACTACAGAGAAGGTCAGAGGGAACTGCATTGTGCCTTTGTGGATCTGGAAAAAGCATATGACAGGGTGCCAAGAGAACAACTGTGGTATTGTATGAGGAAGTCTGGAGTGGCAGAGAAGTATGTTAGAGTGGTGCAGGACATGTATGAGAGATGTAAGACAGTGGTGAGGTGTGCTGTCTGCGTGACCGACGGATGCAAGGTGGAGGTGGGACTGCATCAAGGATCAGCTCTGAGCCCCTTCTTGTTTGCTATGGTGATGGACAGGCTGACAAACGAGGTTAGGCAAGAATCTCCATGGACTATGATGTTTGCGGATGACATTGTGATCTGTAGTGAGAGCAGAGAACAAGTGCAGGAAAATCTAGAGAGGTGGAGGTATGCCCTGGAAATGAGAGGAATGAAGGTTAGCCTCAGAAAATCACAATACATGTGTGTGAATGAGAAAGACCCAGGAGGAATGGTGATGTTACAGGGAGCAGAGATAACGAAGGTGAAGAATTTTAAGTACTTAGGTACTTTGTAAGTACTTTGCTGCTTGGGTAACAGCCTGTCCCTCATTACTCCCTACCCAGGCTCTGCGCACTGGGGGGTATCACCAGTCGGGATACCGGCCAGAGCGCAGCCATAGTCCTTCGGGACTGAAGGAGGCCTACAAAAATACAGTACTGTCCAAAACTGGTCGGCAATTTTAAAGGGATGGTGTAGAACAAAGATGTCTTATATTTACATTAAAGTAATGACATTTAATTAAACATTTCTACATAATGTATATATATATATATATATATATATATATATATATATATATATATATATATATATATATATATATATATATATATATATATATATATATATAAGCCACAATCAACAGTATTAATTGAAAGTAATTAAATATTACCCATCACTTATCCATGATATCCTGCTTTCTTTATTCACATCTAACATTTCATTTTGTGCTCAAAAACTAATGTTTGGAAATCTAAATTTTTTTTACTAACTTACTAAAATACAAATTATAAAGTAAATCTATAGAAACTTTTACACTAAACAAATGGAGTGCCAAAACTTTTGTACAGAATGCTGTGTGTGTGTGTGTGTGTGTGTGTGTGTGTGTGTGTGTGTGTGTGTGTGTGTGTGTGTGTGTGTGTGTGTGTGTGTGTGTGTGTGTTTATAATGCGAATACATGATTCATTATACTGTTGTATAATTATCTCTCAGATATAAAGGTGAAATGAAATAAAACCAAATGCAAAGCCACAGAATCTGCAATTCCTTCGTCTTCACCTATTATAATTACTGCAATTCCGACAAAAATAGGAATGAAGGAATCCTGAACCGCAAGCATGTGCTATAATGTTTATGGTGAAATTTCACGAGTTTGTTTAAATAAGAAAACGTTATATTTTTGTCTTAAACCGCCGCTCATATGTTAAACGCTGGTGTTTTATTCTTTTGAAAAACTGTTTTAAAAAAAAAAAAGTGATTTATAATAATAATAATAATAATAATAATAATAATAATAATAATAATAATCATCATCATCATAATAATAATAATATATACTGGGTGTGTTATGTGTTTTAAGCTTGTGTGTGTGTGTGTGTGTGTGTGTGTGTGTGTGTGTGTGTGTGTGTGTGTGTGTGTGTGTGTGTGTGTGTGTGTTGCAGGTTTACTCTCAGAGACTCTGAGTTCTTTATCTTTGGAGGCAGAAGTTGGAGATAAAGTCAGTATTTGGTGCCACCATGATCTGACAGTTACAAGTTACATCTTCTGGTATAAACACACATGTGGTTCAGTTCCTCTTCTTGTTGGATGTAAAAAGTTTCGGATATCAGCTCCATGAGAACCCTGTTATTTCTTTACTGAGAGTGAGAGAATAGTGATGTCTGTTCAGGACAAGAACTCGACTCTCACCATCACTGCAGTAAACGTCTCTGATACTGGACTCTATTACTGCAGCTACAGTGATCAAGTGATCTTCAGCAACTCAACCTTTATACAAGTGAAAGGTAAATTTATATCAAATATCATTATTTTGTTTTTAAACAATGAATTTCAGGGTAAACATTAATCATTCTCCTTTTCTGTATGGAAAAGTGAAGGGGCAGTGAATTAAATATCACATTTGTTTGTTTGTTTTTCTTTGACATGTATTTATTTATTTTTTAGGTAGAAGGCAAAAACATTCTGATTCTAAAACAACAGGCAAGCCCCACCCCCAAACAAATATTTATTATTATATTGTTCTATTTTTATATTAAAATATGATCAGTTTTAGTGATTGATATATTTTTTCTTTCACGTTTTCTCCAATGTACAGTCTCTGATGTGTTCTTCTGGTTGACTGTGTTATTTGGTTTCGTGATGATGAGTTTTCTTCCTGTCCTGGTCTTCATTTCACTGAAACATAGAAAACTCAGAGAGGTAAATTCTCCACCAATCAATCACTCAATCAGTCAAATCAATCTGTCAATCAATAGTCATCATCTTTTGATTTGTGTTACTGTAGGTGCAGAAACCAAAATGTATAAGGTACACACACACACACACACACACACACACACACACACACACACACACACACGCACTGATTCATACTAACCCAACTGCTTTTTCTGTCCTCCGTAATAATCACTGCCGCTTGTTTCCTTCATTAAAATATCAATGCACCTATTTTCAGACTTAAAAAAAACAACAAAAAACAGATAATACAGAAAATTAAAGACATACGTGTATCTGCAAAGTTGTTGAAGGAAAGGGCCATTACAATGCCGGCAACAAAAAAATTATTGGCTTTCATTTAGTACCACTTTTAATGCTATAGCATCAACCTCTGGAAAGCTACAATGAAAACAAAGACATAGTATCCTGAATTTTGCAGCGTTGTTGAAAAACGCCAACAATAAAACTACATGGCTCTTGGGACAGGCATAGCCAAGCTCTAAGATGAAAGTAACTGGTATATTTAGTTAATTTAGACCCTGGAGAATGGGAAAAAATATCAGTTTGCATGTTTGATGAAAAAAGTCATATTTGAAGAGGTCTAATATATCTCTTTTTTTGTTCCTGCCTCGGACTCTGTGAATTACGCTGCATTACACCTCTTTAAGAAAAAGGCAAAACTAACCAAGAAACATGATGAAAATTTGGCTACACATATTATATATATTCTTGCGTCGTGTAACCTTTTACTGTGTGGATGACATTACGGTGTCATTATTTTCAATTTTTTATTCTAGATAAATATAAATAATTATTATTCATTCATTTTTTTTCATCTTGGGAGGATTTGGGATAGCCAATGAGCCTGCTGTGCTTTCTAATATGTGCTGGTTCTGGTCATGTAACTTTCGAATCCACAGCAGTTGTGGAAGTTACGTAGCGTGCCTCTGACTGATAGCCGCACCCTGAACCTCTCCATAGAGGCTAATACAAAATCTTAGTGTTTGAAATTGTTTAAATCATTATGAGGGTCATTTTTAAATCATGACTTTTTAAACATCTTTCAAAGTACACTGGAAAAAAAAACAAACATTACCGCGTTCAACCAATTCTTGGCTCCCAAATGCCATCAACCTCATTGCGATGAGAAATATAGTTTTCAAATTAAAAATCCAAAATCAAAACATTTGCCATTGGCTTTTTCACTCAAAAATGAATGTGTAATTGATACGCGCTGCCAGCTTTATCTCTATTGCAAAGACCAGCCTCGCACAGTTCTTCATTTACACAAGAATGAATCACGCCCACACATTGTCGACTTGTTTGGTTCCACACAGGCAGAATATGTCAGAGAATAAATTTGTGTATATGTATAAATATGTAATAATAATGTGGTTGGATTGATGTATATTTTGCAAAACAAAATGAACAGCTTTTAAACCAAAAAAGCTGTTGTTGTATCTATGACATTTATCTTTTTTACTACAAAGTGAAAGGGTTGAATGAACATCCTCGAGGGGCAGTGATTCCACATTTTTTTCCTGGAGTTGTGTAAAACTGTTAAATACCTGCAAATATCAGCTGACCACAGCACACTTAGATTGGTCTTCAAACCACCACATTCATAAACACCCAAACACACCCACACACACACACACACACACACACACACACACACACACACATACAAACACACACACACACACACACACACACACACACACACACACACACACACACACACACACACACACACACACACACACACACACACACCACGTTTGCCCTGCCTCCCTGTGTCACATCCTGTTGTAGCGGGACAATCTCTTTTTGCGATATCTGCTCTCTTCCCCTCATTTGTGATTATTTTCATGACCCCGCCCTCATTCCAAATTAATCGAATAGCGATGGTATTGATTTAAACCCCACAATAACGATTACAGTTAAATAATATATTCTTTGATTTATCACCGCCGATTTTGCGACATAAAACCTTAGTAAACTGTAAGGAATCGTTCTGTGTTCTACAGCTCAGCACGACAATTTTCCAGCAGCAGCTGCAGCCAAATTCTCTCAGGGAGTTTTCCAGTTAATTATTATTATTATTATTATTATTATTATTATTATTATTATTATTATTATTATTATTATTATTGGGCAGTGGTGGCCCAGTGATAAGCTGCTGGATTACCGGTCCCAAGGACGGGGGTTCAGGCCTAACTGTCAGTACTGTCTTTGGTAAGAGGCATGTAAAAGAATAAACATTCCTGACTTTCAGAAATCGTGGTCATTGGGTTGCTGTCAGAGTGTTTTACCACAGTGAGCTGTCCAGTGTGTATTCTGCCTTAGTCTAGAGTTGACTAATAGTTAGCAGCATGCCCGCCTCACGGCAAAAAGATCCTGGGTTCGAGTCTCAATCTCAAGTGAGGGCATTTCTCTATGGAGTTTGTATGTTCTTTCTGTGCAGCCCCCCATCCCCCCCCCCCCCACACACACACACACACCAAAAGCACAGACAGTGTGTGAGTGTGTGTGTGTGTGTGTGTGTGTGTGTGTGTGTGTGTGTGTGTGTGTGTGTGTGTGAGGCTTATTGGCTCCTCCAAACTGTCTTTGTGGTGTGAGTGAGAATGGTTGGGGGTGTGTTACCTTGTGATCATCTGGCAAGCTGGTCAGGATGCACCCCACCTCTGCCTAAAGTTGAGTGAGATGGGTGCCATACTCTTCACAACCTTAATAGTAAGATTAACCGGTTCAGCAGTTGAGTGAGATGAAAGTATGTGACTGCTCTATTCTTCTTATTATTCTTGTTCTTCTTGTTGTTGTTGTTATTGTTATTGTTGTTGTTGTTGTTGTATATCTGTCTATCTGTCTGCCTGTATATCTACGTCCGTCTATTATGCAGTATAATAAAAAGTTAATAAATCTTATTTTCCTTTCGGCTGTTCCCTTCAGGGATCGCCACAGCGAACAATCTGCCTCCATCTCACCCTATCATCTGCATTTATAAGTCACCCGCTTTTATAAGTCACCCTATGCTCCTGTCTCTTCTGGAAGAAAGTATTTAGCACAGCCATTTCCATCCTTTTTCCAAAATCTACCAACATCTGTCCTTCTGCGTTCCTGTCCTGGCGACCAAACCTGCCCATCACTTCCTCGTGCAGGAAACAGAGGGGAATTCTGCATCACTTCATCTCACTCAGTCCAGAGTCTCTCTTTCTCTTCGAGCTCACATCCTGCCTGTGGGGCATAAGCACGAACAAAATTGAACATCACGCCTTAAATAAATCACTTGAGACTCATCACTCTGTCTGACACTCTTTTCACTAATAAGAAAATTCCTGACAAACTCCTCCTTCAAGATGACTCCTACTCCATTTCTCTTCCCATCCACATCATGAAAAAACAGCTTAAACCCTGTTCCTAAGCTTCTAGCCTTGCTACCTTTCCATCTGGTCTCCTGAAGACACAGTATGTCCACCTTCCTCCTCTGCATCATGTCAGCCAGCTCTCAATCTTTTCCTGTCATAGTTCCAACATTCAAATCCCTACTTTCAGGCCTAGACTCATGCCTTTCCTCTTCTCTCTCTCTGCCTACGGACACGCCTCTCGCCTCTCCTTCTTCGATGTCTTCAACCAACAGTAAATCACCAAATAAATTAAATTATTTAATTTGATTTATTTATTTTTATTTTACAGTTATCACCAAATAAATACATTTCCACCAGCACCCTTTTGGTTAACAGCACTGATGGCGGTTCGTGTTAACCCAAGCCTCGACCGATCCAGTATGATTTTTTTTTTGTTGTGACTCGCATATTTTATTTGCCATTTGTTTTACCCTGGATGCCATTCCTGATGCAACCCTCTGCATTTATCTGGGCTTGGGACTGGCACAAGGGAGAGACACTGTCTTGTGCCCCTCCCTCACGGCTGCATTACTTATGTTAATAAATATACTCTTAATTGTTCAGTTGTGTGAAAATTATAAATGTAAATTGCTCTGGATAAAGTCATCGAGAAAATAACATAAAATGTATTATATGTTTTTACCACTGAGTTCCCAAAAAAGTCAACTTTTTTCATGAAAACACAAAGTTACATCTGTTAGAAGACTGGCAAATGCAAGTATAATTATCTTTCAAATTGAGTTTTTGTTTAAACAATCCATTTGCACAACTACAAGTCTGCAGGACCTGTTATCATTTTAGTTATCAGTTCTTGGGGGTAAGATGAGAAGATTTCCTTCTATGATGCAGGAAGCATCACCCACAACTTGCAGTCGCGCTTCTTCTTCTTCTTCTTCTTCTTCTTCTTCTTCTTCTTCTTCTTCTTCTTCTTTTCCTTTCGGCTGCTCCCTTCAGGGGTCGCCAGAGCAAATCATCCACATCCATCTCACCCTGTCCTCTGCATCTTCTTTTTTTTACTCCAACGACCTTCATGTCTTCCTTCCATAAATTTCTTCTTTGGTCTTCCGCTACGCATTCTGCTTGGTAGTTCCAACCTCAGCATCCTACTGCCAATATACTCACTATCCCTCCTCTGTACATGTCCAAACCATCTCAATCTAGCCTCTCTGACTTTGTCTCCAAAACATCATACATGGGCTGTCCCTCTGATATACTCATTACTGATCCTATCCATCCTCATTACTCCCAGAGAGAACCTCAACATTTTCATCTCTGCTACCTCCAGCTCTGCCTCCAGCCTTTTCCTCAGCAAAACTGTTTCGAAGCCATACAACATCGATGGCCTCACTACTGTCTTGTGCACTTTTTCTTTCATTCTTGCTGACACTCTTCTATCGCACATCACACCGGACACTTTTCTCCAACCATTCCAGCCTGCCTGCACACGCTTCTTCACATTTTTTCCACACTCTCCATTGCTCTGGATTGATGAGCCTAAGTACTTAAAATCCTCCACCTTCGTTATCTCTGTTCCCTGCAACATCACCGTTCCTCCTGGGTCCTTCTCATTCACACACATGTATTCTGATTTTCTGAGGCTAACCTTCATTCCCCTCCTTTCCAGGGCATACCTCCACCTCTCTAGATTTTCCTGCACTTGTTCTCTGCTCTCACTACAGATCACAATGACATCTGCAAACATAATAGTCCATGGAGATTCTTGTCTCACCTCAGCTGTCAGCCTGTCCATCACCATCGCAAACAAGAAGGGGCTCAGAGCTGACCCTTGATGCAGTCCCACCTCCACCTTGAATTCGTTGGTTGCGCCGACAGCACACCTCACCACTGTCTTACATCTCTCATACATGTCCTGCACCACTCTAACATACTTCTCTGCTACTCCAGACTTCCTCATGCAATACCACAGTTCTTCTCTTGGCACCCTGTCATATGCTTTTTCCAGATCCACTAAAGGCACAATGCAGTTCCCTCTAACCTTATCTGTACTTCTCTACTAACATCCTCAAAGCAAACATTGCGTCTGTGGTGCTCTTTCTTGGCATGAAACCAAACTGTTGTTCACAAATGCTGACCTCTGCCCTTAGTCTAGCTTCCACTATTCTTTCCCATAACTTCATCGTATGGCTCATCAACTTTATCCCTCTGTAGTTGCCGCAACTCTGCACATCTCCCTTGTTCTTAAAAATGGGCACACTTCTCCTCCACTCCTCCGGCATCTCTTCACTCTCTAAGACCTTGTTGACTGTTCTTGTCAGAAAATCTACTGCTACCTCTCCTAGACACTTCCATACGTCCACAGGTATATCATCAGGACCAACTGCTTTTCCATACTTCATCCTCTTCAATGCCCTCCTCACTTCACCCTTACTGATCTTTGCTACATCCTGCTCCTAAATGATCACCTCTTCTACTCTTTTTTTCTCTCTCATTTTCCTCATTCATCAGCTCTTCAAAGTACTCTTTCCATCTTCCCAGCACACTTGTGTCATCAGTCAATACATTTCCCTCCTGTCCTTTATCAATCTAACTTGCTGCAAATCCTTCCCATCTCTATTTCTTTGCTTTGCCAACCTGTATAGATCATTTTCTCCCTCCTTACTGTCCAACCTATCATATAAGTCATCATACACCCTCTGTTTGGCCTTAGCCACTTCTACTTTCACCTTACGCTGTGTCTCCCTGTACTCCTGTTTACTCTCATCAGTCCTCTCAATGTCCCACTTCTTCTTAGCTAACCTCTTCCTTTGTACACACTCCTGCACTTCCTCATTCCACCACCAAGTCTCCTTATCTACTTTTCTTCCAGAGGACACACCAAGTACTCTCCTATCTGTGTCCCTGATCACGTTTGCTGTGGTTGTCCAGTCATTTGGAAGCACTTTCTGGCCACCCAAAGCCTGTTTCAACTCCTCTTTGAAGACAACACGATACTCTTCCTTTTTCTACTTCCACCACTTTGTTTTCTGCTCTGCGTTTGCCTTCTTCACCTTCCTCACCATCAGCCTCATCCTGCATACCACCATCCTGTGCTGTTTGGCAACACTCTCACCCACTACTACTTTGCAGTCACTGACTTCCTTCAAATTACATCGCCTACACATGATGTAGTCTACCTGTGTGCTCCTACCTCCGCTTTTATAAGTCACCCTATGCTCCTGTTTCTTCTGGAAGGACAACATCTGTCCTTCTGTGTTTCTGTCCTGGATACCAAACCTGCCCATCATTTCCTCGTCCCCTCTATTGCTTGCACCAATATGTCCACTGAAGTCTGCACCAATGACCACTCTTTCACCTCTGGGGGTACTCTGCATCACTTCATCTAAGTCACTCCAGAGTCTCTCCTTCTCTTTTAGCTCACATCCGGCCTGTGGGGCATAAGCACTAACAACATTGAGCATCACACCTTCAATTTGTAACTTGAGACTCATCACTCTGTCTGACACTCTTTTCACTTCTAGAACATTCCTGACAAACCCCTCCTTCAAGATGACTTCTACTCCATTTCTCTTCCCATCCACACCATGATAAAACAGCTTACACTCTGCTCCTAAGCTTTTAGCTTTGCTACCTTTCCACCTGGTCTCCTGAACACACAGTATGTCCACCTTCCTCCTCTGCATCATGTCAGCCAGCTCTCTACCTTTTCTTTGCATAGTTCCAACATTCAAAATCCCTACTCTCAGTTCTAGACTCGTGCCTTTCCTCCTCTCTCTCTGCCTACGGACACGCCTCCCGCCACTCCTTCTTTGACTTCTTTGACCAGCAGTAGTCCAATTTCTATCAGCACCCTGTTGATTGACAGCACTGATGGTGGTTGTTGTTAACACGGGCCTCGACCAATCCAGTATGGATGTCATACTTCTGATTTGCATCATAAAAGTTTGGCATTGGTTTTACGTCGGATGCCCTTCCTTCCACAACCCTCTGCTTTTCTCCGGGCTTGGGACCGGCATAAGGGGGAGAGACACTGGTCAGTGCCCCCCCCCCCCGCCTCATGGCTGCATTTAAATAGTCATGGGTATTTCATGGGCATTTATTCCATACCGTATTATCAAACAGCTTAGTGGGGTTGAAATGTGTTGACTGCAGTGGCCACTGCATTGTTGATAGAATACCAGCTCTCTGTTTCATCTCTAAATAGTTGTTACATTGTCTGAGTTATCGTCCTGCTGTAAGAGGAAAGTGTCTTCATTCAATCTTCTTTTTGGTCAAAACACCTGATTTTAGATTTCACCCTTGCCCACTGTTTGTATTTTGTTGCCCATCTTTATTAATTTTACTGCCGAGTCTCAGAAATGACTTTTCCTTTGGAAACACCACAAGTTGCCGCATCAATGTTTCAGTTGAGACTGTTGTTTTGTGAGGACTATTTAGGATAACATTGAGTCCATATTAGCCATCTTTTCTTTTGCTGGATATCTTGAATCTGTAATCAAACTCATACTACTACTACTACTACTACTACTACTACTACTACTACTACTAACAATAATAATAATAATAATAATAATAATAATAATAATAATAATAATAATAATAATAATAATAATAATAGTAATATTATTATTATTATTATTATTTTTATTTTTATTATTGTTAGTAGTAGTAGTAGTAGTAGTAGTAGTAGTAGTAGTAGTAGTAGTAGTAGTAGTAGTATTAGTATTATTAGTATTATAGCATTCTTATTAGGGAAACACAGTTATGTAGTGGTCAACATTTCTGCCTCACAGCAAAAAGTAACTCGGTTTGAGTCTCAATCTCAGTGAGGACGTTTCTGTGTGGAGTGTGGCTGTTCCAAATTATCTTTAGGTGTGAGTGTGAATGGTTGTGTGTGTGTTGCCTTGTGATAGCTTGGCAAGCTGTCCAGGGTGTACCACGACCTCAACCCGAGTCAGCTGAGATGGCTTTATTAGTAGCTATGGCCTGCACTCATGAAACAGACCAATTACAAGCCTTAAACTTACTACAATGTTAAAAATCCTAATCCCAACAAGTATACTATTTTCAACAATTTGATTATCACGCCCAAAATAATTATGAACCACAGCAACCTTTCAAAGCTTAATCATTGCCCTAATTAATTTAAACTGAATTTAAACTCCCCTCCACCCTAATTATGATTAAACAATTCAGAAAATGAATATGTATTGAGGGGAAATAATTATATATATATATATATTATATATAACACAACTTTGAGTGTGAAAAGTATGTGAAACTGTGTTTAATTTGTGGTGTGACCTCATGGGCAGCAATAACTGACTAAACGTTTGTTGTAACTGTTGTTCAGAAAAGCTTCAATTCTCGAGTGTTTGTTGGGTTTCCATAAATGCACTGATTGGCCCTGCGTAACATTTCACTGGGACTCAGGTTAGAACTTGGCCATTTTAAAATATTATCATTCATTCATTTTCTGGGCCGCTTAATCCTAATTAGGGTCACAGGGAGGCTGGTGCCCATCTTAGTCAACACTGGGTGAAGGCGGTGTACACCCTGGACAGCTCGCCAGGCCATCGCAGGGAAGAAATACACTGATGGCTATACAGCCTACTCTTGTCGACAGTCAGCAAGTGTTCTTTTCCATGCCTCACACCATAGACAATGAGACATGTGGCCGGCCTATGATAACCCAGTTCGCTGCACTGGGGGACACCAGTAACAACCGTTGACAGTGGAGATTGAACCCCCAACCTTCGGATCATCAATCCTGCACCTTACCACCTGGCCACCACTGCCATATATTTCCTTTATTTATTTTTAATCATTATATGGTAGAACAAATTTTGTGCGTACCACTTTCTCTTGAGTTTCAGTTCACAGACAGATCACCTGAAATTTGGCTGCTATAAATCAGAAGTCATTGTTCCATTTATAGAATGTCATCATGATCCAAATGCAGCAAAACACACTTCTCCTGGAATGTAATGCTTTCCATCTCAAATCATAAAACCCTTTATTTTCACCAAAAAGTTCTATTTTGGTCTCCCCCATTCACAAAATATATTTTTTCCAATAGCATTCTGACTTGCCCAAGTGATCTGTTGCAGACAGGCAGCAATGTCCTTTTGGAGAGCAGTAGCTTTCTCCTTGCAACTCTGCCATGTACAGAACCATTGTTCAGTGTTCTCATCAGTTCTCATCACCATTCGTCTAAATTGGCAGGACAGTAGCTAAAATTATTTTTGATTGGCGTATGGATTTATTGGTGCTGTGCCAGTGCCCCCCCCCATCTTTGTTTTAAGTGCCACAATCTACAACTTGTTCATAAATAATGTTAAACAGCTGTGGCATCAATCAAAAATCCACCAATTCATGAATGAAACATTTTGTGGCAGTCTGGTTCTCGTACTACCAAGGTCCCAATATGTTATCTGCACAAGGAATGCATTCTATAAATGTATACAACTATACATGAGAACGTAAGTGTACTTAACCTCAACTATACCATGATGACAGTCATTCTGATTTGGAAGACAATTTTTATTTCTGATTTCGAGTTGATATTAGAACTTGTTGTTTTCACTAGTTACCATATTTTCTGGACGACAAATTGCCCTTTCCATCCTTTGGTCGTGTGTCACTTGCTACAAGCGTCTACATTTGGTAGAGCGCCTCACATTTCAATTGCAAATTTCAAAGAATTTTCTGTGAGAGGTTGTCCAGATGCTAACAGTAGGAGGGGGACACCCCTTCCCATACCCTCCCTGTACTTCTTGCACCTTGGGCCTGACAGCTTTGCAGCCAATGCCTCCATTTTCCAAATAATCTGAACACATGGACAAGCTCAGATGTTCTTAATGCAGTGGTTTTCAAATAGTGGGGCACCCCCCCCCCCCATCCCGCGATATCAGGGGGAGCTCGTGTGACCCCAGGAACATCCTTTTTTTTTTTTTTTTTTTTTTTTTTTTTTTTTTTTTTTTTTGGAGTACTAGAATAAAGTGTCATCCACTACAGTCGGTGGCAGTGGCTCCCCCACTGTCAGAATGTGCTCAGAGAGAATTTCAATGGTAAAATATGAAGTGAGTTTAATCAGCTCACCATGAAAATGTTCAAGAGGGACGAAAAGAGAGGCGGAGAGAGACGGAGACGGTGAGAGAAACAAAAATCTCCCGAAAGTTAAGTCACGGAGGTGTGACGAAGCAGATGTAGCACTCTGCTTCACTGTGAGAACGAGGAAAGACCACTGTGTTTACTGTGTCTCAAAACATTGGCAGCGTACAGCGTGAACCCAAATAAATGACGGCGTCACTTAAAGACGTCACACCCCGATCACGCTGATGAGCCTCGTGAGTTTTTTTTCAGCAGAAACAGGCTGAGTATTGCCAACAAACATCCCGCTTTGTGAATTCTACTCCAGCAAACCAGCCAGGTCTGTTAGCATCAGATAAGGTGGAGTACCACACTGCTCAGTGCAGAAAACCCCACAGCACAGCAGAGGAACTGATCCTACCTGCAGCAGACATTGTCTTGGTCATGCTGGATGATGTCACTGCTGCAAAAATAAATGCAGGTCCCAGTTCAGCATTGAGCAGGAGCTGAGAGTTCAGTATCGTGCTCTAAAACCGGCTTTGATAAGCTGTGCACTGCGAAATGTGCTCATTATAGCCATTAATGTGGACTTAATCATATGGACCAAATAAATAAATAAATAAATAAAAATACTCCTGAGTCAATGATGCTGATCAATTTGAATTTATCATTATTTATTGATTTTATTTAATTTTAGGGGCAGTGGTGGTCTAGTGGTATAGGGCGCTGGATCGCTGAACCAAAGGTTGGGGGTTCGAGTCCCACTCTCCACAAGGTTGTCACTGTCGCCCCCCCATCACCAGTGCGGCTAACTGGATTATCAAATGCGGGCCATGTCTGTCACTGTCTATGGTGAGAGGTTCATGTAAAAGAACCATTGCTGACTTTCGTAAAGAGTAGCTGCAAAGTCGTCAGCGTGTTTCTGTCCCTTGCTAAAAAGGGTTGTGACAGGAAGGGCATCCGACGTAAAAGCCTCTGCCAAATCAAACATACGAATCAGATGATTCGCTGTGGCGACTCCCGAGTAAAAAGGGAAAAAGCCGAAAGGAAGACAGACATTGATTTTATTTAATTTTATTTTTCAGTATCAAATGGTTCAAATTGTTGGTTAAAACTTTACAGTTTAAAGAAGGATACTTTTTTTTTTTTTAATTTCAGGCAATTTGATGCACTTTAAATCTTTTTGTTTAAAGACTAAACATTGTTAATGAAGTTATTCTTTGTTGTAAGTTGATCTATATTTCTTCATTCTTGTGTATAAGATAAGAATAGTGTTATGAAGAGGATTACTTATAACTATTTTCGACAAATGACACTATTATTGGCGGGGGGTGTGGGTGGGGTGGGTCAAATGTCCTGGGGGAAGCACTCCCTTAATGGGAACATTCTTGGGAATGGTTCTCATACAAGAACATTATTATTTGTCAATGTGACACAGACCTTTAATTCCTAAATGTTTCCAAGGTTTCCTTGTGACCTCACTGACTATTACGCACATTATGGTTATACTGGACATTGTTCACCAGTCTTGGGGAGATTGACAGTACTCTTAAATTTATGAAAATTATTAATTTATATGCTGAACTGTTAAACTTGCCAAGGTAGCGGGGAGGCCGGACTCTCAGTCGACTCTGGAAGAAGGTGGTATACACCATGAAAACCTCCACAGACCATTCATATTCACACCTAGTAGCAACTTCGAATAATCAATTAGTCTAATGGGCATGTGTTTGACATGTCTTCGGAGGAAACTGGAGTACCTGGCGGAAACCTATGGAAGCAATGGGGGAACATACAGAGTCCACAAAGAAATGTGGCCTGGGAGTCGAATGTAGGACCTTGTGGCTGTGAGGTGGATGTGCTGACCACTACACCATCATGCCACCTGAATTTATTACATTTCAACACAATCTGACTGACTGTGCACTGATTCAGTTCAAACCCTCTAGAGATGGCTTTGGTCTTTACTTTTATAAGAAACAACAATTATTTTTCTGCGGTTTTTACAGATTTTATCTCTTCATGCCATGCCATACATGCACAGACATGTGCAGACAGTGAGAGTTAAGTGACTTTAAAATAAATCTGGATTCACACTCACACATGATTGTCATCCAATTAACTGAAATCTCTACACTCCATTTGCATCTCCGTATGAAATGCTAATTTTTAATGTTATAAAGTTTACCACTTACAAATACGTAGGATTAGATCATTTTGCTCAATAAATAAGTTGTTAAGGTATATTGGTGTGTGTGTGTGTGTGTGTGTTTGTGTGTGTGTGTGTGTGTGTGTGTGTGTGTGTGTGTGTGTGTGTGTGTGGGTGTGTGTGTGTGTGTGTGTGTGTGTGTGGGTGTGTGGGTGGGTGTGTGTGTGGGTGTGTGCGTGTGTGCGTGGTGCGTGTGTGCTTGTTGATTTAAAATCCGGTTTAGAAACTTTATAAGCTTTCAAACACCATTGTACAATAAAGACTGTAGTTTGTATCAAGTAATGAGCAAAAAATAAGGTCTTTCATGTAAATTATCAGAAGTTATAATCTTCATAAATTTTATGAACTGATTAGGATCTGAATCCTCCCACTACTAACATTTCTTAAATTCAATCAAAAATTATAACTGGCTACATTTTCCTTTTTGTTTAAACTGCCATTTAGTCACAGAAAGCCATCTCAGAAACCACAGCTCTTATTTATCATACATGCAGCAACTGCCCATTTTCATCACACGATTATTTTCCAACCACAGAACTGGCACTTGATACATTGGCTCACATGAAGCTCACATTTCCATCTGTAACACATTTGTGGTTTATCGGCTTTTGACCACCTGCATCTCCCGCACACTATTTTTATCCACTGCTCATTTTGCAAAAGACAAAAAAAAAAAAAAAAAAATATATATATATATATATATATATATATATATATATATATATATATATATACATACATACGTATACATATTGGTCAGATTGTCCAGGTCATGTATATTTAAAATTAGTTATAGATAATAAATAGAGCCTTGTATATATTGAAGATAAAGTGGTCAGGCAGCACAGCAATGTAGTGTTTCATACAATGGTCCTGAATTCGGGTTTGGTTTCTGGCTGGGTTGTTCATGGTGGATACATCTTACACGTGTGAGTATTAAATGTTTTCTACTTTAAAATTCGAAGATTGTATGTACAGTAGCAGCCAAGAGTTTGGGTTCTCCTATTTCATCGAGAATGACTGGGTGTGTCTGCACTTTTTTGAAAGGTACTGTATGTTATTGCTGCTGTTATGAATAATTTATTCATCACCAGGCTCAGTTTTTCCTTCTCAACTTATGCTGTAATCCACTGTAACTATCACGGCAAAACGTTTTTCAAAGTTAAAGTTATGATGAGAGAGCAATGAGGCAGTTATTCACCTTTGGGAACTTTGTTCTGTGGTTGAGTCGTGAGAGCAGCAACCTAAGCAGTGCGGATCAGACGTCCCTCTCCCCAGCCACTCTCTCCATCTCTTCTTGTGGGAGACACCAAAGCATTTCCTGATCAGCCGAGAGACAGTTCCTCCTGCATGTTCTGTGTCGATCCAGGATTTCTTTCAGGTTGAGCATCCCTGACACTCCACAAGAAGAGGTTCGGGAGGTATTATAGCCAGATGCCCAGGTCACCTGAACTGGCTCCTCTCAACACAGAGGGGCAGCAGTTCTGCTCCGAGCTCCTCCCAGATGACAGACCTTCTCACCCTGTCTCTAAGGGAGACCCCTGCCACCCTGTGAAGGAATTTCATTTCAGCCACTTTTATTCATGATCATATCCATCCTAATCCTAGGGGGCAGTGGTGGTCTAGTGGTATAGGGCGCTAGATCGCTGATCCAAAGGTTGGGGGTTCGAGTCCCACTCTCCACAAGGTTGTCACTGTCCCCCCCCAGTACAGCTAACTGGGTTATCAAAGGCGGGCCATGTCTCTCACTGTCTATAGTGAGAGGGATGTAAAAGAACCATTGCTGACTTTCCTAAAGAGTAGCTGCAAAGCCGTCAGCGTGTTTCTGTTCCTTGCTAAAAAAAAGGGTTGTTACCAGAAGGGCATCCGACGTAAAAACCTCTGCCAAATCAAACGTGCGAATCAGATGATTTTCTGTGACGACTCCTGAGTAAAAGGGAAAAAGCCAAAAGGAAGACAGACATCCATCCTAATCCTCATTAGGGTTGTGAGGAGGCCTGAGCCTATCTCAGCCAGCTCTGGGTTACGGTGATGTACACCCTGGTGTGCTCACCAGCCCATGGCAGGCCATCCCTCAAACACCTAGTGGTGATTTGGAATAGCAAATTATCATATTGTGCATGTTTTTGGACTATGGTAGGGAACCGTATGCCCAGAGGAAATCCGTGGAAGCACAGGGAGAACATGCAAACTCTACACAGAAACAGCCAAACTGGGAATCAAACCCAGGACCTTCTTGCTGTGAGATGGCTTGCTAACCACTACACCACTGTGCTGCCATTATACTTTTTAATACATATTATTTATTCATGACAATATAGAAAACCTAGTACCTACTTGCATACACATCATCCTCATCATCATCATCATCATCATCATCATCATCATCATCATCATCATCATCCTCATCATCATCATCATCATCATCATCATCATCCTCATCATCACTGTCATCTTCCACTTAATCCAGAGTTAGGTCATCAGACAGAAGCTTAAGCAATGAGATCCAGACATCCCTCTCCCCAGCCACTTTCTACAGCTTTTCTGGTGGGACACTGAGGCATTCCCAGACCAGCTGAGAGACACAGTCTCTTCAGTGTGTTCTGTGTCAAACCTGGGGTCTCTTCCTATTTACATGCCCAAAATGTGACATCAGGTTGATGTTTTGGAGGCATTCTTACCAGATGCCCAAGGCAGCTCAACTGGTAACTGTGAATGCCTCTTTCAGATCGTGGTATTCCCTCGGGACGCCAGCCAAGTCCATATCTCCCAGGTCGACCGGGGTTTGTGAAACTTGGGGGGGGGTGGCCACCAGTAGGCAGTGCTGGAGGCAGTAGTCACCCCAACTGCATATGGTGTATGGTGAGGGCGCGCCAATCGATGTGGGGGTTGTGGGTCTGCAGCCACGGCCACTCCAGCACCAGGGGGGGGAGAGAGAGGGACGGAGAGGTCCAACAGCTCCAAACACTCATGGTGATTCCTGGACAGACTGAGCTTGACAGGCTTCATTTTGTGCATGACACGAGCTATGAGTCAGCCATCAATGGCTACTACCTCCTTGGGGGTTTCAAGTTTGTATACGGGTAGGTCATGGAGCTCAACCATCTCCAAATCGATGAAATTAGCGTCGGCGCCTGAGTCCATGAATACATTGACTGAATGAGTGCGTTGTCTGGAGTGCAGCGTATCTTGAAGTTGCAGGGGCTTCCCGGGCATCTTGGAGGGTTCTCTCATCGCTGCTCCTCTCCTAGCTATTGGACCCCACTGTGCTGGGCACTGGGCAAGGTAATGCCCCTTTTCTGTCCAGTAAATGCAGAGACCGTTGGTCAGTCGCCAATTTCTCTCCTCTGTCGTCAGCTTGGTGCGGCCCAGCTGCATGTGCTTATGAGAGTTGTCCTCTCTCGGAGGGGGGGATTGTGAGGAGTTTTGAGTGTGTGTGTATGTGTGTGTGTGTGTGTGTGTGTGTGTGTGTGTGTGTGTGTGTGTGTGTGTATGAGAGATAGAGAGAGAGAGAGAGAGAGAGAGAGAGAGAGAGAGAGAGAGAGAGAGCGAGAGAGGAGAGAGAGAGAGAGAGAGAGAGAGAGAGAAAGAGAGAGAGTTTGTGTGTGTGTGTGTGTGTGTGTGTGTGTGTGTGTGTGTGTGTGTGTGTGTGTGTGTATGTATATGTGTGCTTCTGTGTGTTTTGTGTGTACGTGTGTGGGAGCACGTGTGTGTGCATGTGTGTGTGTCTGAGTGCGTGTGTGTGTGTGTGCATATGTGAGTGTGTTTGTGTGTTCATGTGCATGTGTGTGTGTGTTTGCTTGTTCATGTACACATGTGTGTGGATCTGTGTACGTGTGTGGTTGTGTGTGTGTGTACATGTGAATGTATGTGAGCACGTGTCTTGTGCTTGCATGTTTGTGTGTGCATGTGTATGCTTATGTGTGTGTGTGTGTGTGTGTGTGTGTGTGTGTGTGTGAGAGAGAGAGAGAGAGAGAGAGAGAGAGAGAGAGAGAGAGAGAGAGAGAGAGAGAGAGAGAGAGAGAGAGAGAAAGCATGTGTCTGTGTGATTATGTGTGTGAGCGTTTGTGTGTGCATGACGGTTATAACTTTTTTTCCTAAATCAAAGTCCTGCATCATAACTGGATGAACTTTTTGGTATAATTGGCGAAACCAAACAACCAAACTACTTTTTCAACACTCTTTAAAAAAAAAGTCCATTACAAGACAATTTGACTGAAAATGGATCTGGATCGATAATAAGTTGTACTACCATCATAATATACTGGACTTTCAGTTTCTATTCTTGCTTTGACTCTATAAGCCATGTAAATTTGAGGAAATCTGTCTGGTTTAGTAGTGATAAGTAGCCTACAGCTTTCCCAGAATCCTGGAGTTTCAGTTTCACTTTCACTGTAATGTATAAGCCATGGAGACTGTAGAGTTGGGGAAATCTGTTTTGTTCAACTAGTGATATGTTGTAGACCTAAAGCCATCCCAAAATTCTGGAGTTTCAGTTTCTGTTCTCACTTTCATACATGAACTATCATGTTCAAGCTCTTCCATGGTGAATGGTTGGCTCAGAATGCCACACAGAAAGAGTTCCAGCAGAGTTGAAAGGAACAAAAAGATTTGGAAAAAGAATGTGATTGACTTCAAGAAATCCACAATGGTGAGAGGGCCTATCCCATTAGTGCAAACCCCAATAAAAACAGAACAAGAATGCCACAGAAGAGAGACATAATTGGCCCACTTTAAACACATGGCACCAGACATCAAAGGCCAGAAAGATAGACTGAGGACTGGAGAAAGTGGTAAAGCAGGTGTGCGTGTACATGTGTCTGTGTGCGTGTATGCATGCTTGTGTGTGTCTGTGTGTCCATGTGTCTATGAGTTTGTGAGTCTCTGTGAGTGTGTGTGTGTGTGTGTGTGTGTGTGTGTGTGTGTGTGTGTGTGTGTGTGTGTGTGTG